>JAAXCT010000374.1:0-569467 GCA_012490785.1 Eragrostis nindensis | reverse complement strand
GTAAGCAATGGGTGAAGTACCATTTGTTATTCTGGAATTATGAGTTGCAGATTGACTTTCCTCAATTCTATGGTATTTGAAGTTTCTAATATGACTGAGTTTGTTTATAGGTGGGGAATTACATACACAATATGGCTACATTTGTTGGTGGTCTCGTTGTTGGCCTTCTCAATTGTTGGCAAATTGCACTTTTGACTCTTGCCACTGGGCCCTTGATTGTTGCAGCGGGAGGAATTTCTAACATATTCCTTCATAGACTGGCTGAAAACATTCAAGATGCATATGCTGAAGCGGCTAGTATTGCCGAACAGGTAGTTACACTTATTCAACCCACACTGCCAGGTTTTTGAGTTTTGTATTCAGATACATACAGTACTCGTAACTGTTCTATCTCCAATCTCAAGAGCACTGTATTAGAGGGCAGCTATTCCACATTCTTGATCTTGCAGATACACCTCCTTGTTTGATGTACGATTATTGAGTCAAATTGTGTTCTACGTTTAATTAAACGAAAACATTTGTGTTCACAGGCCATTTCATACATCAGGACGCTTTACGCGTTTACAAATGAAACTCTAGCAAAGTACTCATATGCCACCTCACTTCAAGCAACACTGAGATATGGAATTTTGATAAGCCTCGTCCAAGGAATTGGCCTTGGATTTACATATGGACTTGCCATTTGCTCCTGTGCTTTGCAACTTTGGGTTGGAAGACACCTGATTGCTCGTGGAAAAGCTGATGGCGGTGAGGTTGTGGTAGCTTTATTTATTCGCCGTAATTCTCAGTGGCCTGTAAGCGACTTAACTATATTTTAACTTTATGTTTTCTTCATCACGTATATCCTTATCTAAGGTTTCCCCTCCTTGAATTTGTAGTGGTTTGAATCAAGCAGCTACGAACTTCTATTCATTCGAGCAAGGGCGCATTGCTGCTTACAGACTCTATGAGATGATTAGCCGTTCAACTTCCAGCACCAATCAAGAAGGGATCACCTTACCCCTAGTGCAGGGGAACATTGAATTTAGAAATGTGTATTTTAGTTACCTGTCTCGTCCTGAAATTCCAATTTTAAGTGGTTTCTTCTTCCTCACTGTACCTGCTAGAAAGACTGTTGCACTTGTTGGTAGAAATGGCTCAGGGAAAAGCAGCATAATCCCTCTAATGGAGAGATTCTATGACCCAACATTAGGTAAGTGCACTTAGAAGCCTTCTCTTTAAAAGAAAAAGAAAACTGCGCTTCAGTTTCTACATGTTATAAGCAGTTCTGGTTATAAGGTAACTCTTTTTTATTTGTGCAGGGGAAGTTCTTTTGGATGGAGAAAATATAAAGAATTTGAAAGTAGAATGGTTAAGAAGCCAAATTGGTCTGGTGACACAAGAACCAGCTTTATTGAGTTTGAGCATTCGGGAAAATATTGCTTATGGAAGGTCCGCTACCTTTGATCAGATAGAAGAGGCAGCGAAGACAGCACATGCCCATGGTTTCATCAGTTCACTTGAAAAGGGGTATGAAACACAGGTAATGGTAGTATCATACATTTTATTCTATACCCAGTTTAGACTAGTTATGCATTTTTTTACAAACTCTGGTTTTATATGCCGTAGGTTGGTCGAGCTGGTCTTGCACTGACTGATGAACAGAAGATCAAAATTTCTATTGCCCGTGCTGTGCTTTCAAATCCATCAATTCTGTTGCTTGATGAAGTCACAGGTGTCTTGATTTTGAAGCTGAAAAGGCTGTCCAAGAAGCATTAGATGTTCTCATGCTTGGAAGATCAACAATTATAATTGCTAGACGTCTTAGCCTCATTAAAATGCTGATTACATAGCTGTAATGGAAGAGGGGCATCTCGTTGAAATGGGTACACATGATGAATTGCTGAACTTGGATGGCCTTTATGCCGAGCTTTTAAGGTGTGAGGAAGCAACAAAACTTCCTAAAAGGTAAGGCCTTTTTATTTGTGCATAGACAACAATCTAACATTGTGGCCTAAAGATGTCTGAAGTGTGGCACTTGTAGATATACTATTTCTTAGATCCCTGAAGTGTGGCACTTGTAGATACTAACTATTTCTTAGACCCAAGAGTGTCGGTAGCAGCATCCTTTCCAAAACAACTGTTCTAAAGAGAAATCGCTTAACATTGTATGCTTAGACTATATTTTGTTATAGTCCTTGTGCTGTCAGCTACAAATTACATGATTTGACTTGGGCTGCCTTATTAATTGGTATCTTGATACATGTCAGGATGCCTACCAAGAACAGCAGGGAGCGTAAGTCACTCCAGATTGAGGACGCATCAGTGAGCCAACACTTTCAAGAGTCATCATCTCCTAAGATGGTAAAATCACCTTCACTTCAGAGAACACATGGCATGCTTCAGTTTTGGCGATCAGATACCAACAGAAACTCTCATGATTCACCAAAGGATCGAAGCCCACCTTCAGAACAAACTATAGACAATGGGATACCTATGGTTGCAACTGAAACTGAAAGAACACCATCCATCAAGAGACAGGATAGTTTTGAAATGAAGTTGCCTGATCTTCCAAAAGTCGATGTCCATCCTCTACAGCGGCAGGCATCTAAGAATTCAGAACCTGACTCCCCTATATCTCCTCTTTTGACTTCTGATCCTAAGAATGAGCGATCACATTCACAAACGTTTAGCAGACCACAGAGTGAACGAGATGATACAAGTTCTGAACAGAGTGATCTGGACGAGATTCAAGAACACAAACCTCCATCTTTTTGGCGGCTTGCAGGACTTAGCATTGCTGAATGGCCTTATGCTCTTTTAGGTACAATTGGTGCTGCTATATTTGGCTCGTTTAATCCACTGCTTGCTTACACAATAGCGCTTATAGTATCAGCCTACTACCAACTAGAAGTTCGAGATATGCACCACGAAGTGAACAGGTGGTGCTTATTCATAGTAGGCATGGGTGTTATTACAGTGCTGGTCAACTGGTTGCAACATTTCTATTTTGGAATAATGGGGGAGAAGATGACTGAACGCATACGAAGGATGATGTTCTCTGGTAATTTCTATTTGCATGTTTCTATGCTTTTGTGATCTTCTGCTGCAATCATGGAGTTGGTTTGATCTTTTAGAGCTATACTGATTCATTATTTTGCTTTGACAGCAATGCTGCGCAATGAAGTTGGATGGTTTGACAAAGATGAGAACAATGCTGATACACTGTCTATGCGTCTGGCGAATGATGCTACATTTGTCCGTGCTGCCTTTAGTAATCGTCTTTCTATATTCATACAAGACACTGCAGCAGTATCTGTGGCTCTTCTTATCGGAATGCTGTTGGGATGGCGGTGGCACTTGTTGCACTTGCAACTTTACCAGTTCTTGTTATCTCTGCTATTGCACAGGTATTAAACCTTCTTTTTTTTATCCCTAGAATGATGTATTAACAGAAAATTTGATTCCTGTGTATCGAGTTTTTTCAAAATGCACACTGCCTGTTCGGTTAGATGTTGGATTAGAAGGGTGTGCTAGTAGATCGAAAAGGGAATCTCCTGATAAAAATTCTGGAATCAATCCAAGCATCAGTTAGGCTTTGTGTCACTTTTATCCTAAGTAAGCTGATCCTGAGAAGGAAAAGATCATTGAGGTCCCAAGTATTTGAAAATAGAGTTGCTTGCCTAGCATCTACCTCAGTTTGAACTTTGTGCAAGCAAGAGTAGCCTGCCAAGGATTACTGCACAGATCAAGCTCTTAAAATATTATTGTTCATTGCCCTTGACGATCTATTTCTTTCTGTAGTTTTAATTATTAAGAATGACTATATACGGGTACCAACTATTGAATTTTCAATATTGTGCAACATGCTGTAGACGGTATTGCCGTTTCATATAGTCCATAACCATGAATCATTGAAGCTCTTGAGCACACTGGCGAAATTATTAATAATCTACTAAACGTTGCAGAAACTGTGGCTTGCTGGCTTCTCAAAAGGAATCCAGGAGATGCATAGAAAGGCTTCGTTGGTACTTGAAGATGCAGTCCGGAACATATATACTGTTGTAGCCTTCTGTGCTGGGAACAAGATAATGGAGCTCTACAGGTTACATCTTGGTACGATACTGAAGCAAAGTCTTGTTCACGGATTGGCTATAGGATTTGGTTTCGGTCTCTCGCAGTTCCTTCTTTTTGCCTGCAATGCCCTTCTTCTTTGGTACACGGCCATTTCAGTGGACCGAGGGCACCTGACAATAGCCACAGGGCTAAAAGAGTATATTCTCTTTTCATTTGCATCATTTGCATTGGTGGAGCCATTTGGACTTGCTCCGTACATACTTAAACGACGGAAGTCTCTCACATCAGTGTTTGAAATTATTGACCGTGAACCAAAGATTGATCCAGATGATACAACTGGTTTGAAACCACCCAATGTCTACGGAAGCATTGAATTCAAGAATGTTGATTTCTCATATCCTGCTCGTCCTGATATTCTTGTGCTGAGCAATTTTAATCTTAAAGTGAGTGGTGGGCAAACAGTTGCTGTTGTAGGGGTTTCAGGATCAGGGAAAAGCACTATCATTTCATTGATCGAGAGATTCTATGACCCAGTTTCTGGCCAAGTTCTGCTGGATGGACGAGATCTGAAATCTTTTAACCTGCGATGGTTGCGTAGCCACATGGGTTTGATTCAGCAAGAGCCTGTTATTTTCTCAACAACAATAAGAGAAAATATTATTTATGCAAGGCACAATGCAACAGAGGCTGAAATGAAGGAAGCTGCGAGAATAGCAAATGCTCACCATTTCATTAGTAGCTTGCCACATGGCTATGACACTCATGTAGGAATGAGGGGGTTGATCTCACACCTGGGCAAAAGCAACGTATTGCTATTGCTAGGGTGGTTTTGAAGAACGCACCGATATTGCTGTTGGATGAGGCCAGCTCTGCTATTGAGTCTGAATCAAGCCGAGTGGTACAGGAAGCTCTCGACACTTTGGTGATGGGTAACAAAGACAACCATTCTCATCGCACACAGGGCAGCGATGATGAAGCATGTGGATAACGTTGTTGTCCTGAATGGTGGTAGGATAGTTGAGCAGGGTACACATGACTCTCTGATGGACCTAAACGGTCTTTATGTTAGATTGATGCAACCCCATTTTGGCAAGGGCCTTCGCCAGCATCGGCTAATGTAATTATTGTTGAGTTTTTAGATGTAAATTATCTTAGGCATGATCAGGCTCCCCTTCGCTCGTCGTCCAGCCACCCAGGCCTTTTTTGGTAGATGAAAATGCTCGAATTGCTGCCTTGCCGGCACTGGTCTGAATGAGCGATTGGCGACCTGATTTTGACAAAGTTTTAGCTTGATGATTCAGGTAATTAGGTGTGTTGTTGAAACTGTAGGTACAACTTATTCTGAAAATAGCTAGCAAGTTTGGAGGGCATTGTAAGTGATGTAATATATGAGTTGAAACATTCTTTCAGAGGCTAATGTTCATGATTTCTCTTGCCTCTGTAATGGATCATTTTGATCGTAACGTGTGTAAGAAAGTTGAGCTAGTGAAAGAGAGACGGGTATTGTTTTTCTACATGTGAAAAATGCGCTTCAGTTATGCTGGTTCGTCGTCTTTCATCGATCTACTGCGCTTTAGCAAGAATGAAAATGAAACTTCAGAGGAAAGCTATGCAGGATCCTGGAATCCAGAGCATTTTCAGCGACCCGATCATGCAGCAGGCAGCATCAGATGTCTGCATTTGAATTCGACAAATACTCGTTTGTCAGTTGAGGCCTTTGTTGAGCTCAAGACTTCGCCTTTCCATGATTACTCCTCTGATTTCCGTAAAACAGTAGAAATCCTTGTATCAGGAGGATCTTGGACAAAACTCCCTTCTTGATTCTGAAAAGTCCCTGTTGCTTACCGGTTGACATCCATGAGAAATAGTTTCTCCCCATTTCTCGACATCTGAGAGGCCGATTCGGTCGGAGCAACAAAGTCTTACATTACAAGATGCACTTCAGAATGTTTTTCGTACCCTGTCAAGGGACTCTTCGATATTGATCTCCATGGAAACATGTTGATGATGCAATGCAGTGCCAATTCTTCTTCTTATGTATTACTGTATTCACTTAGTGGCGAGGCCTCAAAGTTTCCCTCATTTTTTTTAGCAAGTACTCCCTCCGTGCTTTTTTATATGACGTCCGTTTGATTCAATTTGAGCTAATGGGCGTCATATAAAAAAGAATGTAGGGAGTGATCCATATACGACAGTTTCACCTATCACCTAGTAATGAAATACGATAGACTCCACATGCATACATACACAAATGATCCCCCAAGAAATATATTGCCGTTCTCCCCAGCAAGTGTAAATATCAAAGCACTGAACACGAGAGCCATCACGCAGTCAAATCTGAGATCTTGAAAGAGTCTGCCACCACTTTGAGCTTGTTCCGCAATCTGCTCCATCGACGCTCGTTCGCAGTCACAATCAGCGTGTAGTATCGACCTGGTAACAAGGGCAGTTCTCTCATTTCAGATGGAAACAGCTGATAAAAACCATCTGCTCATTACGAGTTTTTGGTTTTAGAGACATCCTACCATTTCCAACGGCAACTGTTGCAAATGCTGATACGCCGTAGCCTGGAGCCTCCAGATCGTACTCAAACGTCCAGTAATTCTTGCCGTCCACTGTGCGCTGCAAAATAGAATGAACAATCGCTTATTTCACCATCTTTGTTTATTCATACGTATCCGTGCTAATGGAAAATGTATCCATGTGAAGACAGCTGCGGATCAACAGAACATTCAATGCAGCATGTACATCAGTAAAACAAAACTCTGCACCAGCAATTGGGCAACTGTGGGCATCCAACTAAATTTGTTTGCATAAGAAATGAACAGATGTTCAAACCTCTTGCATGTCATAGATCATCGGTACTTGATTTGGGGCAGCATAAACATTGTTCACCAAATTGAAGATCGCCTGAATAGTGTGAAAAATGTTCATCAGATCGACAAATGCAAGTATTCAGTGTTCTGGCTCCATGGTTTACAATGCTCCGTTTATCAGTTATGACTGATTAAAGCAAAGATCTTTCAAGAAAAAAAACTGATAACTTTACTACCTTAAAATTGGAGCTGGTGGTGATGGTCAATCTTCCATCACCACCACTCTAACCCTGCACTTTCCATTATTTACCCACCACTGCAGTGCAGAATAAATACATAGTGTTAATAGACGTTTACTACTTACTTTACTACTTGTTTATTATTACTTAGCTTTACGAAATTTTATATCCTATTTTGGGAATTATACTTGTTTTTTCATTGCATCAACATTGCACACATGTAATTTTTTGATTGTTTATGCCATGACAATGCACGGGCAACCAGCTAGTAAAGCAAAGAAAATACTCAAGTGGAAGTTCACCTCATCCATTGGTCCTAGGTCACGAACATCTGTTTTCTCAGTAGGAACAAAGGCCACACGGACAGACTGCAGTGCCACATTACGGTCTTTGAATGCTGAATCATGACCCAAGAAGTCGAAATCCTGACCAGGGAAAACAAAGGCATCATGAAATTTTCCCTTCTGGGAAACAAAGACCGTTGACATTAGAGTCTGTATTAATAATAACAAGACAACCTACCCTCCAATCAGCTGGATAAAGATACGAATATCCGTCTTTTGAATCTACATATGACCTATAGTTCTTCGGTACTTCTGGAATCTAGGAACAACTCCAATTAATATCAAATCAATTAACTAAAAGAAGTCTGCTTCAGAGCTTGACAATATCATACAGACAAGTACTGAAAATACAGCCTCAGGCCAGCTAAAATGGTCATACCTTCGGCAAATGCAGAGCTTTTCTTCAGTAGGCCAGTGGCTAACGCACCAGCACCAAGCAAAGCTAATTTCCTTTTTGTGACATCTATATAGGATAGAGAATGTTCAGTAAACCCAATTCTGTCAACCATCAGAATATCACATGAACTGAGACAAGCGAAGACATTACTATTTCCATCGAAGGACGCCTCGTTTGAGCTTGCGCTAACAACAGTTGGAAGAGCCCCATTCGACCTGGCAGCCACAGTAGACTTTGGTGCAGCCAACTGATAAAAAACACACCAAGTTCAAGTTTTTACTCCTCAAAATTGCAGGGATAACAAATTTCAGAAAACAGTGGAAAGGGGCTTGAGGACGTACTTGTTTGGAGACGGAGCAAATCAAACTCTGTAGGCTTGCCATTTCTCCTTCAGTAGTTCAAAGCCTTCAAGTTTGTTCCGAGCCTATAAATCTGCTATCCCAAGAGTTAGTTATCCATTGCGGCTGGACTGTGTTACGCTCATGTGGGTGGATGCCAAGGCAGCCAGGTCAGCATTTTCGTTATCCTCATTGGAGCACTTTCGGTTCGTCTTGTACCGAGCACTGACTGACAAAAGTGGACCATCCATCCCTTCTGATGATACCTCATGACTGGCCATTTGTGTTTGTTTTACGTATATAGTAACATATACGTACACTTACCGCCTGAACTTTCACTAATGGGCACAGCTTCCTCCTTGATTTCCAGCTGTTCAGCTACAGAATTGTGTACAGTACTTATAGCAAAGCTATAGTACATACTTTTGCATATGTGAACAAAATATAGATATGGCCCCAGTTCTAAATTTGCAAACAAAAGATAGATATATTCACATAATTACACCATGTGACATTTCGTGTTTAGTTTAATATAAAAAGCATAGATTATTGGAAATACGAGCAAAGTGCAAGCGGACTTTCTACATCACAATATATCAACAGCAGCCTCGCAAACTTTGCCACAAATAAAAATAGAGAAACCAAAGCTCTAAGAAGCAGGCACATAAAAAGTGTCGAAGATCAACTGTTCCCAATACAAAGATGGCAGATCCTTAAACAAAATTAACCAGGTTACATGTTTTGATTACACCATGGTAAGCAATATACAACAGCAGCTGAAATACTAAGCCTTAGGAGCAGGCTTTACTAACCCTAACCCCGAACCACTCCCCAAATGCTTGAAATCCTTTGCCTCCAAGCGTTCATCATGTGCCGCGAACCCAGTCCCTCCTTTCTCCAAAGGAACCAAATTCCTTTCCTTGAATGGTTTGTTGCACACCAAACAAACTTTATCTGCTACGAGGAACTTGTCAGAACACTTCTTGCAGAAGACATGGCCACAGGTGCTGATCGCCACCAGGGACACGGTGTTTGTGAGAGTGGATTTGCAACTAGGGCACATGTAGCTCTTCTCCACTGACTTTTTGCTCTTCTGATCAGATTTCTCCTCAGTGAACGAGATAGGGAAGAGTGATTTCAACTTGAGCTTCTCCTGGCCCTCAGGGCATACAGTATCAGTGGAAGGAGCCTCTACCTTGACGGTAGCTTCAGGTGTAGCTGACGGGAGCCAGAATGCCTTCATGTTGCGGAGGGCTTCCTCTTCGAAGGAGGTAACCTTCACGCTGTTTGCTCCGTGGAAACCATTCTTGTCTTGGGAGCCACTGCGGTCATGGTACGAGGGAACAGCTCCATGATTCTGCTGATCAAAAGCATCCAACTCCTTTGCCTTCTGCAGCATCAACTTCTCTTCTTCCTCTTCCTTCTCTTGCCTCTTCTGGGCCTCATGAACTGCCTGCTTGCTGCAAGAGCGAGACCAAACACTCAGAACTTTGCCCAGTTGACTTGATCAGACATGCAGATAATTTAAGTACAGCCACTTTATGCATCAGCGAGGAACACTGACAGAGATTCTAGGTAAGCGAACTACAAGGAGCTCAGCGGCTGCAGTCAATGAGCGTATAATACAGTGAGAAATGGTAATGATCAACTGCCATTGCTACGGATGCCAAAGCTACAATACGCGGAAGAGAACTCAGAGTGAAGCCAGATCAATGGGCCCTGAGAACTCAGGGGCAACCTTGCCCAACCAAATCTAACATCAATTGACGTTACTTCATCCTATAATTCAGGTATAGGTTCGCCGAACCAAGCTTACCACAATTCTCCTGCAATCACACAACAATCCTAAGCAACCCTAAGGCGGGCGTGCAGTAACTTACCGCTTGATGTCCTTCTTCTGGGCGAGGAGGCACTCGAAGATGCACTCCTTGCAGAAGACGTGGCCCTTGGGGCAGCATAGCGGGTCGATGAGCGGCTTGAGGCAGAGGCAGCAGGCGTCGAAGGGCTTGATTGAGTCCTTCCCCAGCCGCTCCCGCTGCGTGCCGTACCCGAGCTTCCGCTTCTCCTCGTAGGTGAAGAAGGCTAGGTCGTTGTTGTTCTTCGAGTGCCGCTGCGGCATCTTCGCTGCCGGATGGAGTCTGGCCGAGGCGTCGCCGGTGGGTGCGGGCACTCTGCGTCGCTCACCCGGTCGGAACCCTAGATTTGTTCCTCGCGAAGAATAGAAGGGTAGAGAACGGTGCCGGAGACGGGGGAGGAGAGGTGGGGAGGTAGGTGCGTATGCATCCTTACGCAAAGCGCAGCCCATGGCCTGCTCGCAGCCCAAAACTACCCTCCTTTTTAGGCGTTGCGGTATGGGCCGCCTCAAGCCGGCCTTTTCAGCCCAGCAACAGCAACGCACAAGACATCCAGTCTGTTCGGCAAAAGGCTGCGCTGTAGCCGGCTGCTGAAAATAACTGCGAACACTGTAGCGGCTGTTGTGAACACTGTAAGCGGCTGCTGCGAACATGGTAACAGCTGCTGAATGAAATAACTGAAACAACTGTAGCTGCTGCAAAGCATCTTAGACGAACAGCTTATCGTCGTCGTCTTTCTCCGTGCATCGCCTCCTTTTCCGTCTTGTGCCCCGGTTGTTCCTTTCTCCGTTTGCTGCTCCTCTCGCGCTGGTGTGCCGTCCCTCCTCCATGCATCCAACAACGGGAACAATTTTTTTTAATCTCCAGAATAATTCGCTTATTTGTTCAGAACAATTCGTTTCTTGGTTGGAACAATTGGTCCAGTGGTCACAGCAAGACGTGACCTTCGTGGCCGCCAGACCTTATGACACGTCACGGTAATTTCTTAATGCCGCGCTCGCGGTGTCGAAGAAACCTTAGACTGCTATAACATTACTCCTTTTGTTTTTATTTATGTTTGACTATTCGTCTTATTTAAATATTTTAAAATTTATCATATATTTTGTTATAATATTTTATTATTAAATAAAATTAAAACATAATTTAAAATTTTGAATATTTGAGCAAATATTTTGAACAAGACGAATGATGAAACGTAATTAAAAAAAATCAATGGCTATAACAATTTAAAAAAGAATAGAGTATATGTTTTACAGTAAAGTGCATTTTGAGAGTTTAGTGACTTAGATGACACACTTTAGCAAGTTCAGGACCTGTATATCTATTTTTAGAGTTCGGGAACCTAGAAAACAAGTTTAAGTAACACCAAATGTAATTATTTCAACATTATGAAATGTGAGATGTAAAGACAATTCTTAAACACTATTCCAACATTTCATTAATGTGTGATTCAAAATTATTTGAAGCCTATTTCAACATCTATTACAAAAAAATGTTGGAATCGTACGTTGCAAATGTTGGAACAGTACAAAAAATGTTGAAATGATACACTTAAATCTTTGAATTTTAAAAATTCAAAACATATAGAAATAAATTTCCATATTGGTTCAAACATTATAAATGACATGATTCAACATTTTATAAAAAATTTGAATATATGGTTTCAAATTTTTTTAAAAAAATGTTGAAATAGTACTAAGAAAATGTTGAAATGATACAATCAACATGTTGAGTTTTAAAAATGTAAAAATATATTCATGCGGGATCTTGTTTTGTTGCATTAATTGTAAGGATCATCATAGTTCAAACAGATTCGAAGTTACAGTTGAGGAGAAAAATCAATTTGAAGTTTAGAATCCACTTTAATCCCACGTTGTACAATGCCATGACGACACGACGACGTCTTTGTCTGGCTGTATCCACACGCGCGCTACCCAAAGCAATTGCTAAGAAGCTAATAGCATGCTACGTGTAGAAATGCCAATGTTGGCTGAGTTCGGTTGGCTCCGTGCCTCCATGTCTAGGTGTGCTGAGGGTTACTGTGCGTCATGCTATTGCCTTTAGCCGGTTCTACGAGTTTAGGGCTCTACATGCTATGCAGGTTAAACCACAACGCTTCGTATAGTATTGTAGTCAATGTTTAAGATTGGCGCTTGGTCCGAACGCAGGCACGTGTGCGGGCAGGTCGCAAGCTTGGTGGCCAATGTCAAATTTTGGTTGCATAAGGTGGGTGTAAAATGAGATTGAATCTCAAACTTCAAATACGTTTTTATCTTAAACAAATATTTTGTTTTTTAATCTATTTTTAACCTATGTGTTCTTGAGAATTAATTCATAAGATCCAGTATGAGTATTTAAAAATAAAATTTTTTTCATAACATAAATATTGAAAAAAATGTTGATACCTAAAAAGAAATCTAATAGAATAAATAGTACTAATATGGTAAAGTTTTAAACTAGTTTCCGGTGATTATTTAAATAAAAAAATAAGGAATTTTTTTAAATATACCTGATTTGTATACCTACCCATGGACAGTTTATGGGCCTACCTACAAGTTCCTATCAGTAGAACTCCCTCTGTATATGAGGTCCTACAAAATTTCCTCAAAAAAAAAAAGAGGTCCTACAAAACCACTCACTCCTTTTCTTTCTTGGTCCTTCTTCGCTCCAACTCAGCAAGAATAACGCAATGCAATCTCTCTTTAACATAGTTTTTGATGATGTTAACAAGGCAAGTGAATTTTATTGCAAGTTACCATCATTAACATGTTCAGCATATGCTCTCTTATTGCTCCGGACCGGATATTTGATCACCAGCTCTTATGATGAGCCTAAATATATTGTCTAAGCATGAAGTTATATTAACACTAGGCGGCTGTTGCAATGATCCAGTATGATGATGACATGTAGACGAGGGGCTTGGAAGGCCATCCACGGTCATCTCGACAAGTGAACACATCATGCCACAAGAGGCGGCAACATACCATGTTTTAACACAGACAAAATATGACCTTTGTTAAAATGATACGATATGAAAATCTTAAAATCAGGTTCACTAAAAAATAACACATGTAACCCATGATAGGTTCAATAACGATATAAAAAACGGGTTCAAATAGAGCCATCATGACAAGGTTTCAAAGCTACCTAGATAGAATTGTTTTGTTTTTACCTCTTAAGCAACACGATTTTCAGAAGAACGGTGCACGTTGTGGTTCTACCTGCTTGCGTGGCCTCTTGCGAAATGAGCCAATGTCCAAGGGATATGGACTCACTATCGGTAGTGCACATGTTAGCTCTGTTGCGAACAATTCAACTTCATGCCCACCCTCATGATTAGGCTCGGGTTCATGCTCAGGCTCAGGCTCACCTTTTGTCTCTAGCTCAGGTTCAATTTCGTACTCAGGCTCAGCTTTCAGCTCTAGCTCTGGTTCAAATTCAGACTCAGGTTCAAGAATGAGATGCCCAACGGTGGGTGGTGGGAATGCAATATGTGCTTTAAGGCACCTATAGCGATGCTCAGCTTCAGGCCCGGAGAAGTCATCTTGTGGCACGTCTACTTTTCCCTAAAATGAAAAGAAACTTCCAATTAAAGCATTCCACACACTTAATTTGAAAGAGTCTATGTCAACCAAATATAAATAGATGCTTATCATTCCTTAAAAGTGAATGAGACACATGTTGTACAAATTAAAGAACTTAAAGCATATTTAGGGTGATAACTTGCTGAAAAATAGAGTGATAGCCAAGTTCGAAGAGAAAACCTTGCAAGTCAGTGAACAAAACAGGTTGGGTGTTGTTGGGAGCCAACAGTTACAAGTCAAGCAACGAGGTGACCCTGGTTGAGGCCTAAAATGTGGGGACCTCCTCATGGGCCTAAGATGTACTCCTTTCTGGCCATTGATGATATATGTCTGCATATACAAATGTAAATTGAAAAATTACATATTTGATATTTCCATTTACATATTCAAATGCCCACACATGTGTCTTGTGCGGTGTGTGTGATGCAAATTTATTGTGTATTAGTTGTGTGTTACTAATTGTACCCATAACTTCTAGCAAAAATACCTAACAAGGCATATTGCATGTCTATATGTATAAGACGTGCATCCTAATTTTATACAATTGTATGATATATGTATTGAATACATACC
The DNA here is from genome assembly GCA_012490785.1 of Eragrostis nindensis. NCBI lineage: Eukaryota > Viridiplantae > Streptophyta > Magnoliopsida > Poales > Poaceae > Eragrostis > Eragrostis nindensis. Next base: position 555,267 of record JAAXCT010000374.1, on the reverse strand, counting down.
TGTATCCTTGACACATCAATGTTCAGCTCATGCATGTCTTTGGTGAGGACAACAGAGCGGTAAACGTAACGCCTGATCTTGAGGAGGCGGTGGCCGGGCTTGTGGTGCGTACAATGTGGACAAAATACTTTGCAGCACTTGATACAAAAGATGGATCCATCCGCCTTGTTCCCCATCGTGTGCTTCATGCTACATGGCTCCCAAAACCTGGTCCTCAATAACACATGGAGCCATTGTACCATCTCCCCCTCTTCCTCCTCCGCTGCCATTGCCGACTCATGCATAAGTGGAGGCGACAACTTACATTTGCTATTGTCGTCCACCCTTGTTTCCTTCCTCTTTATCAATCATGACACAAGAGCTATTAGTTAATCTGGTATCATAGAGTAAAATGACCCCTAATAAAACGGCCCATGTTCAAATCTATAGCTTGCAAGGATAACAAATAAAATGCATGAACGATTGTTTTCTGATACTCTATATAACTTTCAAAACAAACAATGAGGCCACATGGAATACATATTTTTTAAGACTCAAACATAATCCAGTGAATTCTTATGCAACAAAAAAAAAATCGGTGGCTTAATATTGTGCGTGTGTGTGTGCCCATTTGCTTAAAGCCAAATAGAAACCAGAAACTTGCTGGAATTTTGTTAGATTGCTTTAAGCATACAAGCACAAAATTCTAATTTTCTATGAAAAAACATTCAAACCACCAATATCAAAATAACAAAATGCTAAAAAGATAAAATTACAATACTTATAGGCATGATTTATGATACTGGAAAGGCAACAATCTCGCAACATGAACGCAACAAGAACAGCTGATTTTGATTGGTTTGATACACGAACATGAAGAAAATGAGAGAATAAATTAAAAATGAGACTGTACTATTATACTAGCAAATCAAAGCCCCTTCCAATCTGTAGTGCATAGAAGGATATTAAATGGATTGGAACCCCATAATGTGGACTTCAGTAAAAAAATGCAATGCAAAAAGAACAATCATCTTAATTATAATAGAAAAACAAAATAAGAACCATTGTTTGGAAATAAAGCTATATAAATAATAATAACCTAAAGTACAATATTATATGAAATGACTATGCAAGAACATTTAATATTTACATTGAATCCAATGTGCATAAAGATTTTGTACTATAATAAAGAACATCAACTAGAGGCAAAGCATGTTGAAGTTGTTGTGAGCTAGCGGACCAGAAAATAGCTCTCCTACGAGGATATATAGAATATTTTCGTAGTTGAATATGGAAAAAATAAATAACCCCCCCCCCCCCCCCCCCCCAACCCAAACACAACAAGCAAGAAGCCACACATGACAGAGGAGAGCAAGCCGTACACGGCTATAGTGAACATTGGTATGAACATAGCCAAAAGTATTAAGAAGGTCACATTGACACAGCTTGAACATAAGAGCATCAAATGACACATGGAAAAAAGGAGAGGTTGAGAAGGCCATAGTGATGCAACTGCGGTCGAAGTGACACAACCGGAAGATAACCGCATCACGCAGAAGAGCGAGTAGTATGACGCCATGCATGAGGATGCACCCCAATGAAGCATGTCGGCATCACGTGGTAATACCTATTGCCTGGAATTTTCATCCCTAAATTTAAATAACTATCTTCCAATAGTTCACATAGGTTATCCTTTGAAATTAGCTAAAAAATAATATTTGATAGGAGTCGAACCTATCCCAATTTCTTTCAAATGGTCCTTTAATTTTACATTAAAAAAAGTCTCAAAACAATATAAAACAAGAACAACAACCAAAACAATTGTCAGATCATATATATTCTACTATAGTGACAGAACTGTAATCCTGTCAAGATCAAATCATCGATTCATACAAAGGAGTCAACCGAAGTCATGCGAAATAGTAGAGCATCTACACAACCATTCGAATAGTTTGGGTTTGCAAAACACTATTATACTAGAAACTGTCATACATGTGTCAACTAAAAAAATCCAGATTTAGGATGCGCGCAACCTAAAGCCAATAAATCGGCGACGCTAAATCTTCCAATCGACCAAATCTTCAGTGCAGATGGGGGAAAAAATAATGGATTTAGATCTGGATACCCTAAGCTTTCGTTTCAATTTAGTAGTCGTAGGAACAATAGTTGAATCTGACTAAATCTATAGGAATCAGATGGAGCAAAATACATCCAAAAAGCATGAACATGCATCGGCTAAATATTGAGCAGATAGTTTTCTTACCTTTGTTTTCATACTGGATGACGAGGTGAAGCGAGACATCCGTAGGAGTTTTTAGGAGCTTACAAGAGAATAACCAGGAGAGGGCTAGAAAGCAGATTTTATAAATAGGCCAATTCAAAATGGGAAATGGATTTTTTCTACAGTGTGAAAAAGAAAATGACGCTTCTTTGACCATGGTGGCTCAATCTCAATATGACAGTTGGATCCTATATGAATGTTGGTCAACCTTTAAATATTTCTACATTCGTCATGGCATTTATAGTAATTTTTATGGAATAACTGATCGTACAAAAATATTTGGATTTTCCGTTTGGATGTTCATATCCCATGTTCCTCCAACCTTTCACATGACAAGTTTGTTGTTTCAACGTTACAGAGTTAGGTGATCTCATTTAGGTTTGTATGCTCCTCCTTCTGCGAAAGTATAGACTTTTATTTGCAGAATTATAGAGACTGGTAAAAATTTGTAGCAACTAAGGTCATGAAGACGTCATGATCTATGGATCTAGTATTAGGTGTGGATATGCCTGGAGTATGAGGCAATTTTGGCCCTTGAATGCAGATCTGTGGGGATCCTGCTTGCAGACTTTCTCTATTCATTCATTGTACTCATTTTTTTAACTACTCATTCATTGTACTCTTATTTCAAATCTGGCAGTACTAATTTGGTGTTCTAGCTGAATTTTGAACAACTCATGATGAACATGTGAGTCTGTCTATTTTCCAGTACAAATATTCTAGGTTGGGCTCCAGGTGGCCAAATCAGCCTTGTTAATCTTCAAGTGGAGATAGGAGCTAGGAAATGAAAAACACATGCATCCAAGCTCTTTGCTTCAAGCAACCACTGCAATTTTGGTTTGACTTGGGTCAGCCATGGAAATAGAAAAGAAAGTTTGTTTAGAAAATCCTTTTGTGAATTGAGCTCAGTTGGTTAGATTTCTTGTGGTAGAACATGTCTATATATGTTCCGAGTCTTTTGAATCAGCATGGGTACTCATATTTGTGTCTGATTAAATTTTAGTTGCAGGTGACATGCATGTCGACAAGAAAATACATGTGATGATTCTTTCGATCTCTATAGATATGTTGGCCCAATTTCTCGATGGAGTTTTCGTTATGGTAGGGTACTCGGTAAAGAAGGAAAGCTAGAAATAAGTTAAAGAGGAGAACTTTGCCTCAGGCCATTATTCTCGGTTCAGTGTAAAACTCCATTAATTGAAAATTAATATTCATAGTAATGTTAAGTTTGATAGAAATCACAAATAAATTAAATGTTTTAAAGCTAAATCATCACTAGTTGTTCATATGAAAAGAACGAAAGGTCGATGCTAAATTATATACAGGCAAGGCAAGTGTGACGAGAAGAGAAGAGGAGATCGTGTTGATTATAGGGCTGCAGAACACCATAAGGCATTGTAGGGCTGCAGAACACCATAAGGCCCTCTTTGGGTAGTATGATTTTCAAAGGCCAAGGAATACATAGTTTTAGATGCCATCGTCAAACAAAGCCATGGTTTAAAAAGAAAAACAGAGGGCTTGTGTGGAGTTTCTAAAACTCCAAAAGACTATAGGTTTGACAATACTATGGTTTTTGCAACCACAAATTTTGTTCCACCAAACACCTCCTCAATATGCCCGGCTTTGAAGCTCTTGCTTGGCAATTTTCTTCTAGACATCCAACTAAATGCACCACTATTCCAAGTGTATGTCACAGCTCCAATGCACTTAATTTTTATTTTAAACAGATTGCTCCTATATGAGATTTTACACATCTCTCTGTTAAGTTGTTGTTATTCTCATTTGTTGCTTTAATTATTTCCTGATGTTGCAACACTTCCTTGCATCTTTCTTGTGCCACGATTTGCAGTAGTTGCCTTCATACGATGAAATAGGAAAATAACTATTGTTGCACATTGTAACAACGTCTTTTTTATGACACGATGCAGTACTTTGTATCATGACATAGTTTATCTCTATGTTTCACCGTATGTTGCACTAGCATTATTGTAAAGATGCAATTCTTATACTAACGAACAGAGAGAACCGGCGTACTCCTACGAACTAGAGAGCTTGACCGTTGTCGGCAGCTTCTTGACGAAGAGCCGATTTTCGTTTCGACTGCAGCGGCCTCTGCTAGGCCAAACGGGCAGACGCGCCGGAATTTTCCTCTAGACCGGAGGAGCCGACGGTTGCCGGGACGAAATTTTGCAGCATTTCTGGGCCTTCCACCAGGAACATGTCAGGGTCGAACTGCTCTTGGGTTGAGGAAGCGAGTCCATGGAGAGACGGCCGAAAATGGTACGCGTCCATCGAAGAAACACGGTTCCGGTGGCCGGAGTTGCTGGACGATGCAACGCAGTACCCCGTCCCAGTCTGGGCACGTTGTCCCTGCATTGCCATGTCGCCGAGAGGCCTGAACGGAGTAGGAGCAAGGGCCTGGCTGTTGGCGCCGGCGCCGGCGAAGACACCACCGTCAGGCCATGCAGCTCCGGGGTGCGGAAGCATCGTCATCGGGACGTTCCTTGCCGGGACGTCTGCGAGGACGATCCTAGCTTGGTTCCTGGCCTCGTCCCTTTCCTCCATGGTCCTCCGTGCAAGTGCGGCGAGGTTCCAGATCGTTTCGTCAGCCTCCGCAGACATGGCGACGAACTTCTGCCGCTCCAATCTGGCCCAGTAGAGCTGTTCCTCCAAAACAGCCCGCTCCTGCAAGTAAATCTGATGTGAGTAGTGACCGAATTCGTCATAAAATGCCCTGCTAATCTAATGCGAGTAGCGACAGAATTCGTGATAGAATGCTTCATTCGTGCGCACACAAAATGCAGCGAGCGAATGTTAAGGACAGGAACCAACCTAATCAGAAATCTCATTGCACTCACAACTGGGAACATAAAGGAACTACTATAGAACAGTTAAAGGCAGGAACTAACCTTTGGATCAGTGGGCGACGACGCATTATCATTTCCCACGAGACACTGCTCCGCTCCGATGCTCTGCATCTTATGCTCTTCCCCTTCCTCCTTTCCTCCGATGGTCTTTGAGCAATTCTCCATGTGAATCTCTTCTCTCTGCCGATTCTTATGTGAGCATCTGTCCAGGAAGACTGAAACAACTGGTAAATACGAGTGGCTTATAATATACCATAGTAACTTTTTAGTACCATAAATGGAAATCATGTTAATTGCTGCGATTAAGGAGAAAACTTTGGAAAGCTTATCACTGAGAAAATCACGTTGATTTCAAATATAAGACAAAAGGAATCAGAAAAGAAATGCTTCCTCTCAAAAAAGATCGCGTGGCCTCCTCATTCCTTTCGTGATCTAATCAGAGAACATGGCATGCAACTTCTCTTCGACATCGACAGAAATCACTAACTTGTGATCTGAAAACTTGGAAAGCGTATTACTATGTATATCCCGTTGATTGATTAGCAGAATACTTGGGAAACATTACACTGAAATTATCACGATGATTATTACACATGGCACAAATAGCAAAAGAACTCATTTATCCTCCGCATTCCATTCTTGATCCAATACTGATCAGAAATCTTTACACGCAGCATGCCACAGCTGAGGCGCGTTAAATTACCAGAGTTGATAAGTCGGCAAGACATCTTGCCATCTTTACAACATACACATCTTACAATTTGCTACTAGTACTTTCCTCACTCAACGTATTGATTGACTGGCATGAAAGGACTCCTAGGAGTACGCATCTTCTGGTTCGAGTATTGCTTCCCCTTATCTGTTTCATCCAACTTGTTCTCTGATCTGAATTTTGCCACAAGGTCTGGTACAGAAGCTCTTAATTCCTCAATTGATTCCAAACTGTTTGCATCGGTCAATAGCTCCCGCGGATGGTGCCGAACCGGACTATTAGCCTGATGAGTGAAGTAAGGATAAGTCAAGGTCACAGATGAATGACATAGATGTGTCCATAAGGCACACAAGTTAGACACTTCCAGTCAGTAAGTCAACAACAATATAGGGTTGTTTAGCACAAAATAATCAACAGGCACCGATATCCACAAACTTTGCTTTTTGACATAAATCTAGACCATAAGCGGGGGCAGGAAGTTCACCTTGTAATTCTTCTCAAGGCAGTTACTCGCCACATTTCTTAAGGATTCTGTGTGTTCACTGTGCTTTTCATTCAGCAACGACAGATTCTCGGTGAAAGTGGCCGAGACAGTTTCTATTATCTTTCGAGTTTCATGATCCAGCAAGAGGGAATCTGGAAATGATCATGAACTATGTAAGAAAAGCACCGTCTGTTGGAAAACAAATTTAGTGTCAAGTTAGACGTATTACTCTCTGAAGCAGTCAACATATTAGAAGTGATGGCATGAAACCCTGCATCATTCTCTGAAGATAAGAGCAGCTTTTCATGGAAAATGCTGTCATTATCTTTTCTTCTCTCTCTGCATAACAGATATGATTAAAAGACCTGGAAAAACCCTAAACTAAAGTTCAAAGTATCATAAAAGTGATTGCATTTTAGTAAAAATGATTACAACTTACTTGATAAAATCATCAGCTTCCATGATTGAGCTCTTAGATAGATGATGCAAAGACGATTGAGTATGTGACCAGTAAGAAACAGAATGGTCGCCTTTCTTCAAGCTGCAGTCAACAACATCTCTTCGGCATAAAAAAATCACGGTAACAGTTCTCAAGGGAGAATAACAGATTCAAATTGAACTATGTTTGAGGTCCACAAGGTGAGATGGGTACCACTGCTGTAAGATGTCTTCCATTTGATCTCTTAATTTGGCATGTAACGATTTATCCTCCTGGAACTGGCTCTCTACCATTCCAGCATAAGCCACAGCTTCTTCTTTGCCATTATCTGAAACCTGCTGTAGGTTGGACATCTCCAACTTCAGGTGTTTCTGCTCTTCACTGTATTTTCCCTTCAGCTGTCCTATATACTCTGAAAGCTGCAAACAGGGAGATCAGTTAGTGCTGAAGCCATGCTAATAACACTTGCACATGCAATAGATAAGCCAACCATTGTAGTTTTCCTTGCAGTCAACCCAGACAAAATTCCGGCAATCTTATTGAGAGCAGCCTGCTCATCTTGAGTACAAGTTTCCTATTAAAACGAAGCAGAAGCATCAGATAGTTTGACCACAAATGAAGTAAATATCATAATGTAACAAAACCAACTACCTTAAATTCCTCCTCAAATTCAGCAAGCTGCGAGGAACGTTCTGTTTGATTTTGTTCCATAAGCTTGATAAGTCTAGACACATGGATCCTAATATCCCTAAAGAAATCAATTGATGTCTTTGACATGGCTTGTGCAGAAGTCAGACTCCTTTGCAGTCCCTGCAAGAAAAAGAAGGTTATCCCAATGGTTGGAGCTAGCAAATGTTCCATTAAGGCACATAACCTAACAAAAGCAAGGAGACTTACTGCTGTTTGCTGTTCAGCAGAAAAGGATAATAGTTTCTTGAGCTCTGAAGTGGATTTCAGAACATCATTAAGAACTTGCTCCGCCTCCGAAACCATCATTGCTAGAAACTGTTAATAAATAGATGTAATGACGTATTGTTCAGCCCTTCGGTTATTTGCATTGGATTGTACTTGGTATTAAAAATTTGGTATATTCCATACATTGTCAACAGATACTGCATGTGCAGAAATATTCAGCACCATCTGCTCAGAATCCGTGATGGATCTCTGCCTTAGAGTGTTAGCTAGCTCTCTCATGCATTGGACCCCAGAGGCATACATATCTTTGGCTTTTGAAATTCTTCTCTCCAACTGGTTTGCCGACTGAACACAAATTTATGTAGAAACAATATTAGTATTCTAGGACATAGATAGTGATCATGAAAGTAACTATTTTAAAATTCTATAGTGGCACCTGCGTATTAGCTGAAAAGTAAGATTTCATTTGTCCGTTCATGGACTCCAATATTTTACGTTGTTCGCAAACTGATCCAATAACTGTGCTTTGCAAAACTCCAAGACTGTGATGCAATCCAGATCGAAAATCAGATAGCAACCCTTCATTCTCAGCTTCGGTTTGTGATTGCCTTTCTATAAATGATTGTGAAACACAAGAAAAATGGTCAGTACGAGGAAAGAGAAAACTGAACTAAATTAGGTGAGACTAACTATTAACCTAGTTTACTCAGAAGCATAGTGATATCCCCAGAAGCATTCTCCAAGGTGCTGCGCATTTCCTTTGCACGTTCAAGAATTAAGTGTTCTGCAAAAGATAAGGAAAATATCAAAACATTTGATAGATATATGCTTAAGCTATTCAAATTAGAAAATACTCCCTCTGATCCCAAATCCATCTGGAGCTGAGCTGTATTAAGTCAACCCTTTTTAACTTTAATCATGAACAACCAATTACTTAGTGACTTGAAACAATTACCAGCAGAAAGTAAATTTGAAATTATGAAGTCCTTCTCCTTCAACGAAGTGTTAGCTCTAGAATGAGCTTCTTGAAGATCTAGAAACTTTCCCTTCCAGTTTTCAAGATTTGCCTGAATAGGAAGATGCAAAATAGCCAGATCCCTAGGATTATAAATAACAGAATTGATTCTTTTTTGTGTTTAGGAACAAAAGAAAAGGACATTTTTAAAACCTCTTTACCTTCAACTCTTTGTTCTGACTTTCCAAATCCAACCTGTGTTCCTGCTCGGCTACATACAGACCTTTGTATTTTTCAACTTCCTACCAGACCACCAAAACTGTAACACTCAGTTCACTTGAATTAGTAAAAAAGTTACTAGAATGAAAATGGATTTGGGGATAGCTATACTTTGCCCTGCTTTTGAAGACTGAGCTCCAAGTGTTCTATTTTCTCCCTCATTGTCTGGAACAAATAGTCAATCAATCAACAACAACAACAACAAAGCCTTTTTATCCCAAGCAAGTTGGCGTAGGCTACACGAATTGTACAATTAAGAACATCGAAATCTTACACAGCAGCCCTACACGAATTGTATATAATATGATGTAAAGTTAGGTTAAAAAAAGGATGTAAAGTCTTAATTGTACCTTTTTTTCTGCCTCTTCTAGAGCGAACCTTTCATTAGGGATGTAGATTCCGTTCTTTTCCCTTGCAGCTTTAACGTCTGACAATAATACTTATGAGATCATATATTAATGTGAGAGACATAAGCAAAAGGCAAAAGGAAAAGAGAGAACCTTGCTTCATTCTTTCCATTTCTTGGTAGATGTCCTTGAGCATAACAGATTTGCATGTTTTTTGGTTTGCCTACAGTTATTGTTGAGTTAACAAGGGTATCAAGCAAATTCAAAGTTGCAAAAACCATGCATGAATAGAAGTTGCACCTCTGGCTTGTTTCTTATGCTTTTAGCACGAGAAGCATAATCAAGTGTAACTAGAGTTTCTTCCAAGCAATGGACAGAAGGAGACACTGTTGCTATGATGCATGTTTTGGCTTTTCCACCTAAGGATTCTCTCAGAAGCCTGGTGAGCTTACTATCCCTGATAAAATTCCAAATAAATATGCATTACCACCATACAAACGATATCCAGACAAAAAAGTACTCGTGTATCAACACATAACAAAAAAGTCCAACCTGTATGGGACATGAACTGAATGCTCCACAAGCGCTGTGATGACACGCCCCAGAGTTAATAAGCTCTTATTCATCTCTCCAGCTTCTCTTGCTCTACCCTGTCAGCATGTTATAAATCAAGACTTCAACAAGACTGGCATGCCCAAAAAACACTGTTGTAAGATAGCACCCCAGTGACTCAGTGATATCTGTTTGTTACTTTGTAAGTACTTAGCTAATTTGTTAGTATTCAGTACCCTTAAGCATATTCCAGAACATTTGCTAGTTTGTGTATTCAGTACCCCTAAGCATGTTCCTGAACATACCATAACTCAATAGGATGAGACCGACTAGAAGGCTACACTATTAAACTCAGTGATCTTATTAGACGAGGAGGATAGACTAATCCATAACTTGAACTCCAATGAGTTGGCAATGGAAAAATTACCTCTCTTGCACCTGACCGAGCTATATTCTCTGATCCAGCCAAGTCTACAAGGTTCAACCTCCCACATTTCATGAGTTCCTCATTCCCTACTGTCGTCTCTTTGACATGGATGTTTATAGAAAATACAGCATGTGACCGGCTGCAAGTACAGAATGATACTTAGTATCAAACAGAACAATTTGAGCCTGAAAGGTGGAAGTAGGATGATTAATCACCTGCTTTGCTTATTTAGTGCGGTGTCAGCAGTGCGTCTCCTAGCTGATCCACATTCCAGCAGACTATATATGTCACTAGGACTGTATACAACAATCTCTTCAAGCCCTCTTATGATCGCCCCGCCTTTGCCATCTTCCATAAGAGATATAGGCCTCTTTTGTCTCTCTTCAGCAAATCTGCTTTGGTCCTCCAAAGCCAATAGGTCTGATATATCTTCGTTATAGAGCTCTAAGAAGCTTACCTTCATGCTATAATCAGCGTTCCGTGTTTCCAATACGTCAAAGATATGGCGTACTGCTCTAGGGATGACACCAGCTGTTTCCGATAGTTCACCAACCTAAAATTAGATGAGACAAATTATTCAATAGCTACAAGCAACCTCTCAGAAGTGTCCAAATATGTAGGGTACCTTCTGCCTCATCTCTCCCTCCATGGTGTACGTTTTCCCAGTTCCAGTCTGACCAAAGGCGAAGACAGTGCAGTTATAGCCTTCAAGGACATCATGTACAATTGGTGCAACAGCATGCTCATATATCGATCTTTGCTGCGATTTTGGTCCAAATACCTGGGACAAAGTAACAACCACATATCCATCAAAATTCATAGTAAGCGACATAAGTAATAAATTCAGCAATTCTGACAATGTTATGTGTAAGATCATGTTCCTTTGTAACAGGTCATCGAAGCAAAAAAACACCAACTGTTCAACACGATAATCATTCATAGAGACACATAGGTCTACTGCAAAAATAAAAGCAGCAGACACATAGGTCTGAAGAGTGAAGAGGATTTACCTTGTCAAAGCTAAACGTCTTGTCTGCTTGCTTGAAGAGGCTGTGCAGAACGGTGACCTCCCTCTTTGTGTCATTGCAAGAGATGGCGGTCTGCACATTCGATCGCTGCTCCTCCTCGCTGAGTGGCCTGGTTGCAAACGAATCCGAGAAACTCATGAGTGACGCTAGGTACAGTCAGATTCAGATAATCAGAGGTTATCTCCCGGCACCCATGAATCAACAGAAAGTCTTCAGAAACACGAACTAGCACTGGAGCAGAAGCAACAAGCAACCCGTTTGATGTGTTCTTGATCACTATCCAATCGCCACTCCCAAAGGAAACCGATTTCAAGCAGCTGACCTGCACCGGAGGACGACCTGGACGTTCACCTCGCGATCCCTGTCGCCCCCGCCCCCGCCGCCTCCGCCGGCGCCCACACCGCTGCGGCGCACGCTGCTCTGGGATCCACCGTCAGCCCACCTCAGCTCGCGCTGCCGCCGCTCCGACCGCTCCGGCCGCGGCGTGAGGAAGGGCATCGGAGCTGGCCCCACCCACGACCTCCTGCTGGGGTTCGGCGTCTGCGCCATACCACCGCCGTCGCTACTGCCCGGAACGACGCCCTTGCGCTCCGATTCGAGGCTCGGTTGATGCAATCGCGAGGTTTTGGGAGAGGATTTGGGTCGGGGATTTGGGAGAATCGGAGGGGAAAGGAGCAGGCCGCGTCTTTTCCGTTGCGGAGAAATTTGAATTCGGCGGTGGGAGCTGGCGCTGCCGACTGGAATGTGGGCTTTCTCGGTGCAGGAGCCAGGCGACAGACACGGGGATCCGTGCGAATGGGGCTCTAATTTTTTTTTAGAGAGAGAGGACGAATGGGGGCTCTTGCGGGGGCGGGGCCGGCGGGCTGTACGTTTGTTGGGCTTGGTTTTTTTTATTTTGTTTGCGAACGTACTGGGCTTGATAATTGAACCTGAACCAACAGTTGCCCAAATTGAAGATTCTGCCTGGTAGCTCCTAAATCAGAGACTTTACTTTCTGAGTAGGGGCTCACATTTTATTCTGGGGCCTTAATTTCTGTCTTCTAAAGCCCTCAAACATCAGTCTCTACATTGGTGGAACCCACCTGTCATGGTCTCAGCTTCCTTTTATTCTTTTTATCTCCATCGACCCACGCACCTTCTTCCTCCTCCCTCTCTCTTCTCTATCTTCCCCGGCTACTCCCGCTCGGCTTGCCCCGCCGCCCCCAGCCCCCTCTACCTCTGGCCGCGTCGTGCTGCCCCCGCAGGCGCAAGCTTCCCCCTCTCCTCTCTCCCACTCTCAGCTCGTTGCCTTCTCCCCGCCTCGCTCGCCGCCGCGACAGGCCTGCTCCAGCTCGCCTTCCTCGCGCAGCTCTAGGCCAGCGCGACCCTCGGCCGCACATCGCCCTATCTCTCTTCCTCCCTCGGTGCTCACGGCCCCCTGTCCCCGATGCTCGGTCTGCGCATCGTCGGTCCCTGTCCCCCGCGCCCAGCCCTGCATCACCAGCCCCGCCCGTCAATCCGAGGTGGGGATGGCCAGATCCGGCGTGGTGTTGGTTGATTTGGCGAGAAGGAAGCGAGGGATGACGGCGGAGGTAGCCATGTCCGGTCGCGTGCACGGGAGGGAAATCGCGTCGACAACGAGTAGGGGCCTCCCTCCGGACCCGTAGGAGAAGGGGCTGGAGGACGAAATGTGATGGCCCTCCCACAGTAGGGGCTCGAGTTGGTGTCCTGTTGGAGTGGGATTTCTTGCCCTCAGCCCGATCTTGAGTTGGGGCTGGAGTAGGGGCCTCCATTGGAGTTGCTCTAACAAGTTGCCCAAGATACTATTACTACATTTGGCTCCTTGGGAAATCAGAAATGTTTCATGTACCTCAAAACATTTTGAGTGAATAAACCTGTCTTCCCCTTAAAAAAACAATTTCCCAAGATATGCTAGTAATAAAAAACAGTTGCCCAAGATTTGCTCCCAAAAAAGGAAAAAGCTGCCCAAGACCTCGAAAAAACAAATTGCCCAGGAGGCAAGTAAGGTCAGATTCAGCAAAAAGAAACTGCGCAACTATTATATGTAGATCATTATTGCACAAGGAACAAATCAGGTCAAAGAACCTTGTGGGAAATGATCAGAGCAGCCATTCTGAAACATAAACAACCCGCATAGAGAAATTAAGTGCAAATGGTAACACATAGTGGTTGCCATTTGGAACAAGTTTTATTCCCCGTTTTGGAAGGTCAACGACAAAGCGCGGTTTCTCATCGGCAGAGTGGGAGAGTATGGATTGGTTTGGCAGGCTCATGGATCATTCTTTGCGCGCAAATTGCACGCTGCAACTCTGCAAGCACACGCCACTAACTAGCATGCGCTCCTATACATCGCTTCTACTACTTCAGTCGCTGTCGATGAATCAGACAACTCTATGATATCTCCAGCTTGCATGCATCGCGGTTTGAACTCGTAGTACATACTGCCGTTGACTTTGTGCAGCACGTTGGTTCTGAAATAATGCCGCTTACTATATGTGCTGGAGTGCTAGGTCCAACCGAATCAAGCTAGATGGTTTCCCAAAAAAAAAAAACCGAATCAAGCTAGATGCACCTGGCGTGTTGATGTCATTTTGCATTTTTTTCTTCCTCTTTTCAAAAATTATATATGCATCGACTCTGGCTAGCTAGGGAAGGGAACATGTTTGACTTGGGGAGCAGTGGTTGTTTATTACAGCTTGAGCAGTTGACTTGATGTACTGCAGCTCCTCCCTGAAGCTGTTCTAGAAGGTCAACGGCATAATGTGTTTCTCAAGGGCTAACCAATGGAGAATATAATGAGTTTTATAGAGTAGTATATATGCATTGTTCGTTCTGTGTCATGAAAATTGCTGCCCCAAAAGTCAAAGCGCCGGGATATTCCGTTGAACCCAGTGAGCTAGTAATTTAACTTCAGGTTGAGAGCTTAGTTGCGGCTTGAAGGCTGACCTGACATTACACTGCAATTTGAGTGCAGGGTCAACTTTCTTCTGTTCCTCTCTAGATACTGCGAGTGCATGTGAGGATGTCACACCTGAAATTGAATACCAGAAATACTCGGTTCTAATTATGCCAGAATAATGAAGAATGACGATGATTGGAACTGGTAGAGAACGGTCAGGCACCGGCTGGCACGTCGATCAGGGAGAGAATCGTCAACAACTATGTGGCGAACTGGATCAGCTTGTTAAGGAGAGAATCTTTCAGCGCAGGCAACAGCTACGGGGACTCCTCTTCATCAGTCCCTCGTCTTGAACCTATAACATGTATTTTACAGCTCAACTACAGGATCTGTAGCTAGTAGACGTTGCCTAGCTAGGCAAGGTAATATTAGCTCATCTGGCCATAATCTCCAAAAGCAAGGAAGCTTGTTTGGTTTGCACGCGGTAACTGCATGGATAACTCGTTATAGCTCATTATGGCTTAGCAAACATTTTCTGGCCGCAGCAGGGTTTAGGTAGCCCGGCAAAGCTACCTTTTTCTCACTGCTACCAATCCCTCACTTTGCTAATTAAGCAAGGTAGGATGTTTATTGCTTAGAATCCAAACGCACCCTAGGTGAGGTGTCTTGATCCTTCAGCAACGAACTAGCTGAAACAATCGGCTGCTATGAAGTAGTAATAGGCAAGATCAACTCTTAACAAAGTATCCATTTGTATCGTCACTTTTTTGGTTATTGAAAGCAAGGGAGAGGTGCAATTGCCAATTTTTTTATATTTTTTATTTTAGAAATGTGGAAGCCCCCTAATTCAATTAGCGAAACACGTACAGTTGTCGCTTTACAAATTTAGAGGTTTACAAATTCCAGAGTACAATCCGTTGTCGCTTTGCCTTTCGCCATGAGTCGTCCTCTCGGATACTGTCATGCGATATCTCTTAACTCGTTTAGTGATCGCTAAATCAGACAAGAACGTAAGAGAGAGGTACATAAGCTAGAAATAATCAGATCCAAGTACGTTTAGCTTACCGCATGGTCTAAGAAGAGTTGGAGATAGCATGCGTCTGCGTCGTGTCCGTGTGTGGGTGTGATGCATGACGAGCTCAGTGCTGCGGATTCAGTGCATGTGCTGAGTGCTGACACCCACAACAGCGGTTAGAATATTTCCAGGGGATGAGAATCAAAGCCCCTGTTGTACTTCTTTGTATGTTGGAAAATGTATACACGTACTTCAGATGTTTTTTCTCCTTCTCAGTTTCGAGGACTCTTCTAAGATCGGCTATTTCCTTTTTTCATCTTAGAAATGCAAATTTTACTCTAGGTGCACAACAAAAATGACAGATAATAATGCAGTTCCCTTCTCACAAACATACCTTTCCTCGATCTTTTTTATTCCCTTCACTTTCTTCATCAATGGCGTCGTCGTACGAGTAGTGATGTCTGTTTCAAAAGACCGTCACAGAAGGAGCAAATCTGTAGGTGGCATGAGTTGTTTTCGCAGAAAGAAACATTCAAACACAAGGGTCATTCCGACATATTCTTCCAGCTCAACGAACTGCAGCAACTTGACCTTAGCAGTTAGCATGCGGAATTATTTGTTCGAAAAAGCGTCACTGCGTGCGTGTACTCAGAACTCACGCAGGCTCTCAACTTTTCTTCTCTACTGCGCGCAGTCGTCTCTGTCCTCACGCCATCTTCCAGTACTGCTGCAGAAATGAGAAGATTTTTTCTGAATCCACTTGTTCACAATTGCAGTCCAAGCACCAAAGAATCTAATTTCTCTCAACGCTTTTATTATACAAGTACCGTGGGTATACGTGTATATGTGGTCTGCATAAGCACCACGCGACCATGTACTTCACAAAGTATTATTTATGCTTTGATCTCATTTGTTCGAAAAAAGTTTATGCTTTGACTTTCAGCTGCAGCGTTTTAGTATCTTCTCGTAAAGCAGTGTCAACAATAAAAGTAATGGCTTTAGAGAAGTAGTCGCTAGTTATAAGATGATCGACCTTGTTGCTTGACATTCCTACTGAGTACCGAAGCTGATCTAGGTATATGCGTACGTATATCTGGCTATGGGTGCGTTCGGCGCATGGGGTCTAAATTTTAGAGGGTTTTTGCAACGAATATTCTAATTACAAATAAAGTTTAATTACAAAACTAATTTCAGGACTCCGCTCGAATTTGCGAGACGAATCTAATGAGGGTAATTAAGCCGTAATTAGACGATGGTACTGTAGCATCACTGTAGCAAAATATATATTAATTAGGCTCATTAGATTCATCTCGCGATTTAGAGGGGGGTTGTGACATAGGTTTTGTCATTAAATTAATAAAAGTAGTTTTAAATAGCAAGATTCTCTTTGATGTGATGGGTGCTAAAAATTAGAGGGGGTGCGTCAAACGCACCCTATATCAATATTTTTAATATTCTCTTGTGCTTGTTTTGAACAGTATTCTCGTGTTTGTAGCTAACGTCAGATGGAAAATGTACGGGATAATATTTTCTGAGATTTTTCTAGTTTTCTCTATGTTCAACAAGAATTCCATTTCGTCCTGGTATACTAGACATCATGATGCAGAAACAACCTACCAGCTTGGTGAAGAACTGTATTCTATTTGCCAATAAGTTGCAATTGGTGCAGAACTTCCGACAAACAACTGAAGATCGTTAGTGCATATCTCTGCTCTGCACGTCAAGATTTCTTTTCAATGATTTAAGTCGCGTTATTCAATTTTTGACATCTACATTGGAGCTTTTGTACTTGCTCTTAAGAGTGAAATCCCCTGATCTGACCTTCACTGGTTGGATCTGACAACAACGACAATGTGAGACTTATCCCTTCTTTTGGAAGGGTTGTTTTGGAGACGTCACCCACTCGCCCTTGAATATACTAGTACCTTTTTGCTGCCCAGATGTTGCTCCTACTCGCATGCATGGATGATCTCCTGATGGCCCTAGGAGCGGGGCTGGTACTGTTTTTAGATGTTGACAATAATTCGCAATTTGTCAGCTTAAGCTGAATTTTTTTATGTGTTCGGTTGGTGGCAGTGATGGATGCATGTATTGTTTTTGCCGATGACGATCATCTGATGAAATGAGTGATCTAGTTCTTTTTACTTGTCAAAACTAATAAGCATAGTAATGAAGGCTTACGATCATGCATGACATGGAACGACGACAGCAAACCGTTTTTTCTTGCCGAAAGGTAGAAAGGATACCGGATGAGGAATTCAGAGTCCTCACTCTTCAGAGCTTCAAGAGTTCCGGTTACTTGTCATGGTTTCCAACGGCCAGCTAACATCCATTTCGAAATACTAACCAGACGACACGGCAATGTGTCCACACTTGCCGGCGTAACACTAAGCAGCTATGCACACGCGCGCACGGCCGGGACAAGACAAGTGCCCGGACGGCATTCGATGATGCCACCAAGAAACGGCTTCGCCGCGCGGCGGCGCGCACCCCCGCAGCAGCTCGATCGGCTCTCTTGCCGGGCCAATCGACATAACCAACCAACAACCTCTAGCCAAGCAAAAGGAAAAGGCAAGTCTGACTTATTACATGTTTATTATTTTCACAAAGTCAAGGAATTAACAATGCTAAGTAGCTGCAAGCCTGATCATTGGGCGTAGGTTAGACTTCGGCGAGTACAGCGCTAGCTATAAATAGACAACGTGTAGCACACAGTTGATGCTCAAACCACCTTCCCCACCTCTTCCTCCATTCAAACGCTTCTAAGAAAAACTCTTTTCTGACGAACGCTTCCATCCAAGAAAACTCTCGATCAGGATTGTCCAGCTTCGTCATCGATCTCTGATAGCTACTAGATCGATCTGTGTAGTTTCTCAATTCTTGGCCAATCAACAATGGCGTACGGCAAGAGGTCCAGGCAGCAGGCCGAGGAGATGATCTGGCTGCCCGAGGGCACCGACATGGCGCGCTTCATGCTTCTCTTCTCCAGCCACCACCACGGCGGAGTCGCCATGGCGGTGGACGCGACCTCGGCGCCGGAGAAGGTGTTCGAGTGCAAGACCTGCAACCGGCGGTTCCCGTCGTTCCAGGCGCTCGGCGGGCACCGGGCCAGCCACAAGAAGCCCCGCCTCGCCGACGGCGAGGCCGCCGAGCCGCCCAAGCCCAAGGTGCACGGCTGCTCCATCTGCGGGCTCCAGTTCGCCATCGGCCAGGCGCTCGGCGGCCACATGCGCCGCCACCGCGCCGTCGAGGCGGACGGCGGCGTCGGGCTGGGCCTCAGCCTCGGCGTCGGGAACAAAGACGATGTCGCCAGGAAGACGGCGCCGGCCGCCGAGCTGGTGCTGGACCTGAACGCGCCGGCGATGGAGGAGGAGCCCGCCGACCGAGTCAAGCTGGGGCTCTCCGTCGAATTCCCCATCGCGGTTGACTTGTTACGTTGAGAACGTGGCAGAGACTGATCTTCTGTTTACTAGTTTGGAATGTACTATTTACATCACCCCACACCGGAAGTCAAGCAACCCTTGTGACATTAGAAATTCTAGCATACATAATTTTTTTCTCTCTCAGAAATGTATACGGATATTTCTAATGTACTAGGGGTTCTATACAGTATGTTTGACTTTCTGTGCAAATTTGTGGTTCTTTTCATATTTTCCACGGGCTCAACATTTCTCTTTTTTTTTTTCCTCGCATCATATCTTCACCGGATTTCTTCGTATTGGGTTGCTGATGGGTTTTGGTTTTGAAACACATGTAGTCCTGTTTTCTAGTGACACTCTTGACGTTAGCGGTTTCTCTGTCAATCAAACTCTTAGAAAAATTGACGAGTGCAGATACAAAGGTTCAGTTCTCAATAATCTAGATAGTTTGAATGTCGAAATTAACACATGATGTTTTCAGCTATCTGTTACAAAAGCACATGGAAACTTTGAAATCTCAATGTCCGATGCAATTAGATCAATTATGACATAAATAAGAACTAATAATGGCGTAAAGAATGGTGCCAAGCATAACATAAATGGTTAAAAAAATATTAAAAATATCCTTAAGTGTAATGATTCCATCTTAATTTCTACCCTACTAAGGACACATTTTCCTCTTCAACCCTCAATTCATTTTTTAGTTCAGGCAGTAGAAAACACACATTCCTTCTTATCTTTCTTTAAATCAATATTCTACTTGAGGATATTTAGTGATAAATTATTTTTGTCTTGATCAGAGACCAAACATCATCCCCCTCTCTCTCTCTCTCTCTCTTTTTCTATTGTTGGTCAATTGGGAGCACAAACCAAACAGCCACATAAGACACAAGGTTGACCAGCAAGAGGGGGTGTATGACAAGACCACAAGGCAACCAAGATCCATAAATTGTGTCTCTTTTATTTGTAACATGTTGTTTTTAAATGTTTTCGTGTTCTTTCGATGACATGAAGCATAGATTTGACATTTTCTTCTCTATGAGTGGCTATGTCATGCTACTAACCATTTTCAGAAGTTCATACGAAATCATGTGTCACGACATGCCATGGAAGTTGTAACGACACTAGAAATAACCCGGCACATACATGGGGTCAGTTTGGTTCTTACCCTCGCCTGACCAGCACCCGTCAGGCACAGATCGCAGCCTCAGGCGTCCAAAATCGGACGCCTGAGAGCGACGCCTGACTCAGGCAACTTTGTCAGGGTGTGAACCAAACTAACCCATGGAGACGAAACGACACAAGAAAGCCTACATTTGTAAGTTCTAATGTAAGATGTTCGTGGAAACGGAAACCCGTTTACATATTAAGTTGCATTTGAAGTCTAGTTACCCAATTAGAATGTTACTCGAGAGTTTGGAGAATTGGCGAGGGAAGAGTTAAAATGAAGTTTTAATTTGATTGTTATGTTGCAATGCGGAGTATTGTTTGTCCAACCATTAGAAATACATCTGTGCTTTGTAAATGGCCTTCGCTCCTGGCAAAGTGCAGTTTTGTACATTTGTTTGGTGTTTGGCATGACTCTAGCTTTAGAAAATTTTGTGAAGTTTTTGGAGCTGCTCATAGCTTAGCTCTAAAACATTTTAGAGTTAAAGCTGTAAAAACATTAAAAATATTTTGTTGAGTCATTTTTTTGTTTGAAATTAGAACTAATAAACTAAAATATTTTAGTCTCGCAAAAAAACTAAAATATTTTGATTTATTTACAAACTCCAGCTCCTGTACGTGTCCACTGGACCCAAGAAAATGATCCTCAACCATGCCGACGCGTATCTATCAAGCCCAATCCACAGAAGAAGAAGCCCTTTACTAAATGCTCCAAAGCAAATATCTCCTGGCCTCTCCCATCGTCCCCATCCGCTCCGAGGCCTGGTAGTCATCCATTTGCCTGCCTCCCGTCCCGCGTCCACACGAGCCCAGCCAGCCGCCAAACCCAAAACCCTACCACGCTGACCATGGCCTCGCCGCCGCCGCCTGCCCCGCGCCCCTCCTCCGGTGCCGGCTCCGCGGCGGGAAGCGGCAGCACCGCCTCCGCGGCTCCGGTGGACGCGCTCTTCCTGCAGAACCTCATGAGCCGCGTCCAGCTCCGCCCGCCCTTCCTCGACACCAACTCCTTCCTCACCCAGGACCTCGACGACTTCCTCCTCAACGAATTCGCCGCGCTCTCCGTCGCCACCGGCGCGTCCGATGACGATGAAGAGTCGGATGACGAGGACGTTGGGCTCTCCGGCGGGGAGGGCTCCGGGGAGGCGAGGCGGCGGCGGATGCTGGCGAGGGAGGAAGCGAAGCTGGAGAAGGAGATCGTACGGATGGTGCTCGCTGGGGAGGCTGAAGAGAAGCTCAAGCCCAACTCGGGCCAGTCCGTGGCCGTCGGCGACCACCACCTCTGCGTTGGCTTCCACGACGAGTCCGGCGGGGAGTACCGTGTGTGGGAGTGGCACGGCCACGTCATGCTCTTTGACGACGAGGATGGGTACTCGGCGGAATACATCTACGGCAACCACTTTGAGCCGCTTGCCGCAGCCACGGCCAGGGCCAAGAAGAAGGAGAAGGAGAAGCTGGAGAAAGACCTGAGCATGGGGCTTCGGGACTTGGTGGTGAATGACAGCAGCAATGGGTCCAAGCAAAATGGTAATAGCGGAGGGGCCAGAGTGGTACGCAGAAATGTTGTCAATTCCTCTGCCGCTCCTGCGAGGTAATTCCTTTCAAGAGAGTGGACTATGGTGTAAGCAATGGATCGATCCGGGGAACAGAAGCAAATAAAGATTTGACATTTTTCTCTATTATTGTTTAAGTGTTCGCTTGTGTTCTTATGATAAATCATCTGTACTTTGCTTCTGTTATGAACTTATGATTAAAAAATACAGTATACCCACTGTATTTTCAGGTGGAGTATTTGTTCATTGCTCTACATATATGCTGTTTGTTAAAATGTTTCTCGTTTCCGTCTGCTTGTGTGGATATTTGCATGTTTGTATACAGATTGGATAGATAAGGCATGCAAGATCTGCTGATTTATTTTCAGTACTTTTTATCCTTGTTGCTTACACATTACAACTTGGTATTGTAGATGGTTTTGTATATTGGGACTTCATACCTTATGGGTATAGTACCTCCTCCGGCTATGTCTAAAGTTATTGACGTTTGAAATGATGTTCACTGTTAGTAACATTTCTTTTATTTACAAAAAGGCGAATAGACCAATTATCACAATTTAGATGAAGGATTGTTAACTTGTCTACCTTTTGTGTGGTTGAAACTTAACTTGCTGTTCTATGGCCTGCACTAATACCAATTTCTTCCATTTGCCACCGTCATGAGCCTAAAGTAGTTAGTAATTGCTTATTGCTGCTACTCTTCAACCTCTGGATGAGTCAACTAAGTGTTTGTACAGGGTATTCTCACAGAAAACACGATTGCATTTCATTACCTGACTAGCCTTTTGTCTTTCCGTCACTCAGACTAGGATGAATTTATCAGACGTGTCGTTGTGAAAGAATGAAGTGTAGTGGCTATATTGGATCGATATATTCATTTTGTCTCCGAAAGTTGGCGATGAAGACCTATTTTTTCTGATAGGTTTTCTAGAACAATTTTTAAAACTTTTTGTTAGAAGGGCCACATGACATAACACTCCATGCAACTGAAAACTATTGATATTCCTTATCCACTGGGTCATCTATGAATCCTTTTGTCCTCCAGATATTTTCATGAGTTATATACATCAAACGGGGCTATTCTACATGCATATGTGAATATGCCAATGTATGTTTTATTATCTTCATCTCCTATAGTGTTTCCATTCTAGCGAATTATTCAATAACATTCCAACAGAGTTCATAAACTTTTGTTGAAAATATTTCGACGAGTCATCTTACTCTTACGTGATACTAACATCTAAATGCCTGATTTAGCTGTCAAAAAACTGCAGTCTCTTTTATTTAGTTAGCTTTTGATCCTGGTTCAGTCACATCTATGAACTTGTAACACTTGTTTCTAATGTTAGCTCTGGGTCAAAGCACGCTATGTCAGCTTCCTTTTCATCCTTTTTCCTTCCTTCGTTTGCTGTAATAGAAAAGGCGAACATTTGGGTGTTGTGGTTGAGGTATTGAATGCTAGCATGCATAACAGAATTGTTTTTGACGTGCCATCAAACTCTAGTTCAATGTTCGGTAGAAATGAACCACATCTTGATTGAAGTGCTTGTAAGTCCATGAGGGATTGATTTTTCTGGTAATCAATATTGCTGATGTGATACCATTATTAGTCTGCCTGGGACGAGACTTCTGAATCTCATCTTTCACTAGAGTTCTCGAACAAGGATCCCTGTATGCCGGGTCTTTGGTTTTCTTTGCCGTAGAAATGTGTTGAATGTTGATGGAGACCAAGAGCTCAATAAGTTAAATATCATTATCATCTTTAATCTGTTTTCTAGACTTAGTTGGTTTTCTCGTATTTTCTGGAACCATATTTGGCGTAAGTTGTTTTCAGTCTCTTTCTGTATGTTTATGTGTATTGATTTATGTTTCCTTTTGAAACAAGTTAGGTTCTTTCCTCTAAGGTAAATAGATACTCCTACCCGTGCAGGGTTTTTTTTAGAAACACAAAGTGACTATCATCCGCTGCGACTTTTGTTCTTGTATTTATACTGCTGAGACTTTGGCACACTAGCTGCATCATCAACTTTCCATGTGAGGTTAAATGAAGTAGCTTTTACGCTATTTGTTGGCGTTTAGTATACTTGTTCACTTGTCAATTATACATTTCTTTGATTGTGACATGCCCTTTGTTTTAAAATGCCTCGTTGCATGCATTATTTAGGAAGTTTTAATTTGCTGAAATGGAAAGCCTATTTACCTTTTCAATTGGTGTTTGATTTTCTCATACTTTGCTGTCCTTGGTCGGCTAATCTGCTTCCATCAGCTTGTTGTGGGCTGGTAGTGGAAGGAAGCTTTGAAGTCCCTGTAGCATCCAAACATGTCAATCGTGCCTTATTTTTTCCGGTTGAATTGAGTATGGCTTTACCTGCCACGTATATGATTCCTGGTTCTTCATCTAGTAGCATCCAAATGTAAGCTTCCTGGGCAGATGATCTATGACTCGATTAATGTCATTTATTTCATTTGCCCTTTTCTGCATACACCTTATGGGCATAAAAAAGAGGTTTTCAGTAGGTTAAGCCTGAAGTGGTTGATACAATAGAAGTCTAATCATTGTGGGGCATGAACCTCGTGTCATTTAGCTTCTATTTGGTCACTTGCAAGCATAACATTGTTGCTGGTTCAAAAAACAATTGAGGCTGCCACAGCATTTCTTTTGTCACATATGGATTGGCCTTTGTGATGACCTTAAACCGAGTCAGAGCTGTATTTGCATTCTTTAGCTTGTTTACCAGCCACCATGAGCTTTGTTTACAAGTTGATTCCTGGTCTGCAGGTAAAGGTGGCGACTGTGAAGTAAGCAGCCTCTGACTTCTCAAACTCATCAGCAACAACTGCTATTCTAGATAACAAGGACGGCAAGGCTGAAGACAAGCTCTTCGCTGCGTAAAGCTGGCCACAGGAAGCATCTAATAAATCATACTTGATGGTCATATGAAACAAATATCTTGCCGTATTGGAAGGCCAGAACCCTTTTGCTCCAGTAGCTTAAATTTTGCCACAGGCATCGTTTTGTTTTCTTGGTTTTTGAGCTTGCATGTCTTGAAGGTTCTTTCGGCCGGTGTTTATTCAGAAACAGCGTGATGTTTTTGTATACCACATTATGCACTGGAAATGCTGAAGAGAAGAGAATCTGTATAACTATGTTTGCCAATCATGTCTGCTGACTGAACAATACGCGGCTATTCGAGCGTGAAAACTGCTGAAAGGAAGGGCATCTGACGCGATTCTGTCATCTGAAAGTAGTAAGAGAGACGGATTTTCTCGCCTAACCGGCGAAAAAGGTTCAGCCGGGTGAAAAGGCAGGTCACATCTTTCTTCGAGGGCTTTGCAAAAGGTTCCGAATTCAGATCTCCAGCCTCAAACAGGCTGATAACAACAGCAGTGGTATCCTGCCTGTTCCGCGAAGGAAAGCCAATTTTGCTCGCTCGCTTGAGCTAGCAAGGCAAGCCTTACCCGAACTGGCTGGTTAACCGAGCCTCGATTCATTGTCTCTGCTGACTTTTGCTCGCATTTTTTTCCTGTTCTGTCAAAGCCTCACGTAATCGAGCCGTGGAATCGAAACATGGCTTGCATTGTACGCCTACTCGCGTCGAAAGTGACGATCTAGCTGCCACCATGAACAGCGACCAGCCTCCGTTTCGCTCCATCGAGCAGAAAAACAGTGCCGATGCGACGCGGCCGTTAAACAATCGGCCGGCCTGAACAGACAGACCGCTCGCTCGGTCGTAGGCGTTTGGTTCATCAACTTGCTAACCACATGGCTTTTGTTTATTCGAAACCATTGCACTTGAACTGATCCTTGAGGACGAGACAGGATAAGATACTCGGACCATGGTCAAACGGGTTCAAATCAATGTCGTGACACTCGTCAGCACGGCGCGAAGAGGGAGAGAGAGAGAAGCAGACAAGAGCCGCCTGGGAGTCGGCTGTCGAGTACTATAGAATACTAACAGGCGATAGCGCATTGCAACAGTGATTAGTGAACGAATCAAGTGACGACCCCCTATCAGGCAATCATCGTGCGTGATCACCCGCGTACTGGTAGGAGTCAAAGGGGTTAAGAGTTGGACAGGGGCGTAAAGAAACGGACTTGAACGGCAGAAGCCGGACTAATTCATCGGAACATGGGCTATTTATGTAGGCTAATCCGTAGATCGCTTGCCGTGCTCCGCTGCGCTTCTTAACATTCTCGTGTGCTCGTGTGTTAATTGTGGCAACCCCGTGCTTATAATTGGCAGCGGCCGTCGGGTGAAAACTGCCGGGGACGGGAGGGAGGGGAAGGCCAAGCAAACGACGCATTGATTTCTACTACTCATTACGCCATCAACAAGCACGTACTGGTAGTGCTGATGGTGTTGCTCCTATTTAACCCTGCATCCAGACTGCCGTCTCTTCTTCCCTCGATCGTCCGCTGCGCCGCGCTTCCGACGAGTAGCTCCTACCAGACTATGTAAGGAGGGTACTAATTAGTTATGTCTTGTGTTCTTCCTTGTGTTGTTCTTTTCTCATAGCGTTCTTTTGGGTGTGTAATTTCTGAATCTTGTGGGTTTTCCGGCTGCTAACATCTGGAGAGGAGGAAATGTTGCTTTCTTGGATCCCTCAGTGTTTTATTCGCTTTTTCTGCTGTTCCTATTGTTGTTGGAGAGCAGCGTCGCCTAGAGAATCTTGAATCTTGTGTTCATCTAGTTCATGCTCTCTTAACTCGAAGTCCTTTCTCTTTCTCTGACCATAACCGGCCTTTCTGTTTCTAGGCGCTGAAGACCTACTTGTCGCTGGTGGTGATCAGGGTTCGACGCAATGTGGAACTGCTCTGCACCGCCCTCGCTCTTGCTGCCGTTCGGCGACGACTACGGTACGTTCTGCTACCCTGACACCATCGTCTTCGTTGCGAGGTTGCAACGGGTGTTCTCCGAAATTTGATCGCGGTTTCCGTCGATGCAGTGAAGTGCGAAAGCTCTACTACTTCACAGGCAGGAGGCGTGGGTCTAAACAGGATGTAAGTCTCGTGTTGACGGGCGACTTGTTCAAAGAGTTGTTTCCCTGCAGTTTTCTGATCTTGTCATGCATCTGAAATACCTGAATTTATTCCCTGTCTTGAGTAGACTAGCAGCGGCGGACTATGATCTGTGCCATACTTTCAACCTGTCACCGTCGTTCCAGACCCTTCAGGCACCAATGCTTTTTCCTGTGCACGGCTCACACAACTATTTTGGTAAGCTCTTTTGCGTGTCTCAGCTATGTCAAGATTTTTGCCTAACATTTTACGCACTCATTGACATAGAGGGGAGCTCGATCTACAATGGCGAGGCCACGCCGACATTTGCTCACCAGTTCGGTTGCACCCAGCCAACTGCTGCTACGGTAATTCCCCATTCACCCTGTTCGAGTCGAAGCCGAGGAACTGTTATGCCAATGTTGGTCGGATGCTTAACCTGCCGAGATGCCTTGTTTCTGTCAGCATTTGGTGAAATGGATGGCAGCGGGGGAGACGACGACCGGTGACGGCAGCTGTCTGAGGGGATCAAAGAGGCTCAAGACAACGACGGCAGCGACAGCGCAAGGTCCACACCGCGGCCTGCGGTGCAATGCCAAGCCAAGGAATCAGTCAGTGAAGGTAACGTTGTGAAAATTGTGTTTTCTTTGTTTTATTTGCGCATTGCAAATAGAGTATGGGATACACTTGTGCAACTGCATGTTCTGAATTTTGGTTGACCTGCTTGTTCTGCCAAACTGAATGCAGGCGCCGTGTAAGAGGAGCCAGAAGCTGGGGGACAAGATCACGGCACTCCAGCAGCTAGTCTCTCCCTATGGCAAGGTAAACACCAGTGATTCTCGGATTTCATTTTCGCATATAGTGCATGTTCTTCATGTGTTCTGGTCTGCACTTGCTTGCCGATATGAAAGCGTTTCTGTGTCTGAATCTGATGTACCCGCAGACGGATACTGCGTCAGTGCTCCACGAGGCCGCCGCTTGCATCAAGCACCTGCACGAGCAGATCCAGGTGAGCGGATTTGCACGATGAATTCAACTCAGGGATGCGTCACCTCGACACGACCAGTAAATGGATTGCAGCATCTTATGTTTTTCCTCCTCTCTTTTTACTTTCTTGGCAGATTCTTGCCTCCTCCTACCCTGAAATAAACTCTCCAACGTCACAGCAGGTATCCTTTCTGCCAATCCATGACATATTCAATGACAATTCCGACAATAATTCATTTTTCACACGGCACGTGACACTTTCTGTGATTCGCAACAAACTGCGTGGATTTCTCACGTTTTATTGTGGAATTCTGTGACATGCAGGACACTGGCGAAGACGAAGAACAAGGCGCGACGGATCTGCGCCGGCGAGGCCTGTGCCTGGCGCCGTTATCCCCGGCCGTAGTGCAGCTCGTGTCGTCCGGTGCGGCGCGCGGCCACCGCGACATGGCCGACACGGAGGATTGCTGGCGTCAGCTCGGCACCCTGTAGCCGGCTGGACATGGCTACCATAGTTCGGCTCGTAGGAATGCAGGACATGGCTTCATGGATTGCCAGTTTTTATCATCAAGACCTTCGAATAGAGCGCTAGAACTTACTTTCACCAGAGCTTACATTATTCCTGGACTAGTTCAATTACCACGCACGTAGTTTCCATAAGGTTATAGATATATAGTGCAATGAAAATAACTGCTCTATACATCTTGTCCCCGCTATTATGAAGTTGTTTCAGACGGCAGATCCATGCGCATCATAGGATTCAAATATTGGTTTTAGACAGCTGATCATATGGCAGTACTATATGGCATTATATGCAAAGGTAGTACTATATGTGAAACTCGGTGAAAATTTGCTGGTACTAGCTATGCAAAATATTATTCGTCCTGAGGAAACAGAACAAATGTCTCCTGCTGCTGAAACAAATGCCGATACGAGATACAATTTTAATAGTATAGGTAGTCAGTCAGCATCCAGGAAAACAAGGCCGGTGTATCTGCAGCCTTGTCTTTGTCTGGTTCTGCATCACCAAGATAAACCAATCTGAAAACAAATTTCAAATCAAACCATGGATAGAAATTAGCTCGTCAGTGGCCGGCAGCCCTTCCTCACGTTCTTTTTTTTTTGTTTTTTGAGGGGCCTTCCTCACGTTCTTGCTCTGCATATTTTCAACTATTGGCGTTTTAATGTAATCTTCAGTCCGTTCGGTTGGCTGCGGCTGCTGCGGCTGCAGCTGCTCCTCCCTCACATGACTACAATGTTGCTGCCAGCGGCTACAGTGTTCTCACTCAGAAAAACAGCGCAGCGGTTACAGTAAAACAGCCTGCCGAACAGACCGCTTGAAGGTATTGTCAGTGTGTGTGTTGTGTTGTGTGTGTGATGCTCTTGCATGTATACGTTTTCTTCTTCTTCTTTTTGCGAGGAGTATACATTCTTCTTTGTGATTTGCTCATGTGTCACTTCCATTGTCATTGGGTTTCTTTCTTAATATTGACCTCAGCATTGATTAAGAGGTCAAATAGACAATTTCTTCTAGTAGAATATTGAACATATTGCGAAAGGGCATGTAGCCTAGTGGTTACAAGAGCCTCAGTAGCACCTGAGGTCCTGGGTTTGACTTCTCGTGGGAGCGAATTTTCTAGGATTTAACGGCGTTGTGCGTTCAGCGGGAGGCGACGTAGCCGTCGACAGCGAGGCGCCAGTGGTGACTTTGTCAATGTCGAGGATTTGCCGGCTCAGTCTTCGAAGATGCTCATAGGGGTAGGGTTTGCGTATGTACGTTCATAGGGATGAGTGTGCGTGCGTTGTGAGTGTCTGAGTTGTACTGTGTAATTCGCAAAAAAAAAGAATATTGAACATATCATATGGTATTTTTATTGGATTATTGAACATATCATATAGGGTATAAAAAATAAAACAACATGCAGCAAACTTTTTCAATGTTTTTTCATGCAAACATAGGACATTGGACAACAATCTGGTCCGTTGCTTGAGTTGGATTGTGCGGGTCAAATGGGCTGGAGCCCAGCTAGAGTCGTGGCCCGACGAGAATTTCAAGCTCTTTTCACATTGCAAAGTTCAGCATTGATCAAGAGGCCAGATGAACTTTTTTTTTCTTTCATTAGTATTGAACATAACGTGTAGAAAAAAAAAGCTTATCATACAACAAACTTTTCACTAATCTTCACGCAAACTTAGAGCTCGTTTGAACATTTTCTTCACTGATTTATGCTTATGCTTATGATGTCGTAGCTACAGTAAAAAGTTATAGCAGTGTTAGAATAAGCTGAAGCTATAAACCTATTTGCCAAACAAACCCTTAAGATCCGAGACAAATCCCGTCCATAGTTTGAGTTGGATCTAGAGTGTCAAATGGGCTGGAGTCGTGGCCTGACAAAAATTCAAGCTCTTCTAGTCAGTTTAGCTCTTCTTGACACGACGGGAAGTTGGCACTTCCAACTGAGAAAGGAGCTAGCTTTCCAATTCAAAGAAGGAATTTACTGTGATTTCAGTGGTGGCAAGGTTTACTAAACCGCGGTAAACTGGACTGGTTTTCGCGAAAACCGAAAACTCGGTCTGGTCCGGTTTACTCGGTAGTCCGGTTTTCGAATTCAAAATTTAAAAATTTTGAAAATTTGAAAAAAATTGAAACAAAAATACGTAAAAAACCAGTTGAATTGTAGCACAATGGTGGAACAAGAACACGAAAATTCAATCGTTTGATGGGTCAAAAAAATCAAGAAAGCTTTCTGTGTTGAAAAAGGAAGGAAAAATTAAACCAGCAAACTTCTTTGAATTTTTTGACCAATCAAACGATCAAATTTTCATGTTGTTGTTGCACCATTGCGCTGAAAATTGCATCTAGTTTTTTTACATTTTTTTTATTTTTTCAAATGTTATTTTTTTATGATTTTTAAAATAAAAAAACGGACGACCGAGAAAAAACGGACCGCAGCGGTTTTCCGTTTTTCGCTCCGGTTTTTCTAGAAATTTCGGTCGGTTTACTGACTAGTTGGTTCGGTTTACTGATCGGTTTGCCAATTTTATATTCAAATATTTAGTTTTGAATCTCTTCCGGTTTTCGATCGGTTTTTTGGTTTCGAAAACCGGAAACCGATGGCCTCTGGTTCCAACGGTCACATCGGGATTTCAATCCCTAAGCGGTGGTCCAGGAGGCAACGATATCAGGTCTATCTCAAATTAATGATTGACTGATGATGCTCTACTAAAGAATGCAAACTTTTTTTTGAACTGAAAGAATGCGAACTTGGAAGAACATTAACCCACTCTTTATCGTGTGAACTAGAACAACGTTTTTTTTTTCTTTTGGGAGCATAAACTAGAACAACGCTTGCTTGACGGGACTGCCTATATGCAGGGCGTCCTAGGGTTTACATTTGATAGATCGGCCCAATAGCTCATTAAATCTAGGCAGCCCAGCCCAAGTTCGAGTGTCAACATTTTAAAATAGAAGAATCAACATTTTTGTAGTTCTATTTCAACATTTTTAAAATGAAATCAACATTTTTTGAAAAAATATTGACATAGTGCAAACAAAATGTTGACATAGTGCAAAAAAAATGTTGACATAGTACATTCAAAAATGTTGACAAAAATTTCGAATTTTAAAAAATTCAAAAAATATTCATATTAGATCTCATTTTGTAGAATTAATTGTAACAAACACGTAGGTTCAAACAGATTCGAAAATAGACTTACGGTTTGAGAGAAAAATGCATTTAAAGTTTGAAATTCGTTTCTTTTACTCCCACCTCCCACCCGCCCCAATCAGAGAGCGACACATGGCAGCTTCTCAGCCATCCCCTTCTCCACCTGCGCGAATCTGAGCGTTTGCACGAAGCTCAACACTGTTCTATCAAAGCTTAACCATAGCCCGCCCTCCATATAGGATCCACCTTGCTTGACCGGGTTTCGACACACGAGTCCACGGCCCAAGACCCACCAGCCCCGCCAGCCAGCCAGCGGCCGCCGCCGCCAACAACCTCTGTCTGTTGCTCAAAAAAAAAAAAAACACTAACCTCTGTCTGACCGCGCCACCAACCCGCCGGCGGGCCTCGCCTCACCCAAATAAGACGCCGGCCCGCCTCCCGCTCGCACGCCCACCTGCCCCGCGCGCCACGACCAGCCGCCTCCCGCCGCGATGCCGCCCCCTTCCCTCCTGCTTCTCCACCCGCGCGCCTCGCTCCAGCCCCGCCCCTTCCGGATGAGCTCCCCGCCGGCGCCGTGCAGGGTCGTCGTCTGCTCCGCCGCGTCCGCTCACGGGTTCATCCCCGCGGCGCCGATCCTCCTCCCCGAGGGGCCCTGGAAGCAGGTGACTGACTGAATGGTGTGGGTTGGGGATCGCCGGGAGAGGTTTTGGCTGGGTTTAGGCTGAGCTCTGCTTGCTGTTGGTGTGAAAATGCAGGTGGAGGGCGGCGTCACGGCCGCGAAGGGGTTCAAGGCGGCGGGCATCTACGGGGGGCTGCGCGCTAAGGGTGAGAAGCCGGACTTGGCGCTAGTGGCTTGCGACGTGGACGCTACTGTAGCAGGTAAGAGTGACGCTGTGAGCTCCTCCGGTCACTGGCATGGCACAGGCAGTAAGATGTTCTCTTCATTTTTGGATTCTCCCGTTGCCTAGTAGTATGTTTGCTGGGTTCATATCTTCCCTGCATTGTCACGGTTCATAACTAAACAATGCTTGTGATCACTAGTCACTTGGATGGGTTATTAGAAGCAATGTTTGTCCTGATGCTACACTAGCGTATGCACTTGTGATGTCTGATTTTCAATCTGCCAGTCAGATTAATTTGTTGATTTTATGGACTCCTTTCAGGAGCCTTTACTACAAACATTGTTGCTGCTGCACCTGTTCTCTATTGTAAGCGTGTCCTCAACACGTCGAAAACAGTAAGTTAATCATGCCTTCTAACAAAATGTTTCCCTGTCCAAATCCTCACCAAGCAATTTGGGCTAGTTGCTCACTGAGCTATCCTCATTTGCCTTGACTACTTTATCCACAGGCTCGTGCTGTGTTAGTTAACGCTGGACAAGCAAATGCTGCCACGGTAAGTTCTTATAAGGATTGTTTCGGTTACACCTGCCACTGCTCTGTTGCAATTGTGAATTGTATTCGGGAATTCAGACTGAGATTGTGCTGGTTGGCTTTCAGGGTGATGCCGGGTATCAGGATGCAGTGGATAGTGCAGATGCAGTTGCCAAGGTATGTCCTTACCTTTACGTTTATTCACAACACGTGATCGGTATTGCTATCTTTTAACTGGCAATTAGTGTTGCAGCTTCTCAATGTGAGCACAGACGACATACTGATCCAGTCTACTGGCGTCATTGGTCAAAGAATAAAGAAGGTGCATCAAATATGTTCTGCCTGAATTTATTGCTAAGATACTTGTTTCTTCACAGTAGTCTGCCAATGATAGTATGATACGGTAAATTTCTGAAGCCTTGTTTTTGCGATGCAGGAGGCACTTTTAAATTCACTTCCTCGACTCGTGGATTCTCTGTCGTCATCTATTCAGGGGTATTTGTAAATAGTATTATAGCAAAATCTTTCAAATAGAAATTGTCATGATAAGTCACCCTTAGTTGAATGACATTACTGTCTCTAACCCAATATCCCTTGTTGTTTAACAGTGCAAATTCTGCTGCTGTGGCCATAACAACTACAGACCTTGTTAGCAAGAGCGTTGCTGTACAGACTGAGGTCTGAATCTCTTAGGTTACTTGCAGCGTTCTTCCTTTGGATTTTATCCTGGAGTAACATGATTTTTTATGATCATTCATTTTTGAAATATCAGATTGGAGGAGTGCCCATAAGAATAGGGGGAATGGCTAAAGGTTCTGGAATGATTCACCCAAATATGGCAACTATGCTTGGTGTATGTTCCCATCCCTCATTTCGCTCTCCAGACCTCCACCATCTCTCTATTTAGGCATGTAGCAAGCTTCATGGCCATTTCTTATTTCATTGTAGGTTTTAACAACAGATGCTCAAGTCAGTAGTGATGTGTGGAGAGAAATGGTCCGGACATCAGTGAGTAGAAGTTTCAACCAAATCACAGTAAGTAAATACTCCTTTGTATTGCTCTACAGTCACAAGTGTGCAAAGCAATTAGTTGGTGTCTCCAAATATTTCGTAGAAGATAAATCACAAATGGTTTTCTGAGAAAGCACCCCCTATATATTATTCATATTTAGAGCCAATTAAAACACTCTTACAACTTACAAGCCAGTGTTTTTTAAAAAAAAAAAACTTTGCGCTAAATAGTGTACATGTGTACCATGGGAAATTGGTTTTAAATGCTGTGCTACATACGTTCAAGGGATCCTGTGTCTCTTTTCCAACATATTGCAAAGTTTGAAAAAATTGTATGAAAATCATGAATGTAGTACACAAACCTGCAAAATTTCAGTTTCACTTTGATTCCACGTAATTACATAGTACTGCTATGATTGTATATCTTTATTTAACATATGTTTATACAATAACTTTTTATGCCGTAATTCTGAAGGTGGATGGTGATTCAAGTACCAATGACTGTGTTATTGCTTTGGCAAGTGGATTATCTGGTTTAGCCAGTATTCTCACTCATGACAGCACTGAGGCTCGACAGTTCCAAGCATGTCTAGATGCAGTAAGTGCTGCCCTCTGTCAATGGATTTATGTTCTCGTGATTAGCTGTACTTTCAAATACCCTAAGTCTTCCACCAATTTATATGTGATAGTCCAATATAAATCTGATATTGTTCTCTGTAACGGATTTCTGGATCTTCTATTTCTTACCTTACCAGCATAACTTATGTAGGTAATGCAAGGTCTAGCAAAATCCATAGCATGGGACGGTGAGGGTGCAACATGCTTAATTGAGGTTAAGTGACATAATCCTTTCAGTTGATACTTTGCACATTTTTATTGGACAGTGAAATATATTTTCTTTCCTATATTGTCTGTAATATAGCATCATCTGATAATGTGTTGTTTCCTATGTAGGTTACTGTAACTGGTGCCAATAGCGAAGCAGATGCTGCTAAGATTGCTCGTTCAGTAGCTTCTTCTTCCCTGGTTAAAGTATGTTGTTTGTTTACCAGCCACATATTGCAGTCTGAGTTCTACGAGCCTTAGCAGTCTTCTTCATTATTCCCTGAACGATTTTGTTATTTATGTCAGGCCGCTGTATTCGGAAGAGACCCAAATTGGGGACGTATTGCTTGCTCTGTTGGTTATTCAGGCATTCAGTTTGACGCAGATCAACTTGATATTTCTCTGGGAGCTATCCCACTAATGAAAAATGGTCAACCACTCCCTTTTGATAGGTTAGAGAAACTTGTTATTGCATATCAAATTGTCAATCCACCTTTTGTTGTGTCAATCACTATGAATGGATTAGGGTTACACACAAGATCGTTGGCTCTTTCTATTAGGAGCTAACCTTTACATCCAAAAAAATGAGGATCTAAACTTCTATTCCTTTTTCCCCCTTAGATCTGCAGCTAGCAGGTATCTCAAAGATGCTGGAGATGTCCATGGTACTGTGAATATTGATATATCAGTCGGTAAGCTTTCAACTTACTCATTGCACGTTTGAGGTAAACAGCACTGGCTGCTGTCCCACAAAAATAATTTGCTTGTAATCATGTCCTTTTCATCCGGCATAGATTTTCACCAAACCATGCTAAGATGCTGTTGCGGCATTAGATCCGCGGTGAAATTCACCTTATCCATGGATTTCCTGCTCGATCATTTGGTTACTACAGTAGCTAGGCAGATCAAACAGAAACAGGCGTCATGAGTTTAGTAAATGATATCTTATGACAAGGCAAAGCACCTGCCATTTTTCTTTCGAAAAAAAAAGGTTTAGTAAATGCTTGCGGCAAAGACATGAATTGTGTTAGGCAAAACTACTGCCATGTGTTACCTTTTGTCTTTCTGATTTATTTCCATTTTATTACTCCAGGGAGTGGAGCAGGAATTGGAAAGGCATGGGGCTGTGATTTAAGTTACAAGTATGTTGAAATAAATGCAGAATACACCACATGAGGTCCATATTCTTCGTAAGATAGTCACTGGTCAGTGCAACCGATGGATATCATGTTCAGACGACAGCTTTGCAATACCAGTATGTTGTGCGTGTATCTTTCTTGTGACATACGCCAGATCAATTTTCTGTAACAGTGCATCGAGCAATGAAGTGATACAATAAAAATGCAACTCATCTTGTTCAATTCTGATGCATATTGGAAATGCTGGTCTGATGCATCTTGTTGATTTTGGGTAACAAATAAGTCAATTCCTCATTTGCCATGAAAAAAAAAAGATCCCTCATTTACCATCGGTTACCCACTGTGTCGTATGATGAATCCATATCTAATCAGAGACTGCTTCTCAGTTTCCATATCCACAGCTTACCGTATCATACGGTGACTTCATCTCATTTTTTTCTCCAGTCTAGAGACTCTCTTCTCTACTTCCACTCTAGTACACACCTTTGCATTCAATCACCTATATCACTAGTTTGCACTGAGAGAAATAAATTAATCCTCCTAATAGTTTGGTTTTTCTTATGTACTCAAAGCTTAACAACTATACCAAGTGACCACACACTTACACTTGCTTGTTCTTAGCTTTGATCCACCTTTTCAGCCGCAATCTCCATCCATGCCTTGATCCAAGTCATCGAGGTAATGAATCATTGAGATATGAACTAGACAATAGGGTTGTTGAGCTCAATCTTCAATCTCACAATGCGACCATAATATATATCTCGCATAAGATCATCATTAGTTGCATTCATGATGGTCACCAAAACGTTCATACTTTTAGGGTTTTTATACTCTAATAGTCATAAAGCTTACACTGCCACTACAGTGACACAAGGGCTGACACTCGTTACGATCGGCTACTAGCTAGAAAGCAACAACAGTGGTGTGCTTTGCTTACATCACTATGGAGCTTATTTCTAGTGGCGGGCTTGCTGACATCACTAAAATCGTCGCTAGATATTGCGAAAAAAAAACTTGCCCAGTAGTCAAACGCAAAAATCCCAGCAATATAAAAATCACACTCTTCCCCACATCGCTCACTTCCTGCCTTATCTGCCTCCAGCCTCCTCCTCCCCTCTCTCAATCTCTCACTCTCAGTAGAGACAAAAACCTAAGCCCTCCTCCTCCTCCCTGTGCCGAGTGCCTTTGCCTCCCCGCGCCGCGCGCCCTCCTCCCCTCACAGCCAAGCGCATCGAATGACATAAAAATCCGCTCCCCAAATCTCAGTCGATTCCATCCCGTCCTATTTCAGAGCTCACACCTCGTTCCCAAATCAAATGACCACTGCTTCCTGAGGAACGCTTGTCACGATGTCGTCGACAGGGACGACGAGGTCACCATCCCCGAGCCGAGCGAGGCCGTGCCGCGGCCTCAAGCAAAGCGCCGACTCTAGTCCCTTTCGCTTCATCACCTCCACTCTGGGTAAGCTCTCGCTCTCCCTCCCCGCATCACAGATCTCGTTGATTCATCTGGTCTTCCCCTTCTACAGCGGATTTCGTCGGGTTTCTTTTCTTTTCTCGAGCACCATGTGTTCAAATCCTTCATCGCCTTGGTATGATGTTCCCCTTTTCTTTCTGGATCTGGATCTGCTGATTATGTCATGATGTTTCAATTGATTGGTGATTTTCCCGTGATCCTCCTCGCAGATTGCCCTCACATAAGCGCCTCCGTAGGGAAGAACAACGGTCGCGCTGCCTCTTCGCAGTCGTTGTTGGCTGAGAAGGAGAACAAAGACCACCCCCGGAACCCGAGTTCCACCTCCTCCGAGGAAGGCGCAAGCGACGCGTCGAAGGGTAGATCGGGCGACTGCTAAATTGGTAATGAACCTAACATAGCCTAAAGTTTAATGACATATTTCAAACTGGACCATGCTAAATTTAGGAATCAATTTGTTAATGAAATCACAAATATAATCATTTGCTGTGTAAACAATTATTTTTTCGAGCCAGTACCAAAATATTGCATCACAGGTAGCATCTCTTCTTCGTACTTAATCGTAAAAAAAAACAGATAGCAAAGCGATAAGTATTCTTAATAAACAAAAAATCCCACTATGTCTCTAGCAGTACAAATTACTTCCAAACTTTTATTAGTGTCAGCAAACAAATTCTGGAAATCCTTCTGTCCAGGCTTTACCGCCCTCACTTTTCGCTGCCAAAATTCACCTGGCGCGTCGCGCCTCTGTAGCCAAAAATTTCCCTTCTGTGGGCGGGAGCACGGAAGCGCAACTTTTCGGCGCCGCCGAAAATCCGCTCGCACCTGATTGGTTGAACCGCCCCTCCCACGGATCGTGCTCCGTGGACGTGATCCTAGCCGTCGTCGCCCATTTTGATCCGGCCGTTCGTCGTCCGCGCCCGCGGATCGACGGGCCCACCACCCTCCTCCGCCGCGCCGTATAAATTGCCGGCGTCGGCTGGCATTGCAGAGCACCAGAGCAATCTCGCATTCCTCACAAAGCAAGCGCTCCTCCTCGTCCCGAGAAGCTTTCCCCGAAGCGACCATGGACTCCACCGGCACCGGAGCTGGCGGCAAGGTGAAGAAGGGAGCGGCTGGGCGCAAGGCCGGCGGCCCCAGGAAGAAGGCGGTGTCGCGCTCCGTCAAGGCCGGGCTCCAGTTCCCCGTCGGCCGTATCGGCCGCTACCTCAAGAAGGGCCGCTACGCTCAGCGCGTCGGCACCGGCGCCCCCGTCTACCTTGCCGCCGTCCTCGAGTACCTTGCTGCTGAGGTAACGACCCAAAATCCCCTTCTCTGCCTTAATGGAATCATGTTTTTGTTGTAATGACGCAAGGATTAAGTTAATCCCCTGTTTCTGATTCGTGGTTATTGCGATGGTGACCAGGTCCTGGAGCTCGCCGGCAACGCCGCGAGGGACAACAAGAAGACCCGCATCATCCCGCGCCACGTGCTCCTGGCGATCCGCAACGACGAGGAGCTCGGGAGGCTGCTGGCCGGCGTCACCATCGCCCACGGCGGTGTCCTGCCCAACATCAACCCGGTGCTGCTCCCCAAGAAGACTGCGGAGAAGGCGTCCAGCGGTGGCAGCAAGGAGGCCAAGTCTCCCAAGAAGGCCGTGAAGTCCCCCAAGAAGGCATAGAGTTGTTCGAGTCTGAGATGCCTGTGATGATGATGTGTAGGTTGTAGATGGGAATGGGTGTACCGATAAATGGATCTGTCGTTGTAGTAGCTTATCTTATTTATGCTTGATTATCAATGGAACAACAATTCAGAAATCAGTGGATGTTCTCAATTTCCTGGCTCTATTTTTATGTTCTTGCATTGTGACATTTTCGTTCTGTGGTAGTAGTTGTTTTGTGCGAATTCATCTTAGTTGTCAGATTAGGCGACCTTGATTCCAACAAAACCTGAGAAAAGAGGTTCCCAAATTTTCTGGTTTCCTTTGAATTATTGAGTTGGAGGCGAAGACCATGCTGTGTTATCTTCTAAGATTTGAGATCCGTCTGCTGAATTTTCTGAACTTCATTAATTCGGTGGAGTCCTTGGATTTTATTTTTATTTTAAAAAAACTCGGGCAATCGATTCAGATTTGCTGGAGAAGGCAAATCGGTGGCGCATTTATGAACCATGCGCAGATTCACATCGTACTGTGCACGCAGGCAAATCTGGTGGATTCACATCCTATACTCTGAGATGTTGGTTGCTTGCTGTCTGCTTGAATTCTGAAATTATTTGGAAATTTACGTTTCATGTAGGGTGCCAGGGTACTTCTGCGGGCGATCAATTTGCAAGTATGGCGCCATGGCGGTGTCATTGGCGATTTGGTGTTGCGGTCTTCAGCTTTGTCTCGGGAATCGGGATACAGATTTCCGAGCACATTTCTGAGAGGGCAATTCATTTGCAGTGTTAACAAGCTAAGATCTGTACAACTTTTTTTACCAATCGCCTCATCACAATAACAAATAACTATGAGCAAACCCGAATTTCTATAATACATTGACGTTTTCCACCCACGGCAACAGAATACACCAGAATTTTTGAAATGAGGTGTCGCGGAGTTCGAATAATAGAAGTTTAATCATAGGAAATATTTTCAGTGTATTGCTCACATGCATTTCAGAAAACAATGGCATATATGCGATTCTCCTACCTATTGCAACAGCAATGGGCCAATCCGGGCATCTGACAAAACATGACAACACTCATCGTGTAACAGCTATGCTTGCTTATGAAACCAAAACAGTCTCCAACAGGAAAACAGAAGGTTGAAAACTTCCGCGGGGGGGGGGGGGGGGGGGGGGGGGGGGGGGGGGGGGGGGGGGGGGGGGAGGACGATGGAGGGCGCCCTACTCGCTTTTGTGCCCTTTTGCAATTTCCACAGAAATTAATCGTCCACGTAGAATCTGCATAGAGTTAAATCAGACAAAACATAAGAATACATAAAACACATTGGTCAGGTTAACCAAAAAAAAAAAAACTGATATCAATAAGCATCTACTAGTTCAAGTCAGACCTTCTGTTCCTCAGCAAAAAGGTAACGCAAAAAGAAAAAAAATATAAAGACGTTTCATGCAATTTTCCTGGCAAGCCTTGATGATCATCTACAGCTTTGACAAAGAGTCGATGGATAATCCTCAAGCCAAAAATTGTGAAAGGCCCGTTTTTGCAACACTGTTGTTTACAACAACTTCAAATACCTCTCTGAATAACTGCTCAGACACATCTAGGATTGGAGCAAGATAATCGGATGAGGGGACAAGCAAGCCAATAATGACTGAGGGAAATATGGTTTGGCTTAAGAGGAAAGAAGCTCAAAGGGGAAATATACAATGTGGATTTCACTTTCCTGCACTGTCAGAGGCATAGAAGTCTTCACATGGTCTTCATTTGACACATTCAGACCCTTAAATGCTCCAATTCAGAACTGCATGGTCCTCCTTAAGCTGACGGAGAAGAAAGAAACACTGTGATTTTCCAGCACTAAGTCACCATCGGCAGAGCGGGAGTTCAAAAACACTGGCAGGTTGAGAGAAAACGGATCCAATCATGCCAATTTAGGTGCCTTTTTCAATCCAAAAAGGTGTCAATATTATCAACATTGCTGATGGATTTTGTGATATTGTCGGAATCTAAACAATTCCCAGCTAGCTTCGGAGAAAGAATTCTCAAGCTAGCACTGCAACTTGCAACAAGCCTTTCAACAGGAGAAAGAATCCAGAGTCCAAGATCATAACTTCTCTCCAATAAATAAATTTGAAAACTAGTAGTCTGTATAAATATGGAGTCTATTGAACTATTTGGCTATTAGCTATGTAGTGTACCGTTATAATGTCGAGTGCAGTTTGCCAATTACTTGAGTAACTTAAAACAAGGCCTGATTTTCATGAGAAAAGCTTTCATCATCCAAAAGAAAATTCGAATTTTCAAAGGCACTAAAGTTACCTAATTAGTTCTAAAGCCAACTTATCATTTCTGTGAGCCCTTCAGTTTAGTACAGCAAGATGTGGT
The DNA here is from genome assembly GCA_012490785.1 of Eragrostis nindensis. Classification (NCBI taxonomy): domain Eukaryota; kingdom Viridiplantae; phylum Streptophyta; class Magnoliopsida; order Poales; family Poaceae; genus Eragrostis; species Eragrostis nindensis. Next base: position 514,448 of record JAAXCT010000374.1, on the reverse strand, counting down.
GCCCAAATGCTTAATTGAATTAAGTAGGAGGCGTGGACGGTACCTTTGTCGATTTGATACAATCAAAAGAAAATATGTTCTTATGAAAATTAATGTAACGTGGCACAATAAAGTTCTGCCTACCTTCGTTAATCATTTATCCATTTCTTTTGAAATGAATGCTGTAAATTCAGGTTCTGACATCATAGGTTATGCTAGATACTTCCGTTATTCAAGATTACCATCAAAACTAGAAAATGGCGAGTGAACAAATGCATAGCAAGATATTTTCATTGCAGTTAAGTGTTTTGAAATAAATAAACTTGTTTAGTTGAAAAGGACATATCACCAGAGACAACACTGCACACAAGTAGCCGCTGGCATACAACAAATTAAGTTTGAAGCCAAAACAATAAGCGAGAGGAACTCATACTCTTCCATCCATTGCCTTGATAGCTTTCTCAGCTTCTACCTGCGATGAATATCTGACAAAACCAAATCCCTTCACCCGTCCAGTTTGGTTGTCTCGCATCAGTCGAGCTACATTTGATGATATGAGAATCCAATCAAACTAAATTGAAAACAAAATTGTTTCTATTCAGCAGAACTAACAAAACTAAATACCAGACAAAATATAAGAGATTGACAGAAACCAGAAGATTCCCAATTGTCAAGTAAACATCGTGAACATGATTCTGTAATGGCATAGCTAGTACCTTCTTCCACACAGCCAAATGGTGAGAATATATCTTTGAGGTCTTCCTCTGTTGTGTAAAATGATAGCTCTGGAAAAAGAATACAACAAAAATAAATCAATGTTGTGTGCGGCAGCTGAAGCGCCGCATTGGATTAACAACAAGCCATTAGCTATTTCAGAACAAACTCAGTAAAGATCTCAATTGGTGTGGAGAGCTTTATTAGTGTGATATAATTTACATCAATTGTTACGATACATTAGCAAATTGGAGACATTTACAACAGTGTTGCACTTGTGATACAGACAATGGGCATCATCTTTCTAGCACAACAGGCTATCAATACAGCAGATGAGAACAAACCAACGCAGCTAACAGGTTAGCAGATAACAGTACAAATAAGCAAGTAGTGCCTAACAAAAGCAAGAAGTAAAATCACAAATTGAATCAAACATCCGAAGAGAAACTAGGCACCAGATGGATACAATGTCATGCCATACTATTGGAGGAACTAGGCAGCAGAGTAACACTGGATGGGCCATGGGAAAGGGCGAGAGGCACAATAACCCGACCCAGAAAGCATCCTTGTTCACTTGCTGCATTCGAAGGAGTCATATTCTGAGGGCACCAGAACACTACTTGCAGACCAACATCCTACTACGCAAAGTTATACGAGCAAGCGTAAGTCCTAGACTAGCAAGAAATGATTTCACAACCCAAACTATCCAGGAATTCGCAGCTCATATTAGACCAAGCCATGATGAGGTCACATGCAAATTTCTGCACAATCCAACTAGTACTTCACAAAATTGGAGACAAGAATCACGACTCGATTTACTTACTGCTCACAAATATCTCAGTGCTGAAGCACCTCATACCAAGGAACTGAGAGGACAAACCCATCAGCCGCTTCATCACCACCATCGTGGTGATCCTCCCTGTCCTCACAAACCCTAGATCCCCAAACTATCTGCGCAGGAGGCGGAAAACAAAACAGCAACGAGAGGATAAATAAGCAATACTATTCCATATCCAGCACTTCAAAACTTCAAATCCAAGCCGTTCATCACATAAAAGGGTACGATTTACAAAGCAGGCATTAAGCCATTTTGACCGCACAATACAAGAGAGGAAGGAGACTGGAGGAACGGCGACGAAACCCTAGAAGGCCTAAATTCGAGGACGATGACGACGCCCGCTCAGTTGCTGGTGAACTTGGTGACGGCCTTGGTGCCCTCGGAGACGGCGTGCTTGGCGAGCTCGCCGGGGAGGACGAGGCGGACGGAGGTCTGGATCTCGCGGGAGGTGATGGTGGGCTTCTTGTTGTAGCGCGCGAGCTTGGCCGCCTCGCCGGCGAGCTTCTCGAAGATGTCGTTGATGAAGGAGTTCATGATGGACATGGCCTTGGAGGAGATGCCGATGTCGGGGTGCACCTGCTTGAGCACCTTGAAGATGTAGATCTTGTACGTCTCCACGCTCTTCTTGGCCTTCTTCTTGCCCTTCTTGTCGCCGCCCTCCTTGCCGGCGGACTTGGACGCCGGCAGCCGCTTCTCCGCCTTGGGCTTCTTCCCGGCCGGGGCCTTCTCCGCCTTCTCGGCGGCGGGCTCCTCCTCCGCGGGCTTCTTCGCCGCCGGCTTCTTCTCCGCCTTGGGCGCCATCGATCGGGCTTGCGCGAGGCTTCGGGTCTCGGGGAGGGAATGGGGTGGGGATCGATTGGTTGGTGTCGGGACTCGGGAGGCTTTCCGTGGCGTGTAGTGAACGCAGGGTGGACGACGGTTATTATAGAAGCCCTTGAAGCAACGGGATTGGTGGAGAAGGGTGGGTGGCGGATCGATGAGATGGCATGAGGTGGGGGTGTTGGATTCTGGGGGAGGAACATGGACGGCGGGATGTGCAACGTTGAATTTTCAGCGGGCAGTGAAGTGGAAAGTGGGCGCGTCCGCTCGTATTGGTCCTGGGCTCGAAATGATTAAGCCCAAGATTAATACGCTTCAAGGCCTTATCTATCTTTCGATGGGCCTTCTCGAAAGCCCAAAACATAATATCGGGAAGGCGTTAGTGGTAGCCGTGAGAGCATCGGCATCGTGTGGCCGCCGTTGGTCGAGCCACCACGACCCAACCCGCTCGGATAGATGATAGCCGGTCGGCCCCCCGCCTCCGCTCTCCGCTGCCACACCTCCACCAGACGAAGACGGCGCTGCGCCTCTCCCCCTCTCTCCTCCAGCTAAACGCGGCACCCATGGCGACGCCGATGATGTCTGCGGCCACCACCTCCTGCTCCCCGCGCCGCGCGGCTCCGCTGCTGAAGGCCGTCGCCTCCTCCTCCTCCTCCCCCAGCTCGGCGCGACCGCGGCGGCCCCTGGCGCAGCAGCTCCCGAAGCTGCTTGCCACGGCGGCGGCGGCGGTGGCGGCCGCGCCGCTCCCGGCGCTGGCCGAGCAGATGGAGAAGGCGGCGCTGTTCGACTTCAACCTGACGCTCCCGGCGATCGCGACCGAGTTCCTGCTGCTCATGGTGGCGCTGGACAAGCTCTACTTCACGCCGCTGGGCAAGTTCATGGACGAGCGCGACGCTAAGATCCGCGGCGAGCTCGGGAGCGTCAAGGACGCGTCCGAGGAGGTGAAGCAGCTAGAGGAGCAGGCCGCCGCCATCATGAAGGCCGCCCGCGCCGAGATCGCCGCCGCGCTCAACAAGATGAAGAAGGAGACCACCGCCGAGCTGGAGGCCAAGCTCGACGAGGGCCGCCGCCGCGTCGAGGCAGAGCTCGTCGAGGCGCTCGCCAACCTCGAGACCCAGAAGGAGGAGGCCGTCAAGGCGCTCGACGCGCAGATCGCCTCGCTTAGCGAGGAGATCGTCAAGAAGGTGCTCCCGTCGGCGTGAGGAAGTCGAGACGGCAAGCCCGCCGGCGTTCTTGGCCTTCTTATACGCTGTTGGGTTGCCGTCCATTGGCGGCCCTGTCTTATCCTAAGATTGTAACTGCATGAACATTTCGTGACAAGTATAAATGAACTATATTTTTGACGAAATCGGGGGTGAAGTAGGAGTAGATTATATGGTCTTCATTGACTAGTGCTTTGTTTCTTGTTTTTTTACCAAATGTTACATGCAACTTTTAAATTTCATTGAAACTTTAAATTTTCATTGAAACTTTCATGCTTCTTCACCGAAAAAAAAAAAGGAGAAAGAAACTTTCATGGTTCTTAACTTGGCAAACTGAAGCGAACGTTAACCTTCTTCAGGTCAATCAGTCATATTCTCTAGATCCGGTTCAAATTCAGACAAGATCAGAACATTCTCGAGACTTTTTTTTTTGATATGTTCTCGAGACATTTCAAACATACTAGATTTACAGTTTCTCATTCGTAGTCTCAAAGCCTTCTGCGCTGCCGCGAAAATTAGGGCATGTATGAACCGAAATGCGATGAATTCTGAAGAAAACAGGCACAGGCAGGCCTCCAAGCCCAAACAGCCAAGGCTCTTTGGGCCAGCAGCCCAGCACCCAACAGAACCCAGACCACAGTGCCGCGCCGCCCCCAACAACCAGAACCAGAACGCTGGAAGGGTAGGGTTTGAACCGCCGCCGGCGATGGCCCTCTCCTCCTTGTCCTCCGCCCTGCTCCGCCGCCTCCTCCACAGCTCCACTCCCACCAGCTCATCCATACTTCGCGCCACCTTCTGCTCTTCCTCCTCCCCGTCGCCCACCTCATCGCTGCCGTCCTCCATATTCGGCGACGACACCGAGGTCGCCAACCTGCCGCCGCTCACCGCCCCCAAGCTCTTTGTCAGCGGTAACATCTGTTCTCTTCCCTTTCCTCCCTTCACCTCCCCTCCTCACGCAATCATTCTCGTGCGAACGGTTGTTAGTGGATAGCCTCAGGGAGCGCAATTTCTAGGTAAAACAAAGGCTGGAAGTTGCTTGCTTGCAGTGTACTGTGAATCTGTGATCTTAGCCTGCACTGGCCTGTCAAGATCCCCATATTGGCCAATACGCAATAGCTATGTTTATGCTTATGTTTACCTATGTGAAGATCCCCATATGCTGCACAGCTGCAGAATTGGATAAAAAACAATGTGCCGTACTTTTACCTCAGTTTTTGGCTTGTTGCAATTTACATCCCCATGTCAGCAGCTTACGCGTTATCAAATCCTGCTGCATTTCTAAGTTTAACGTCCTACTTGCATTGCGTCATTGGAAAAGTAGTCTTGTTACAATTACACTAGACTGTCTATCTGTAAGCAACAGCTCCCAGACCCAGTTTATTTTTTAGCTTTCAAGCTTTGCTCCAAGCAGGTCTTTCAAGGCTAACAACAGATGAGAAGCTTAAGGGCGCATTCGATCCTTTCGGAAGGGTCCTCGAAGGTACAAAAGATTTGCTCCAAGCAGTAACATATCGATCACTGGTCATCATGTTGCCTGACTGTTAATTGTAGTGTGCCTTGCTGTTATTGATTTTTGCAGCAAAAGTCGTGACGGATAGAATTTCTGGAAGGTCAAAGGGTTTTGGTTTTGTTAGATATGCCACCATAGAGGAGGCTGAAAAGGCGCGGCAGGAGATGAACGCCAAGTTTCTGGATGGGTGGGTCATTTTCGTCGACCCGGCTAAACCAAAGCAACCAAACCCGCCTCCTCAACAGGATACCCGTTCCTCACACGCAGGCTTCACAACGAACAAGACTGTCGGATGGTGTGGTTAGTTGCATTGACGATCTTACATCACATTCATAAAAATATGATCAGGCACCCGAGATTTCTTTGACACGAGTCCATCTTTTGAGATGTAATTCTGATTTCTTTGGTCTCTCATGTATTGTAACCGCTATTATTCTAGCTAGTGATGATCAATAGCCTTTTTCTGGATAATGATGATCAGTAGCCTCTTCCAGGTGTTTATACGTTTAATATGGAATTCGCAGTTCGGAGCTATTATGTATTGTAGTTCTTACATGAATGTTAGCAATAATCTTGTGTGTTAGTTGTGTCAGTGTGTGTGTTTTCCTTCCAGTCAAAGGGATTAGCCCGAGCTGTTAGTTGTTTCAGTTTTCAGTTAGTAGTGGGAGCTCTAGGACCAGGTCTTGCGCAGGTGCAGCGCCATGCCTGAAGGATAGGAGCCACTATGGCTAAGTGTGCGGCTGTATGCCTGGATTCCCGGCCATGATCTCCATCACCGGGGTAGTGTGTAATAGGCTTTATATACTACAATGATAAACAGAAAAGCTGCCGCTCCCGCAGCACCGGTTTGTGCAACATTTGGTATTCAGAGCGCGGTTCTGTTCCTGAGCCATGGTGTCGCCTCCACCGATCGCGCGCGCTTCCTCCCACCCGTCCCAGGCTGGTTCGAATCGTACGAAAGCCGGTTCGGTTGCTGGTGATGGAGCCCCTCGGCGGAGTCGAGGCCGTCCAGCCGGAATGATCGGCGGCAACCGTCGGCCTCCCCTGCTCCTCATCGCCGCCGCGGACGACGCGGCGGTCGCGACGGCCGCGACGGCGGCGCTGTCGTGCAGCGAGTAGTGCGCGAGGTGAGCGGGCAATTCCCGATGCTCACGAAGACCAACTACACCAACTGGGTCTTGATGATGAAGGTGATGCTGCGCGCGCGTGGTCTCTGGACCGCGATCGTGGACGGCACCGACGATGAGATGGAGGATCAGATGGCCATGGAGGCCATCCTTCGCGGCGTGCTGCTGGAGATGGCATCCTCTCTCGCCACCAAGGACTCTGCCCGGCTGGCCTGGAAGGCGCTCGAGGAATCGCGCCTCGGCTCCGAGCGGGTGCAGAAATCAACGGCCCAGCGCATCCGCCGCGAGTTCGAGAACATCAGCTTCCGCGCCGGCGAGTCAATCGACGACTTCGCGCAGCGCCTCGCCGAGATCGTGCACCAGCTCGAGGTCCTCGGCGATCCGGAGGATCCGAGAAAGTCGTCGCCAAGTATCTGCGTGTCGTCCCGAAGAGGTTTGCCCAAATTGCTGTGTCAATTGAGACTCTGTTGGATATTTCCACGCTGTCCATACAAGATGTGACTGGCCGGCTCAAGGCGGTCGAGGATCGCGACGATGGCGAGACCCCTGCTCCGTCGGCGAGTGGCTCTCTGCTGCTCACGGAGGAGCAGTGGATGGCGCGGCAGAAGGAATGCCAGGCCGACGAAGGCGGATCGCGGGCCGCAGCTGGCAAGGCCGCCGGCAATCGCCGCCGCCCGCGCGGTCCACGGAAGAAGCGCGGCGACGGCGGCAACTCCGGTGGCGGTACGAGCAGCGACAAGGAGCCGCGCACCGAGGACCGCGACAGGTGCCTCCGCTGCGGCAAATCCGGCCACTGGGCCAAGGACTGCCGCGCCGCGGCGCCGATGCCGCGCCGTGAGCAGGCCCACCTGACGAAGGAGGTGGACGACGACGAACCTGCGCTGTTCATGGCGGAAGTGTGCGCTCTCTCCCTCTCCAGCGGGCCGGCATCCACCACGGTCCACCTCGACGAGCCCCGCGCACAAGCCTTCCTCGGCGACGCTGGCGACACGGAGCGCCATGAGGGCTGGTACCTCGACACGGGGGCCACGAATCACATGACTGACCGCCTCGACGTCTTCTCGGAGCTGAAACGCGGGATCGTCGGCGACGTGCGCTTCGGTGATGGCTCGGTCGTCGGCATCCACGGCTGCGGCACGGTGATCTTCACCGGGCGCGGCGGCGTGCACAAGGCGCTCACCGGGGTGTATTGCATCCCGCGCCTCAAGAATTCGATCGTCTCCATCGGCCAATTGGACGAGGGAGGATCCAAGGTGGAGATCGACGACGGCGTTCTCAGGATCTGGGACCGCCAGCAGCGGCTTCTCTGCAAGGTGCAACGCGGTCGCAACCGCCTGTACGTGCTGCGCCTGAACATCGACAAGCCCGTCTGCCTCGCCGCGCGCCACGACGCCGACTCTGAGGCGTGGCTGTGGCATGATCGATTCGCGCACCTGAGCTTTGACGCTCTGCGGCGGATGGCGAGCCAAGGCCTTGTTGAGGGCCTGCCGGAGCTGGACCACGTCGAGCAGCTCTGTGAGGTGTGCGTCACCACCAAGTAGCGGCGCGCTCCCTTCCCCAAGCAAGCTCGATTCCGCGCAGAGGCGCAGCTTGATCTCGTGCACGGAGATCTCTGTGGGCCAATTACGCCGGCGACGCCTGGCGGCCGGCGGTTCTTCTTGCTGCTCGTCGACGACTACTCCCGCTACATGTGGGTGCAGCTGCTCGCGGGTAAGGGCGACACGGCGGTGGAAATCCGCCGTGTCAAGGCGGCGGCGGAGCTTGACTGTGGCCGCCCCCTGCGCATGTTCGGAACCGACAACGGGGGTGAGTTCACGTCCACTGAATTCGCATCCTACTGCGCTGATGAAGGTGTTCAGCGCCATTTCTCGGCGCCCTACTCGCCACAGCAAAATGGCGTTGTGGAGCGCCGGAACCAAACTGTCGTCGCTGCTGCGCGAGCTCTCCTGAAGCAGAGAGGGCTCCCGGCGGAATTCTGGGGCGAGGCTGTGAAGACGGCGGTCTTCCTCCTCAATCGTGCGCCCACCAAGAGCCTCGCTGGCAAGACGCCGTTCGAAGCATGGCATGGCCGCAAGCCGGCCGTCCATTTTTTGCGCACTTTTGGCTGCGTCGTCTACGTCAAGGACGTTCGCCCACAGCTGCGCAAGCTTGAAGACCGGAGCCATCCCATGGTCTTCCTCGGCCACGACGAGCACTCCAAGGCGTATCGCGCGCTGGATCCAGTGGCACGGCGCGTGCACGTCACCCGCGACGCCGTCTTTGATGAAGCAGCGAGCTGGGAGCTGGGACTGGAGCTCTGTCGCCGGTGACGCATCTCCGCCTTCGAGTGATTTCTCAATCACGTACGAGGTTCGTGAGGCGGCCGGCGGCCATGATGGCGACGCGCGTGCTTCACCAAGCCCTGCACCAGCTCCGCCAAGCCCTCCGCCCGTCGCGGTGGCACCGTCTCCTTCACCGGCTCCAGCCACTCCGGCTCCTTCCCCGCAGGCTGTGGAGGATCCTGAGTTCGTGACGCCGTTGCAGAATGACGACGAGCGCCTCGACGCGTACCACGATGGCACGCAGCTGCGGTACCGCGCCATCGACAACGTGCTTGGCGGTGGCGCCCCTGTTCCCGCCCCTGCTGCGCGGCGCGTCAACAATGCCGCGCTCTACCTCACAAGCACGGGGGAGCCGGCCTCGTTCAGCGAGGCTGAGCATGACCCGGCCTGGCAGGCGGCCATGAGGGAAGAGATGGACGCGGTGGAGCGGAATCGCACCTGGGAGTTGGTGGATTTACCGCGTGGACATCGACCAATCGGCCTCAAATGGGTCTACAAATTGAAGAAGAATGAGGCCGGTGTCGTCGTCCACCACAAGGCGCGGCTCGTCGCGAAGGGATACGTGCAGCAGGCCGGCGTTGACTTCGACGAAGTGTTCGCCCCTGTCGCGCGCCTGGACTCCGTCAAGCTGCTGATTGCGTTGGCCGCGCATGAAGGATGGCCCGTCCACCACATGGACGTTAAATCTGCATTTCTCAATGGAGTGTTGCAGGAGGAAGTGTACGTCTCGCAGCCACCCGGCTTCGTCATCGCCGGGGAAGAAAGGAAGGTATTGCGCCTCCGCAAGGGGCTGTACGGGCTGCGGCAGGCGCCGCGCGCGTGGAACGCGCGGCTCGATAGCACGCTGAAGCAGTTGGGGTTCGAGCAGAGTGGCCATGAACACGCCGTCTACGGACGAGGCGGTGGCGGCGCGCGTCTGCTTGTCGGTGTCTATGTTGATGATCTGGTGATCACCAGCACCGACGACGACGAGATCGACTATTTCAAGCAGGAGATGAAGGCCCATTTCTCCATGAGTGATTTGGGTCTTCTATCTTTCTACCTCGGAATCGAGGTGCGGCAGAGCAAGAAGAAAATCACGCTATGCCAATCGAGCTACGCCGCGCGCATCCTCGAAATGACCCAGATGAGGATTGCAATCCCGCTGCCACGCCAATGGAAGAACGCCTGAAGCTGAGCAAGGAGAGCACGGCGGATGAGGTTGATGCCACGGAGTACCGGCGGATTGTCGGGAGTCTCCGCTACCTGTGCCACACCCGGCCGGACATCACCTTCTCGGTCGGGTATGTGAGCCGGTACTTGGAGCGTCCCACGGCGGAGCATATGGCGGCGGTGAAGAGGATTCTGTGCTACATTGCAGGCACAGTCGATCTGGGCCTCCGCTATGAGCGCGGAACAGGGGAGCCGGCGATTCTAATTGGATTTTCTGATTCGGATCACTCCGGCGATGTTGATACGCGGCGGAGCACGTCTGGTGCTCTGTTCTTCCTTGGGCGGAGCCTCATCAGTTGGCAATCGCTCAAGCAGCGAGTTGTTGCTCTGTCCTCTTGTCAGGCGGAGTACATCTCTGCTACTTCGGTGGCTACCCAGGCACTTTGGTTGGCGCGGCTGCTTGGCGACCTGAAGAAGAAGGAACTGCGGCGGTGACACTGAAGATGGATAGTCAGTCCGCGCTGGCCCTCTGCAAGAATCCAGTGTTCCATGATCGAAGTAAGCATATTGAACTGCGCTACCATTTCATCAGAGAATGTGTGCAGGAAGGGAGCATTGTTGCAGAGTTCGTCGGCACCAACGACCAGCTCGCAGACATTCTGACGAAAGCACTCGGGCGAGTTAAGTTCCATGAGCTTTGTGCAAGGATTGGCATGGTCACCATTTCTTCCAAGTCAGCACACAAGGATTAGGGGGAGAATGTTAGCAATAATCTTGTGTGTTAGTTGTGTCAGTGTGTGTGTTTTCCTTCCAGTCAAAGGGATTAGCCCGAGCTGTTAGTTGTTTCAGTTTTCAGTTAGTAGTGGGAGCTCTAGGACCAGGTCTTGCGCAGGTGCAGCGCCATGCCTGAAGGATAGGAGCCACTATGGCTAAGTGTGCGGCTGTATGCCTGGATTCCCGGCCATGATCTCCATCACCGGGGTAGTGTGTAATAGGTTTATATACTGCAATGATAAACAGAAAAGCTGCCGCTCCCGCAGCACCAAAATCCACCTCTCCACTTTCAGTTTGTGCAACAATGAAAGCATCGTATTCAATCCTTGATATTGAACTATCGCTAATTCTGTACACGTACCTGCACTTTACTGTTAACTTTATTTAAAAATAGATCATTACTGTATACGGCAACGGGTATTGCTTAGCAAACAGAATTCGGGAATTGAACTGCCTTTAAAATGTAAAAAAAGTAAGCATCTTGGAGTACTCGGACATCACATGAGGTGAGATCACCTGCCGCTATGACAATAATATGAAAATATGTGGCAAATGACTCTCAGAGTCAGCCCACTCACACCTTTAGGCTCTATATAAGTTAACGAAATCTACATGCATAACTTTTGTCTGTAGTTTCCTACTCTGTACATAGGCTAAGCTCTGAATCATCTACTAGGCTAAGCTACAGAACTGTGCAATTGGCTAGTTCTCTCCCATAGAGCACGAGCCCCCATTTTTCCTTTCTGAAGAAGTATAAACAATATAATCTAGATTTTCTCAAGCAAGAGATTTTTTCACCAAGATTAGGTTCTCGAACATCACCAAGGGGTGCACCTCCAGCATTGACTTCTTCTGGCAACAGGCATAATAACAAACAAATTACGATAACATTCGTATCAGAGGAACAATATCAATATTATTATATGAAAGTTAGTCTTGGTTCCAAAACTTAATTGAACAATTTCATCATTTCACGAACCACAGGAGCACGCAAAAAAGAGAATGTGATTACCTCTTCAGCTGATAAAATGGTGAACCCGAGTTTCCCAGACCAGATTGGCGCCATTTCAGGGTCAACAGGCACCGTAAGAAGGTTTACGTTATAAGCCCTCAAATGTGTCTCAATTGACTTAAGGAGAAGCTTAAAGTAGCCCTGCAACAAAAGAAACCAAACAACAAGGATGACAATGTTGCCACACAAAACTATTATCACTGAAATGATTTAATTCAGTTTTGCCACACAGATATATTACCTCTGAGGTGATTTTGTTTTGAATTGTCCAAACACAAGAGCATTATATGTCATTAAAAAAGAAAACTATTTATATGTACTCCTTCACAAGTAAAGGTAGATAAGGTACGCTCTGGAAAACATATGCCTGTATGAATAATACTACTCAATTTCAATGAATAATCCAAATTATTATTATTATCATTCAAAGCACTAGCTTTATTTACTTTTAAAAGTTGACACATAAACCTATCAGATACTTTATTTATTTCGATGGACACTTTTTTTAGTCATTCATATCATTCACCTATTGTAGTGACAGCAACCCTCTTGTTCTTTTCTTTTTCGAGGTGACATATTTAACATTATAGTACATCACATAGATGGCAAATTCAACAGAGTGTATGGATAAAATCAATTTCCACCTTCTTCCTGCACTCATGACGAGTAGCAATAAGGACCAGTTCCGCAACTTCTTCTGTGCGCACTTTCAGAATTGCAGTAGACACAACATGTGCACTGCAACGAAATAAAAAATGGGAACAAGTAAGAATACCAACAATGATGATGAAAATTATAGTTATGAAAGCAGGTTTTAATCATGATTTCATGTAGTTCTCTGTCTGTGGTTTTTTCCCCCTAATTATGGCCAAGTTTGCATGCAAAACTACATGAAAGCAAGGATTGAAGGCGTAACACATGCTTTCATGTGCGCAAACCAGATAAACACAAAATGATGCCTTGCCAGAGGAGTACCACCTTATAGTTAATGCAGAACAATACATTCCTCGAAAATCCTTCTCTCCATCCACGTCCTTGCTGCAAGCATTGAAGTTACACTATTTACCCTGACATTCAACATGAAAAAAGAAAAAAAAAATACTACAGGCAAATGCAGATCAATCTGAATATTCAAAAGAATTAATAGTTGGCAAAATAAGGAAGAACCTACGCATTGACCATATCCACTATGACGTCAATATTCTCGGCAGTAGTTTCTGAAAATGCATCCTATAAAACACAAAGATCAAGGTGAAACTACAGCAGCCGAGAAGCTACTGACAAGTAGATAAAAAATTGAAAGCAAAAAAGGAGCTTTACTTTGAATATATCAATGATTTGAGGCATGTAGTGACACACATCATTGCTCGCATCCATTCCACTCAACATCCGCCAACAAATGTTAGATCCTATCTGTCTGAGGCAGGCAACCTCTTCACACTTTTCCAGTTCATTATCTAAACGGGCACGAAGCAATTGGCATTTTTCACAGCACAAGAAGCGAAACTGCATATATTCTTCCAAAACCTTCAGAGGCGCCTGAAAAATTTAAAAATCATTCAGCAATATCATTCACAATGACAAGCTTTCCTTCCCCTAAGAAACATAAATGTCAAATACCTTCTTTTTTACAAGACTCTTGTTGTAACACTTCACATGGCATGGCCTCTCGCACTGTAAACATCAAAATCAAATTTTGCAAGCCAGCAATCTAACTATTAAGGCCATATGTAGGATTTAAGCAATAGGTGAAACAGACCTGGTTACAGAAGACAATCATTTCTGCATCAATTTTTCCAATCGTCGTGCAGCCATCGCTGACATTTGTTAAGATGCAGATTTTACATATAAAGGAACTCGCCTATGACATCAATCCTTCCAATGAAACATATTCTTATTTGTTAGTTTCTTACCCACAGAAATAGCAGCTCTCTGTTTCAACCACTCTTTCTTGTAAAGTTCGTTTCAGGGGAACAATAGGTCCACTGGTGGTAGAAGATTCTTTGCCAATGCCTATAATAAAGGGAATGGATTGGTACAACAGGGAGAGGGTCGCAAATATTTACTCAAATATGAAGCTCTACAACCGTTCCCTCCTTGCCTTAAGGTAACAGATACAATATAGCCTTAAAGAAAAAACAATGACACCAAGGAAGCAAAGAAAGGTACGCAATCAAATAAGTTAAAAGCTACAGCTGGATATTGCAAAGTCCAAGCAAAAACCAATTGCTCACTTCAAACATATTTTCTGGTTTCTATTTTACTATGCTGATTGCAAAATATAAAGTATTTTCATGGCTTCCCCTATGCATGGCTAGTTTTTTTGGTGATATCCCACTCTTTCAAATCCCTCTTTACAGACTCCACCCATATCAATTTGATCTACCACGACCTCTCTTAACATTGGCATCTTGATAAAAAGAAGAGACTGCATCAACCAAATGAAGTGGGGCGTAAAAGGATCTGGGAAGGAAGAAGAACAGGCAATGATGGTTCCAAAGGGAAAATAAACTTCAATGAAAAAGAAAACATGAAATTTATGTCCCAACATAAATAAAACACCCTCCACAACCACCAAAATAGAACACTGCGGGATCTCATCTCAAGATATTAGAAGATGAATAAGACCATCATATGACAGGCTCTTGGAGTCTTGGTGTACAGAAAGAACAATGGCCTTGGAAGGTAAAACGAATGAAGGATGAGGGTAAGAAAGCCACCCAGAATATGAGACCCCTGGCTTCAAAGCATAGCAATCCCAAAACTTGCATTATTCCACAACTCTTTTCTTCCGCATCACATGGTCAGCTTGGCAAGAAGCACAGAGCTGTCTAGTCACTACACATCATCCTTTTCTCTGAATCTTTTTAGAGAAAAGAGCCCTAGGAGTATGGATAAATGCCAATCCACAGGACGGGTTCCAACGGAAACAAACCATTTTCCTCATCAAGTATGATCGCTAATCACCATGACCTGCCTCTGCAGAAGTTCAGTTCACAGATCACAAGTAACAAACGTGTCGACAAGAGAAACGTTTTCAACATTAGAAATGGCAAATGCGCAATGCCAACAGTTCATCAGCAGCAGTGCCTGTGTGCTGAAGCGTATCAACCTAATATAGCCCATTTCCTTAAGTGAGTCCAAAAACTAATGCATGGGAACAGTTAGAAACATATATATCCATAAAAGAGCCTTGAACCAGCATAACAATGTGGTTACGGATAAGGTACAAGCCATTAGTATGGAAATTGTTAGCCATGAATTTTCTTCAAGGCTAAGCTTGGGCCTTTTTTTCTCAAACACTCAGGAGAACTGCGTCCCTTTTTTATTAAGAAGGAAAAGCGGCCCAATTACAATGCAGTTCCTGTGGCCGAGAATTGAGTTTGGACCTCGATTGGGTCAGGGATTGTTAAAGGATGGGCTTGGGAAAAATCTCATTCTGGAATGGTCTTGCCAGGATATATATAGTACAATTTTCTTTTACCTTGTTGTTTACCTAGAGAGATTGAAACTTCTAAATCATTTATTTCCTTAACAAAATTAGTAAGGAAGCAAGCTGCTCTTCTCTACCAGGTCCTACTGGCTTGAGAAAACTAAAAATGATTACTGGTAAGCTACCAACGAAGCCAAAATGCAGAGAAAAGATAGAATAGGATAATCTTATCTCACATGTGGTTAATCGATGGCACCACAAAGCCACAAAACAATATATGCCCGAGTATTCACGAAGGTCAGATTGATATAGCTGCTGGTTTGAAACAGATCATCTGATAACAGGTAAAGTAGTTTGCACTTGGATATTTTAATGAAATAAATATAAAGCTAAACAACGTCCTTGTTATGAAAAGAGGGCGTAACACAACAGCACTAAGTTACCTGAAGAAGTGAGGTCAGGGTAGTCATCAAAGCCAGACATATTTGCCTTAGTGAATCCATTTGAATTCAAGCGATCTTGCAATTGGAGTGCTAGCTTATGTAGTGTTACTCCTTCCGAAGTATAAATATTATTATACCTGAAACACAAAATATTCACGGCCTTAATTATTACACCCAAGATTTTTGTGAGTCGAAATCGTTACACACACTTTACCAACTGGCATTCTGAATTTTAAACTCTTCTATGAGTAACAACTAGGCACAGTCTCTTTATAAAATGATGGTGCTTACGGTTGTCGTCTTCTCCCCATGCCAGCGTGGTCTTCAAAGTGTGAAGGAGTAAACTGGATCAAAATAGAAAAACACAAACGTAATTGGTCATCAACAGAATAAATACGCCCTAATATTATAACAGTTTCCCAATTGCATGGTTTGATACCTCCTTATTACAGCAATTGCAGACTATACAATTTCCCCGCTTATACCCTTGCTTTAGAGCCTATAAAACATTAAGTGTGAGTCGTCTTAAAAGTGCTAATTAGCTGACTGGAAAAGGGACTATCTATATAGTTCATGCGACTATCCTGAGGACCTCTCCATTCTTCAGCTTGTACATCAAAAAGGTATTATCTGGAAGGCCACCCTCCTTGAAAAGCAGTGGATGCAAGGTCGTGTCCCTGAGGTAAGAAGAAAACAAATTAGATTCATGGGTTATGCATCAGCTCAATCTATTACCATGTAAAAGTACTTACTAAGTTTTCTCCATTGCTAGCAGAAAGATACTCGGTGTTACAAATATAAAGCCAATGCCAAATGTTTTACCATTTACCTCGTTTTTTGTTCTTTTGACTTTGAACCTATGATGCGGTCTGGTAATGGCTCTCGAGTGCTTGTTGCTGGACTTGCTAAGGACGTCCCAAAATTTATGGGGTCATGTATTGAACAGTCAGATATTACTGCAGTAGGTCCTGGTGAATTAGGCTTTACAACATCAACGCTGAGAGGACAAGCCGTGTTCTCGTTAGGAGCTTCTTCAACGCCATTCATCTTTGAAGTTCCAGTAGAGAAGCCAGAAATTTCTTTCTCGGGGCTTCCACTCATCGCTGGAGTTGAAGTCTCGGTGCCTTCTCGTTTCAACTGTCTCTCAGACCGCCTCTTAAATGCACTCCAATTCAGGTTTGAAATGCTACTGTTGGCAGATTCTTTCAAGTAGTCCACCAAATTAATCTCCTCCACAGCCGACCCTCGTGAACTAGTATTGAGGTTCCAAAGAATGCTGAAGTAAGTATTGGAAGGCAACGATAATTTAAATGTAATTGACAGCAAATCTTAAGCATATTTAATCAAAAATGGTGAAAGGTGCAGGATTAGCTAGTGCTATAAGTTAGATACCATTTTCAAAAAAAAAAAAAAAGTATGGCATCCTCAAGCCATCAATTGAATGCTTTATGAGTTTAACGAGCGTACACAGAAGTTCAAACCTCAGAACAAGATTATAGAGGCAAGGAAAATACATAGGTCTTGCAAAATATTAATGCGTAGAATATGGCTGCTTATAAAATGTGAATAAAAGACCAATCGAAATTTTGGATGCACTGTAAGTTACCTTTGTGTTGAACAATGATCTGAAGCCAAACCATCCATATCCTCTTTCCTCTTTTGAAATGAATCTAAATAATAAACAAGATGAAATATAGGCCAAGAATAGCAAATTCTGAACAAAACACAAAGACAGACAATGAAAGCTTGAAATACCTTTCCACTTGTTATACTCGACCATATTAGGAGGGAAACCAATTATTTCCTCAATAAATTCTCCAAGCACTTTAAGTTTGTAATGTTTTAGTGCTTTCACAACTTTAAAGAGAGAAATCCCAGTTTCCAAGATGATGTGATCATTTTGATTGTGGGATGACTCACCAGAATGCTGCTCAAACTCGCATGCATTCAAAACCTACAATTTTATCAAACATTGCAACGTAAGACACAATTCAGATAATTTTGGATCGAGGCATGACAATAATGACACATGCGGTGCTAGATGTGACAGAAAGCTTACCTGGCTACTGTAATTGCACTCCAAGCAGCCGCATAAATATCCTTGTCCACTTATTCGTCCAATTTTCTCCACCTAATTATCATCATATGAAGTAAGTAAATAAAATCCTAGGTTTGTATTCAGAATTCATGATAAAGCTACAATTCTACAGCCAACAGGAACAACACAAACCTCATTGTTTTTGTAGGTCACCTTGAAACCTTCAAGAAGCCCAGTGGACAGTAGTCCTCTAACATCCTTGAGGTAACTTTCTAGCTGATATCTTGTTTCCGCTCGCACTTTAACAGGAGTGGCTGCCATTAAACTGCTAAAATTACCGTTCTCTTCAGCCCCATCTGTTATCACTTCAACATCAAGCATTGCAGGATCACCACCACCTGCTGGATATCCTGTTCCCACTTGCACTTTAACAGGAGTGGCTGCCAATAAACTGCTAAAATTACCATTCTCATCAACCCCATCTGTTATCTCTTCAACATCAGGCATTGCATGGTCACCACCTGCTGCATCCTTGAACTCTTCTGCAGCAGGCCCTTGAGTCCCACATATAGGATTCGAATTAGTGGCTGAACCACCTTCCCTGCTAAAAAAATTGAATGGGCTAAGACACGCATAACCTTAAAACGAGTATTAATTAGGGGTAACGGTATAATTACTAGCCCACTTCCACCAGCTTGCATCGAGCACAGCTCTCGGAGTCCCAGTGAGGGCCTCAGAACTTTGGTACAACCAAATTACAACACCGCACAGATAGCTCCAAGCACAAATCGATCAGGGAATCGCTCACCTCAAACCAAGCAGCCACAGGCCGGCCTTTTCCTCCTCGGTCAGCATCTCCACGTCTTCCTGTGCCGGCGCCGAAGGGGGCTCCGCCATTACGCCGTCAACCTGAACCCCATTCGGCTCCCAGCTCGCTGTCCCGCCAGGTTGCTGCCCCTGCGGCGCAGGCGACGCTTCCGCGGCGTACACGGTCATGGGCACCCCGGCCGCCGCGCGGAACTCCTCCGGGAACGCCTCGGCTGGCACGGGCCTAAGCGCGTGGAAAAGCTCGTAGAGCGATTTGCCGTTGCGGAGGAAGATGTGGCCGTTCTGGTTCTTCGACACCGCCCCGGCGTGCTTCTCGAATTGCAGCGCCGACAGCACCTGCGCCGCGCGGAGACAAAACCCGCTCAATTTCCCTGGAAAAAAAAACCGGCGATGTGCTGCGGAAACAGATGGGGACGGGATCAGGGCGACCGACCTTGCCGCTGTAGCCGCAGGAGGAGGCGGCGGCGCAGGCGCACGCGTAGCCGCCGGCGGTGACGAAGCCCTCGAGCTCGACCTGCGCGCGCGGAGGCGGAGATTGTTAAAAACCTGAGCTGAGCAGAGCAGAGCAGAGCAGAGCGAGGCGGCGCGGCGGGGAAGCGCCTGGTGCGTGCGTGGGCTCGCTCGGTCGGACCGGATCGACGAGCGTGGGTGGGTTTGGGTTTTGGTACTCACGTTGTGCTTCTCGAAGCGGTACGTGACGGGGACGCCCTGCAGGAACGGGAGGAGGTCCCGCACGGAGCTGATCTCCGCGCCGGCGAGCGCCGCGGTCGCGGGGGCCGGGCGCTGCTCCGGCAGCGACATCTCCACGGAGATTGATTGATTCGCGTCGCGACCGGTGGTGGAATCTGGTTGTTGGCGAGGCGACAGTGCCGGTGGGGGAGGGAGCGACAATGGTTTGCGTTCCGAAGCTGAGACCGGAATTTGGTTGCGATGAATGACAGCAAAAAGATGACGAAAGAGGTTTCCGGCTGCGCTCCGAGGCCGAGACGGCAGCAAAGATGGATCGCGACCGCCTGGCTCTGGTAGTTGCAGGAGGCGGCGCCGGCAATCCTCCGCCGTGACAAAGCCCTCTGCCGTTGGCGCGTGCAATGGAGATAGAGTGGGCCCCAATCTACGGTGTTTGTTGCAGTCGAACTTCCATGGAGAGTCCCCGTATCTGGCAGGATCCCAGCACAATGATCGTGAGACTCGTGGGTGTCCTTTTTTCTATAAAAATTATTTATTACTTCCCTCCATTTTCAAATAATTGACAGCGTTGACTTTACTATTCACAATTTGACCGCTCAATAACTTCTAAAATACTTAGTTACATAAGATAAACATATGATAGATAGATGTGGTGTAGATAGCACTTCAGTAACATGATATATTTATGAGTGTCAAATTATGTATTAATAAAAAAATAATAGTCAAAGTTGGAACAGTGAAAGTCAACGCTGACAAGTATTCAAAAACGGAGGTAAGTATTTAATTTTGATGCCATTTTGTTTTGTTGCGAATCTTTGATGCCATTGTTTGTTGGTGCAATGGATGTCAAATATTCCACCAACAAACTAGTATTTACAAAGCCTAACAAGAATAATATGTGCAAACATGGGCATTGTTATTTGAAGCGTGTCTGCTTAGCAACCACAAAACACGCCTCGCCATGCCCCTTGCGCGAAGAAAATCTGATTCGGCAAGAAACACACTAAGGCCTCCTTTGGATTGAAGGAAAAATTTTCCTTTTCTGCGTTTTTCCTGTGAAATTGAACTGTTTCCTGTGAAATTCCTGTGCGATTCCTGTGAAATTCCTGCGTTCCAAAGGAGGCCTAATAGAGTTTGTGACGGCGCACTTGTTTTTTGTGTGGTATGCGTGAACATGAGTTAAACCTTTGTCGTGACGTGTGATGGATGGGAAGTAAACACATATTTGATGGTTGGAACGAGGTTCCATCACTTTATCATAGGCCTAACACGCGTGTATATTGGTCTAAGAGCAAGTGCAATGTGAAAATTGCAAAATGATCTAAATAGGTGGAGCCCATAACAAAGTGTCTTTAGCTATGGACAGGCTCACAATGTGAAAGGGAGTAAGGTGAGTTAGTACCTAAAGTTGTTTGCATTATCTTAGAGCATATGCTGTTTGTAATAATAAGAAAAACACACACAATGATCTCACTAATTTAGTTATGAAAATACAGAGTGAGATTTACGCAAAAAAACAGGATTAACATCAAAATTATGAGCAACAGGTAGTCGAGCGCGAAGAAGCCTTGATGACTAATTCTACCAGTTATTACGTGAATTGTTTGTATCAAAAGTTTCTCTCCTTTGTTATAGCTTAGTTTTTAATCGCGTGGCAGCATTATTTAATTTCGGCTTTCAGAGGACATAGACTGTTGATGCTACTGGACACGGTGAAGCATTCTTGTTGTGCACTTTGTTGAATTATTGGGCCTTTTATTAAGCCCATAATGGAGCAATAATTCTATTTAGTCTAGGCCCATAATTAGTGCATTAATGGTTTAGTCCCACATGGGATTCCTACCATAGATAAACTCGACTTATTAGGTGGATTTCCGTTTGATCCCCTACAGAAGTTGAGAGAGGCCAGTGGTGAACCACCCGCGCGCGCGCGCGCCGCCGCCGCCGCCGCCGCCGCCGAGCCGAGGCTAGCGGCGGGCTGGCTGGCTGGCTGGCTGGCGGTGCGGTGCGGTGCGGGCGCGTCCGTCCGTCCGGGAATTTTTGATATATTGAAACGGTGCGTCCCATATGAATCGACGCCTTTTCGCTACGAAAGATTCACGCCTGTTCGTCCTTACGGAGGCGTCACGTCTGTTCGTTCGAAGGGGTCACGTCTGTTCATTCGAGGGGTCGCGTCTGTTCCGTTTCTATATATAGCGCCTACCCGGGATCGATCGATAATTCTGGGAGAGCAGGCCTCCGAAACCCCGTTCCGCAAGCGACATCCCGGGTGTGCGGGCGATCAGGTTTTTGGGGAGCGACATCGCGATTGCTCGATCGACTCCCTGACCGTGGGCGTTCTGCACTACGTACAACGTCCTGCATCAACTTAGATCGACTACATCGAACAACTCAAGAACAATGGTTCTTGGGAATGGATCTTCCAGCGCCTCCAGCGCAGGATCTTCCGCTGGGTACGTTCTTGTCTTTCTGATCAATTTGTTCATCGTTTTTATCACCTTATTGAGGAATTTATGGATTAAATTAAGTAGGAAAATGCCTAATTTCTTAACAATCCAAAAACCTGATATTAGGCAATTTTCTGTTAGCGGTTTTGCTGCTGCACTGAAACCAAATGCTTTTGATGGGTCATCCTATAAGAGATGGCGTGCTCAGATGGTCCTGTGGCTTACAGCAATGAACTGCTATCACGCCGCGAACGGAAAGCCAGAACAGTTCACTCCAGAGGAGGAGGAACGGTTCAATATGGCTGATAATCTGTTCAGAGGCGCCGTGATTAGCGCTCTTGCTGATAAGTATAAGGATTCATATATCACGTGCACCTCTGCGAAAGAATTATAGGATGCTCTGGACGCTAAGTTCGGTGTTTCTGATGCCGGTAGTGAACTGTATATCATGGAGCAGCTTTTTGACTACAAGATGGTTGAGAACCGTTCTGTAGTTGAACAAGCTCATGAGATTCAGGCTCTGGCAAAAGAACTCGAACCGTTTCCATGTGTGTTGCCTGACAAGTTTGTGGCTGGCGGTATTATCGCTAAGTTGCCACCTACTTGGAGGGATTTTGCTACCCAACTGAAACATAAGAGACAGGAGTTTAGCGTGTCTGAACTCATTGGGACTCTTGATGTTGAGGAAAGGGCGAAAGCAAAAGACACACGTGGAAAGAGCGTAGGAGAACCTTCTAGTGCCAATATGGTGCGAAAGGTTACCTCATCAAAGAAGAAGAAGAAGGGGGCTGAGAAGCCTAAGCAAACAACCACTTTTAAGAAGAAAAAGAAAGACAGTGGCTGCTTTGTTTGCGGGAGCGCTGAGAATTGGCAAGTGCGTGCCCAGACCGCAAAGTTAAGCAGGAGAAGAAATCTGCAAACGTGGTCATTAGCGAGACTGGAGGGACTCCTGGGTACGGTAATCCAACACCTATTGTCCTTTCTGTCTGTCAAACACCTGAGTGGTGGATTGACACTAGGGCTAATGTACATGTGTGTGCTGATATCTCTTTGTTTTCTTCTTATCAGGCCGGAGTGACAGGAGACTTGTTGATGGGAAATGGGTCACATGCTCGTGTTCTTGGTGTTGGTACGGTCATTCTGAAGTTTACTTCGGGAAAGACGGTACTATTGAAGCACGTGCAGCATGTCCCCTCAATCAAAAGAAATCTTGTTAGTGGCTCTCAATTGTGTCGAGATGGTTATAAAATAGTTCTTGAGTCTAATAAATGTATACTTTCTAAGTATGGAACATTTGTTGGAAAAGGCTATGATTGCGGAGGCTTGTTCCGCTTTTCTTTACTTGACATTGGTTGTAATAAGGTTGTGAATAATATTCTTACTTCGAATGAGTCGAATGTTTGGCATTCACGACTTTGTCACATTAATTTTGGTTGTATGACGCGGCTAGCAAAACTGAATTTAATCCCGAAATTTGACATGGTCAAAAGTTCTAAGTGCCATGCTTGCGTGCAATCTAAGCAACCTCGCAAGCCTCACAAGGCTGCGGAGGCGAGGAACTTAGAGGCATTAGAACTTGTTCATTCCGATCTATGCGAGATGAATGGCGAATTGACTAGAGGTGATAAAAGATACTTCATGACTCTCATAGATGATTGTACTAGATATTGCTATGTGTATCTGCTGAAATCCAAAGATGAAGCTTTGCATTACTTTAAAATCTATAAAGCTGAAGTAGAAAACCAACTAGAGAGGAAGATTAAACGTTTAAGGTCTGATCGTGGTGGAGAATACTTTTCTAATGATTTTACTGAATTCTGCGTGGAACATGGTATTATTCATGAGAGGACACCGCCTTACTCACCTCAATCCAATGGGATTGCTGAGAGAAAGAACCGAACTCTAACTGATTTGGTTAACGCCATGTTAGAGACAGCGGGCCTTTCTAAGGAATGGTGGGGTGAGGCGATCTTGACAGCATGTCATGTCCTGAATAGAGTTCCCACAAAGGATAAAGAAATTACACCATTCGAGGAATGGCATAAGAAAAGATTAAATCTCTCATATTTGCGTACTTGGGGTTGTTTGGCCATGGTGAATGTGCCAATCAATAAGAAACGCAAACTTGGACCTAAAACTGTTGATTGTATCTTCCTGGGTTATGCTATGAACAGCGTGGGCTATAGATTTTTAGTAGTAAAATCTGGAGTACCTGACATGGTGGTCGGTACAATTTTGGAGTCCAGAGATGCTACATTCTTTGAGAGTGAATTTCCTTTCAAAAATACACCTAGCACATCTAATCATGAGTTTACATTACCCCATGAGCATTTCATTCCGATAACACAAAATGAGGAACCCCCTGTGCAAATTCCTGAGGAGGATAACAATCTAGTCATCCGTAAGGGTAAGAGACAGAGGACTGCAAAGTCTTTTGGAAATGACTTTATTGTATACCTCGTGGATGACACTCCCAGAACCATTGAAGAGGCACTTTCATCTCCCGATGCTGACCTTTGGAAGGAAGCAATAAGGAGTGAAATGGATTCAATCATGTCTAATGGTACTTGGGAGTTGGTCGAGCGTCCTTACGGGTGCAAACCTATAGGATGCAAATGGGTGTTCAAGAAAAAGCTTAGGCCTGATGGTACGATTGAGAGGTACAAGGCAAGGCTTGTGGTAAAGGGA
Source organism: Eragrostis nindensis (assembly GCA_012490785.1). NCBI lineage: Eukaryota > Viridiplantae > Streptophyta > Magnoliopsida > Poales > Poaceae > Eragrostis > Eragrostis nindensis. Next base: position 490,436 of record JAAXCT010000374.1, on the reverse strand, counting down.
TATTCACAAAAGGAGGGTGAAGATTATTTCGACACCTACTCACCTGTTGCTCGTTTGACCACGATTCGAGTATTACTTTCCCTGACAGCCTCACATGGTCTTCTCGTCTATCAGATGGACGTTAAGACAGCTTTCCTTTATGGAGAGTTAGACGAGGAGATCTATATGGATCAGCCTGATGGGTTTGTGATAGAAGGTCAAAAGAGCTTAGTGTGTAAATTGTTGAAATCCCTGTATGGCCTCAAACAAGCTACTAGGCAATGGCACGAGAAGTTCGAAAGGACTCTGATATCGGCTGGCTTTGTTGTGAACGAAGCCGACAAATGTGTATATTATCGGTATGGTGGGGGTGAAGGAGTCATCCTGTGTCTATATGTTGATGACATACTGATCTTTGGGACCAATCTTGATGTGATTAAGGAGGTCAAGGACTTTCTGTCCAACAACTTTGAGATGAAGGATTTAGGAGTAGCAGATGTTATTCTTAACATCAAGCTACAAAGAGAAGGCAATGGTGGGATTACTCTCTTGCAATCTCACTACGTGGAGAAGATCTTGAGTCGCTTTGGGTATAGCGATTGTCAATCTGCTCCCACGCCTTATGATCCTAGCGTGCTATTACGGAAGAACCAAAGAATAGCAAAGGATCAATTGAGATATTCCCAAATCATTGGTTCGCTTATGTACCTGGCTAGTGCTACAAGGCCTGATATCTCGTTTGCTATGAGCAAACTGAGTCGGTTTGTGTCAAAACCGGGAGATGATCACTGGCGAGCTTTTGAGAGAGTAATGCGCTATCTGAAGGGTACTATGGGCTATGGCATTCACTATTCTGGGTACCCGAAAGTACTTGAGGGATATTGTGATGCAAACTGGATCCGACGCTGATGAGATGTATGCCACAAGTGGATATGTGTTTCTACTTGGAGGTGGCGCTGTTTCCTGGAAGTCTTGCAAGCAGACCATCTTAACGAGGTCAACTATGGAAGCAGAACTTACAGCTTTGGATACCGCCGGCCTTGAGGCTGAATGGCTTCGTGATTTCCTTATGGATTTACCGGTGGTTGAAAAACCAATACCGTCTATTTCCATGAACTGTGACAATCAGACGTGATAGTCAAAGTGAACAGTTCAAAGGATAACATGAAATCCACAAGGCATGTGAAAAGGCGGCTGAAATCTGTCAGAAAATTGAGAAACTCCGGAGTTATTTCGTTAGACTATGTCCATACGTCTAAAAATCTGGCAGATCAATTTACCAAGGGACTATCACGTAATGTGATAAACAGTGCATCGAGTGAGATGGGCTTGAGACCCACTTGATAGGCTGTCATAGTGGTAACCTGTTCTATGCGATCGGAGATCCCGTGAAGTAGAATGGTGAAACAAGCTAGTGACAGCTTGAGAGGAAAGACCCTTGACTGGTCTATCTCAGATGTACTTCTTTCCTAGAGAACTGTAAGGCAGGCTGGTTCATTAACCTTAATGTGTTCATAGTGGCTTATGAGAAGCAAAGATATCGTCCTACAGGATATCTTTAAAGAACACACCTATATGAGTTCGACTGCTAGTCACAGTCTATGAGATGGTGGGGATCTCTAGATACTCATGAATGGGCCAGAAGTATGACTTATATGCTTCAAACAGAGGGGATGCTTTTGGCAACCTAGTATCGGTAAAGGACTTGGGCAAAGCTCTTTCGCACAAAACTGACAATTCAAGGCATAGTCCATTGTTCAGTTGTGAATAAGTTGTAACCTTTGTTCTAGATGGAAGTTCAACTTAACAGTCTCCATCGAAACACCGGTATATTAAACGAGAGGAAGATAAATTTGAGTGCATTCCTTATGAGCTCTAGACTTGGTGGGGATTGTTGAATTATTGGGCCTTTTATTAAGCCCATAATGGAGCAATAATTCTATTTAGTCTAGGCCCATAATTAGTGCATTAATGGTTTAGTCCCACATGGGATTCCTACCATAGATAGACTCGACTTATTAGGTGGATTTCCGTTTGATCCCCTACAGAAGTTGAGAGAGGCCAGTGGTGAACCACACGCGCGCGCGCGCGCGCCGCCGCCGCCGCCGCCGAGCCGAGGCGAGGCGTGGCGTGGCTGGCTGGCGGGCGGGCGGTGCGGTGCGGTGCGGTGCGTGCGGGCGTGGCGTGGCGTGGCGTGGCGTGGCGTGGCGGGACGAAGGGGTCACGTCTGTTCATTCGAGGGGTCGCGTCTGTTCCGTTTCTATATATAGCGCCTACCCGGGATCGATCGATAACTCTCGATCACATTCACTACTCGTCTCGTTCCATCTTCCGCTCGCTGTTGCTGTTGAAGACATCTCCGTCCCGGACTTCTGCGCGCACAGATTCTGGGAGAGCAGGCCTCCGAAACCCCGTTCCGCAAGCGACATCTGCCGGGTGTGCGGGCGATCAGGTTTTTGGGGAGCGACATCGCGACTGCTCGATCGACTCCCTGACCGTGGGCGTTCTGCACTACGTACAACGTCCTGCATCAACTTAGATCGACTACATCGAACAACTCAAGAACAATGGTTCTTGGGAATGGATCTTCCAGCGCCTCCAGCGCAGGATCTTCCGCTGGGTACGTTCTTGTCTTTCTGATCAATTTGTTCATCGTTTTTATCACCTTATTGAGGAATTTATGGATTAAATTAAGTAGGAAAATGCCTAATTTCTTAACACACTTGTGCAGCAAAAAGTTGATCAAGGATAATCCTAATTCTGGACGTCCCAAGAAAACTCTCAATTCACTAAATGTTACAAATTTGAAAACTTTCCAAACATTTTTGTTTGACAGACGCCATTTTTTTTTTTAGAGAATTAGGCCGTAGCCCTGCTTATATTGGAAAGACACCTCACGTATCCTTGTTTAATTCCATGTGCCCCAAAAGACCGAGCCATGAGTTTTGTACACATGCCAAATTACTAGACGACTGATCTCGTGGGTTTTGATTGGTCTCCGCGCATGCGTGATCGGGCCCTGTGCGCGTATTTCAGCTTTAATTTTTTTTCCCCGGCAGCAGATGGTGGTTCTTGTGTGGATACATTCCGGACTACCATCAGCTTCACCCAATGAGAGCCGTGTGTGAATCGACAAGACCAGGGGTATGTATGAACGATATGATTTGATCACAATATAATTTCAATAAAAGTACATGCCATCTCAAACTCCGGCTATAATTTCGGAGGAAACAACTACTTTCGTATAGAACTTGTGAAATTCAGCTGTTCTGTTCAGTTCCGTGGCTCGGGTGGAAAGTTACAATACATCGGCGCAATTGCTGAAGTTCATAATTTTTACAGTTCAGGTGAAGGTTGAGACGTGCGCGGTGGAAGAGGTTGATCGCGCGCCGGCGCGTCGTCGCTGCTCGTCCTGGGCCAGCGCTGGCGGCTTGGGGCGGCGACGCGGTGGCTGCAGGCGGCGGCGTTGCTGTGGCGGAGGCCGCGCGGGCGAGGCGGAAGACGGAACAACAGTCGAGTACTGAGTACTGACTGCATTGAGCACGCACCGTGCCTGGCGCTTGGCGTGCGGCGGCGCAGCTCCGGCGGCTACCTCATCTCCAGCAAACGATACAAGGACTCGTCACTTTTGACTCCTCGCGTAGCTACGCTTGTATGCAGAGGCGCAGTAATGAAAGGAAACGGGAAATATTGAAAAACTGCATAACTTTTTGGAGTACGTCATTCTAGACTTTACATTGCGATAGCCGTAACTTTTGGTAATACTACCCAGAAATCAACTAATGAACCGGGTTAAGGGAGAAGAAAGCACGTGTGTTGGTCCATTCCTGCTCTCCCACATCTGCCATGTACTTGCCATGGGGTTTGATGCGTCGATGATGAGATGATACCTTGTGCCAGCCACAATCTGATACTGGCCACCTATATAACTCTGTTGAATTTGAGTCCAGCATTCGCTTTCCTGTCATACACTGAAACTGCCCATGCACCAAGTTCTTGGATGTGAGGATCGTCAATGTTATCGATCGGTTGAAAGCCCCCTGGGATCGCCATGGTGGGGAGTGCAACGACGGAGATGACCATAGCGACGACAACTATGAGAAAGCTAGTTTTCATGGCTGGATTTGCGGTGGTTCCTCAAGAATACAAGTCGGACTTCACGCGTTTGAGGTTGAGGAGATTTTTTTTGCTTGTGGATGGTAGGGTGATTGGGGGCGGCATTATATAGGGCCTGGCCTCGCCAACATTTCCAATCAATTAGGTGATCCCCGATGGCAGCTATCAATGCAATTAAGAAAGATTGATTTCAGAATCAATTCCTGCTATAAATAAATGAGATGATCACATACAGTAGTGGTTGATACGTTGAAGAAGGAATTCAATCCCGAAATTAAACTCTCATATAGGAAGAATGTGAGAAAGGGTTGATTTCACAATCAATTTTGCTGGTGTCACACTTTGCGATGGCTTAATCACGTCGGCTACGCAAAATTGTGAATGTGATCCTTGAACTTGGGAAAAGGCCGCAACGCAGCTAGTTAGTTTTTGAGTTGACTGGAGTACAATCAAGAATACTGCTTGTAACCACGTTAAACAAATGAATTTGTTCTGATTAGGATATAGTGGCTTGGATCATCCTCGTCCGCAAAAGGTGAGTGCAATGCAGATACGAGAATAGTAGCAGCTTTGATGCCTTTTGGTTTTTGTTTTCCTTGCTTAGAGCATCCCAACATATGCTCTAAAATGATCCCGTACTTTAAAATTTGGCAATATACAGCACCAACGCTCTCTTGATGTTGTAAATATATAGCACGAAACGCCGTGCTCTATCTCGTGCTCTAAACGCGAAAATGTGTGGCGGGAGCCAACAGCCACACTCTGCCCCTCCCTTCCGCCGCCCGCCCCACGCCGGACCGCCGTCCCCACGCCACGCCGTCGCCGTAGAAGACAGCCCCGGCTACCAGCATGTGGTCTTGAGGCCCCGCCACCCACGCCTGCCTCCTCCCCGGCCCGCCGACCCCGTCCTCGCCTCTGCTAGGCATGCCGCCCTTCCGCCGTCGCGTGCCGCCTAGGCCGCCTGCCCCGACCTCCGTGAGCCCATCCCCGCCCTCCTTCCCTCTGCCGACGTCCCACCGTCCCCAACGCCCCGACGCCCTCTCTCGTGCCGCCGTGGGTGTAGCGCGTAGCATGGCCGCCGCATGTCGTGCCGCGCCGCGTGGGGCGCTGCCGCACTGGTCGTGCCCGTCGCCGTCGCCTCCCTCGCGCTAGCGCCCCGTAGCCACATCCCGCCTCCCATGCCTCCCTCCCTCGATCGCCCCCACCTGCCTTCCTGAGCGCCTGCTCCTCCCCGGCGGGGTAGGCTGCAGCGTGCGGCAAGGCACAGCGCGGCAGCCCGCCCAGACGCCCATCCCTGCTCGCGACTCTTCCTCGACTCTCGACGCCTGGGCTGTTGCACGTCACCGCCACCTCTCTCCCATGGTCATCGACGGCCTTGCCCTTCCTCACCCTTGTCAACAACGGCGACAGCTCCTTCACGATGGATGAACTCACAGTGCCCGACAAAATGACTCAAAGCACCATGGGTTCTTAAAGCAATTATACAGCACCATTTTTACAGCATCTGTTAAGGCTGATCTAAGCTAGGCTCTGGTCTGGCTGCCGTCTGCTGATGCCAGCCGGATCTAATAAGGTCACCAACGGCAAACAACAACCAACCTTCAGCTTCTACTGGAGGCAAACGAACATTAGTCTCGTTATTAATCAGTGCGTTTGTCACAGGTCGAAGTGATAAGTATACCGTGGAAATACATCATTAACATGAAGAACATTGGCCAGCCCAGCGCCTGCACCTTGCATATCAGTATCACTAAGCTTGCGGACATCAAGCAACTCGAAGCAGAGTACGAGTATGTCACTGGCATCGCACCATACTGAGCAAAGATAAGGGTAGCGACAGGTATTATATTAGCAAACCAGAGTCAGTAAGCAGTAAAACATCCCTGGTAACACCTTTCCAAATCCCAGCCCTACATCAGAATCAAAGAAGCAGGGCACCCAATTTTTTTTAGAGTTCTAGGGTCATGTCCCAGTCCATCATTGCATTGCAACTCAAGACCATAGGTTTTACAGCATTTTGCAATCCCAGGCACCCTTACAACTGCGCACCCATGCGATCCAACTCACACACACATAACAGAAACATTCTCAGGCCACACGCTCCTTGTGACGCCTTCTTTTCCATCATCCAGTTGAAGCTCCCTCTCCAGCTTTGCTCCCTTATTTCTTGCTTGCCTTCATCAACAGCTCCTCTATTGCAATCTCTCTGGTCTTCTTGCCACTTCTTCCAGCATGGAGAGATGGTGTTCGAATGTAGGTAACCACTTCCGAGGACAAATCAAGCTCCATTCTATTATCATGGGGATGATTTTCCTCTAAGTCGATCTGGTATCCCTCCAACTCCCATTCTGAAAACAACAATTATTTCTAAGTTTTCACAACTCCCAGAGTAAAGCTGAACTAAAAACATTGCACACTATATGTTTCTTTTCAGAAAGCCAGAACTTAGCTACTCCTTCAAAACTCCCTCTAATTTTGAAACCAAAAACTTCAGATAGCTCATCCCAAAGTCTATTTACCACTACACATTCAAAGAATAAATGCACTACACTTTCTTGCTCACTGCAAAACAAGCAAGTCTTATCATCTACATGCTTTCTTTTTGCTAAATTGTCTCTTGTCAGCACTTTATTTTTAGACAGTAACCAAAGAAAGATGTGTACTCGAGGGGGTATTCTAATTTTCCATACAGCAGGAGTAAAGATTGGGGTTATGCCTCTAAAGCTGACTACTTTATAAAGGGATTGAGTAGAGTAAATTCCATTCGAAGATCATCCCTGGTAAAACATCTCTGGTAACACCTTTTCAAATCCTAGCCCTACATCAGAATCAAAGAAGCAGGGCACCCAATTTTGCACAAGGCCCAATTGGGTGACCTGCTTCCTGGTTTCAACGTGACGGGAACCAGGACAAGGCGACTGGTGCGGCGCGCGGCGGCGGCAAACTGACGAAGGCACACGCCCACGGTTGTTGTGGTCGATGTTGATCGTCCAGGCGGCGGCACACACAGATCGCCAGACGCGGCACGCACCGGCGCCGCTCCCGTTCCGTTCCCTTCCGTTTGGTTTGCCACTGCGTGGCGGCGTTGCAACCGCTACTGCTTTGTTTCTCCGTCACCGCGTTCGCCGTTGCTTCCGCGACTCTCTCTCGCATCCGCGATCCTGGGCTTCGCCGACCCGCACCCTTTTGCTTCTTCGCCTGCAGGCGCAACCGGCCCAAACCAGTTCACGCTACGGGGCCGACACATGCTTCGTGGCGCAAAAGGATGGCCGACACGCTACGGTTTGTGGATGCATTATTCCACCACAGCATCTACTACTCCTACCAATTTCGATGGACGCCGACGCATGAGCAGTGAAAGCCTGAAAGGTACTCTAGCTCGGCTCCGCTGATTTCAGTCAGAGTAACTGGAGAGAAATGCAAACAAGGATCTGAAGCGAAACCCCACACGGAGCAGTCAGGAGTAGGCTCAAGCTATTCAACCGAAATTTCTAGCCCTTCAGGAGTTCGATCACTTTTCAAGATTCCTGGAGAAAAGCGGGATGCAATCATCGCAACTCGTAACAACAGAAACTGCTACGCAACAGCCATGAGGGGGCAAGATGACCTTCCATCGGCTGGCCTTGACAGGGCAACGCATTATAAAACATCGACTGTCTGCAGACACACTCGCCTTGTTTACGGACAAAACCTTGAACTGGTGCACCCAGCTGGTGGATGTAATTAGGTGCATCTTCCAGTAATCAGAGAAAGCAGGTGGAGTCGCGCTGAAATGGTTTCCCTCGGAAAAAAAAGGTTTTACCCTGAGATAAAGTGGAGTCGCGTTTGCATGAATGAAACAGGTCCACTTGTGGGGATTCAGAGATAACTACTAGCAGAACATGCAAGCTCCATGGTCCTAATGTGTCCTCAGCGTTAGCAGAGGGCAATACAAGCAAACCGTGGCCAAGGAGAACGGATGGCGCAAGGCATGTGCTCTTGTTGCCCACATACCGGGCCAACTACCAACAATGTGCAAGGCATTCGGGAAAAAAAAAAAACCCTGAAAAGTATAACAGGAGATACTTCTTGCTCCGATTTTGCAAGGCATTCTCATACGACGAACAGAACACCTAGCTAAGAATACCATCATATGACACGAAATAAAGTCAGATATAACGCACGGCCACATAATAGTCACCAAGGTATTATATATATTTTATTCTATAGGAGTATATTGTAGCATAAAGGAGGTTCTACCTTATTCCTGTCTCTCGCAATAACTAAGTTCAGTTCTATAACAAGCAGCAACTCCAGAATCCAACTGGTAAAACTCAGCAAACTAGAAAAAACCGCAGCAGCTACCACCTAGCTACCATCCCTAAGCACAAAATCAGCCAGAAGCTGGCTTGGCAGCGAGCTCTTCAGTTAGAGTTTACACTAGCAGAGTTCAGAATGAAGCCCGGGTCCAGCGTCTCCTGATCCTCTGCTTTGATCTTCGTCGCCTGGGGCAGCTGGACGCATTCCCCAGCCGCCTGGAGCAGCTGAGCGCATTCCTCAACCTTTGCATACAGCATCTCCGGCGAGGAAAGCAGTGCGACCACATCAGAATTATGCATTTGGAGCAGCATCCCCGTGATTTTGGCGGCATGGTCAGGCTGTGCGACGGACAAGGTATAATTACCGAGTTAGAACAAAAACTGAACCGGGCACAATTACCGAGTTAGAACAAAAACTGAACCGCTTGTTATTGGAAGATTAAATGTTAATTACGGAGGCAATAACCTGATGTCTCTTAACAAGTGGAAGGAGCTTGCTCCCTAGGATCGCCTTCTGTTTATCAGGTATTTCAGCACCCTCGTTCATCGGTGGAACTGGATCGCCGTGATGGATAGCCAAACCGTTGGCCACAATCTCGTTCGCAAAGTACTTTGGATGGCCGAATCTCTGCAAAAACTCAAATGTAAAATAAAGTTAAACAGTTGTGCAGAAGAAATAAAAATCAGATAGTAGTAATGTATCGATAAAATGACTACGACGAAGCAAGAGCAATATCTCCCGACGCATCGACCAAGGAAAACATGATATAATTTTGTAATACTGTAAACCATGTAAACATTTCCACCTAACAATGACGTATTCCACGACAAAGGTTTAAAGGGTGTGAGACTAATGCATATATACATAATATCAACGCGATGAAGCTAATAATAAACAAACCTGACGAGACATGGACATGTAATCTTTAGCTGGTTGCGCATGTGCGACGTAGTTCATGGTGTGAACAGTATGCGGAAGAGGCATCATATTCCCCGCCATCCTTCCTCTGTTGCTTCTGTAATGCCTTGGCGAACTCGGCATCTATGGACATGTGAAGAAGCGTTTAACAGTTGAGCACAAATAAATATCCAAAATTTCAAAAAAAAATAAATAAAAACTCAATACATACCATTGGTGAATGCATTTGTTGGAGGTTTGGTGGTGAGGGAAACATATTTGGTCTCCATTCGTGACTGATACTAATGGGTGGATACATAAATCCGTGTCTTGGACCTTGAGGAAGATGTGCACTGGGATGGGCAAAGTAAACATGTGGATATCCTGTGGGTATCATAGGGTTTGCAGATCCAACCATTCTAGCAAGCTGAGAGAAATGTTCTTGCAATATGGCTTGTCGGTCCTCTTTCCTTTGGGCAAGGGCAACATACAATGGTTTTCCATAAAACATAACACCTGCATAAAGAAACCCGGGTAAGATTTTAGTAGCAGTTACAAACAATGAGCTAACTTTGTAACAATAATTTAGGATTACCCCGCATGCCGCTTACGGCATTCTTTGCCTCTTCCGGGGTGCTGTAGCATACAAAGCCAAATCCTCTACTAACACCCTTATCATCACGCATTATTTTTGCAGATGTGATATTACCAAATTCGTCGAAACGTGCACGAAGTGCATTGTCATCAACTTCGTCATGTATGTTTTTTATGTAGACATTTGATCCCTGCCATCTCAAAAATATAAGTGTGTAAATGGAAAGATGTGTTGCCGGTATATGTGATTTATGAGATAGAAGATGAACAAACGGATAGCACAAAACGTACTGTGAAACTTACATTGCTTTTAGTTATTATTTCATTTCTCTTCTCCTCATGCAAGCGCTGCAAATATTGTTTTCGTTCCTCCTTCTTTTGAGCTCGTGCCACATATAGGTTTTTTGATCCTAATAATAAATAATAAATAAATAAATACAAAAGAATATAGACTTGTACTTTCTATGAAAAAATGAATATATCCGATCATGTACGTACCAAGTGGCAAACCATTCATGGCTTCTTTTGCTTTCTTGGCACTCTCTGGGTTTTGGAAACTGACAAATCCAAAACCTTGAGATGATCCATCTTCTCTCCTCATTATCTTCACGCTAACTATTGAGCCAAACTGAGAGAACTTCAGCTTAATAAGTTCTTCAGTCATGTCATCATCGAGATTCTTCATATATAAGTTAGTATAGGTGTCGTCATTATTTGCTGATCGCTCACTTTTTTTAATGAAGGAAGCAACATGCCTGCACAATTGTAAAGATAAATTGTATATGTTAACATATTACAAAAGAGTTATAAGACAAAGTACTACAGAAGATTAACGTAAACATACAGTTGCCTATCACCAAAATGGGAGTTGTTGAGGTTCTCAATTGCTGCATCTGCTGCTTCTTGCGATGCAAATTGAACAAAGCCATAACCTCTACTTGTCCCATCCTCGTTTTTGATAATTTTGGAAGATATCACATCTCCAAATTTTGAGAACAACTCTTGAAGGCTTGCATTGTCAACAGAATCACTAAGGTTCTGCAAATTTATACAACATGACCAATTTATACTTCAATACAACTATGCATATGGTGACAAAATTAACGTACAGCGTAGAGAAATCGCACTACTTTACCTTAACAAATATGTTCCCAATACCACTTCTCCTAGCATCAGGATCTCGATTTGACCACATGACTCTTATAGGCTTATCCAAAACAAGGCTATGGTTTAGCCTTTCCAGAGCAGATTGAGCTGAAAAATGCCAGGAAAGTAGTCAAACCTAAACAGATAAATAAATAACTAATGCACAATAATGATGCGAATAAAAAAGATAACATGCTTGGTTCCACACAACTGTAACGAACATTTAATTTACTGCAAAGCAAACGCCGAGGGCTTATTTGTTAACTGCATTCAAACATTTGTACGCAACAAATCAAGCAGGCTAAATAGGAGGGGTACAGCTGAATTATACTGGAAATCAACTCTGTCATCTAAAAACAAGATGCATGGAAAGAATGGAGAAGTAGAGCTACGACATTTCAAGTAGTCACTGAATTTGATTATGCAGATAAAGTAGTTAACCACTTAAATAATTGACCACTCGTACAAATTGAAACAGCTGAAGTACATGCTAACGGATATTGATGGCACCACAAAACAGAAAAGATAAATAAAATCAATTGGATTTCCTCCCTCATTATACATATGTCACCGCAACGAGATACTTACTAAACGAGATACTCAGGACACAAATCTAGCATTTTGAATTTCAAAGTGGCATCAACAAAGCTAAAAAAACACAGCACATATTTGAAACTGTAATGCAACTCATGTATCTTGCCAGTGTTTAATAGTATATAGTCACAATAGAGGTACTTGGATCTGGGACTTAATTATGACCGCTCCAAAACGTAACACTAATCTTTGTAGCCAGGTTTCAGATTTTTTTTTCATCGTTAATGGCTCAAAGTATATGCAAACATATGTAACGAGTCTTCTACCAAGTTCGATACTAATCCGTACGTCATGTGCAATGTGAAGGACTGGGAAGCATGCAAGCTTTGCATGGATGCATGCAGGACGCATGAGACCTTCCTACTCGCCTCCAATTTTCTCCATCCCGAACTGACACGTTTTCACGAAAATTGATTTAACTTCCTAAAATAGGAGATCAGGGTAGATACGATTGTTATTGCTTTCCTTCATTGAGGAACAGATAAACCAACCAGCATTACCGAAACTGAAAACCAATATGGAAAGAAGCAATCTAAATCTTGCCAAAAACAACCCGGCATCCCCGATCGCTCAAACTGACGGAGACCGCGACTAGTATCATCAGATCAAGCGAGCGCGATGGAGATCGAGCTAGCGCGTACCGTCGGCCCGGGAGTAGTAGTTGACGTATCCGTATCTGAGCGATCTGTTGGTGGCATTGTCGCGGCAGACGCGCACGGACGTGACGGTGCCGACCTTGCTGAAGGCGTCGAACAGGTCCTGGTCCGCCACGTCCTCGTGCAGATCTCCCACGTACAGCGCCGGCACCGCCGCCGCGGCCGGCTGCGCCTCCCCGCTCGCCGCCGGTTCGGCGGGCGCGGGCGTGGGCTCCTGATCCTGTTCGGCGGCCGCCGCCGGTGCGTGCGCCGGCGCTTCCGCCATGAGCCGCGAGGGAAGACCGGCTGATGAGCTAGGTCACCGGTGGGGAGGGGAGGGCGAGATGTCGAAACCGGCGAGTGCCTGGCGACAGACACGGCAGTTTCCTTCTGCAAAACCCGCGAGCGCGAGGGCCAAGAGACGCCACAGGAGGGCGGCTGCCTCCCTTTATTCTGCGGAGTCCGCGGCGGGCACGGGAAACCGTCCGCGCCTGGCTGGTCGCCCGCCCATCACGGTGACCCGAACATACACATCCGCCTCCTCCCTCCCTGCGCGCTGGGCCCGCAGTGTCGGCGTCTCGAGTGGTTCCTGTTCGGTTCGGCCACGCCCAACTAGCCAGAGCTCCCGGCGCTGCCCTCTCACGGCGACAGATATTACGGCTCTGCCCTGGGCACCGCCCACGCGGCGCCAGGGGCAGAAGCGTCCGCGTCGACGTATTTGACCCATCCCCGTTCCGTGTCGGCGAGACTTCCCCTCTTTCCCCTACCCGTCGCGTCCTCGGCCTTTCCCGTCCGGGTCCTCTCTGCCTGCCCGGGCCAACCTCCTCCACTGCCCCGTCGCGCGCCGCGGGATCCGAGGCGCGCAGATCCGATCCGATCCCATCCGGCGATGGCGTCCACGGCGGCGAGGCGGCTGCGGGAGCTGCAGGCGCAGCAGGGGAACAAGACCTGCGTGGACTGCGCGCAGCGGAACCCGCAGTGGGCCAGTGTCTCCTACGGGGTGTTCATGTGCCTCGAGTGCTCGGGCAAGCACCGCGGCCTCGGCGTGCACATCAGCTTCGTCCGCTCCGTCACCATGGACTCGTGGACCGAGGTGCAGCTCCGCAAGATGGAGGCCGGCGGCAACGACCGCCTCAACGCCTTCCTCGCCGCGCGGGGCGTGTCCAAGGAGACGCCCCACGTCGCCAAGTACAACTCCAACGCCGCCGCCGCGTACCGCGACCGCATCGCCGCGCTCGCCGATGGCCGCCCGTGGACGGACCCGCCCGTCGTCAAGGAGACGCCCGGATCTGGCGCGCCCGCGCCCGCCAGGAAGCCGCCCTTGCCCGCCGCCTCCGGAGGCGGAGGCGGCGGCGGCGGGTGGGACGACTGGGACGATGACTTCCGGCCGGACATGAGGCGGAACCAGTCGGCAGGGTCGTTCGGCGACGCGGGGGCGCAGTCGGGGAGGCAGCCGACGAGGTCCAAATCGACAGAGGACATGTACACGAGGCAGCAGTTGGAGGCGTCGGCAGCCAACAAGGAGGACTTCTTCGCCAGGAGGATGGCTGAAAACCAATCGAAGCCTGAGGGCCTTCCGCCGTCTCAGGGAGGCAAGTACGTCGGGTTTGGATCCAGCCCCGCGCCATCCGCGAATAGGAATGGTGCCGCTGCCCAGGGCGATGTCCTGCAGGTCGTCTCCCAGGTAAAAATATAACCTTTTTCTGCACTTGGTGTTTGCCATTTCGCAATTCATGTGGGTTCAATTAACAGATCCCCCACAATTTTCCACCGTAACTGGTTGGGTAATGATATCATCTACTTTCTACTGTACTGGTGTACTGCAGGAAGCTAGTTATCTAGTACATTGAACGTAGAACTAGTGTATCATGTCGACTCAGGTAACTTAGCTGCTATGTAGATGTGTTAGTCAATGTATGCTAGTTTAGATGCGCAACAGTACGGCTCTGTGAATTAGTCCAGGCTATTGTTTGGCAATGAATGATGTTGCAACTGTTATTACCTTAGAGACCTATTACCATTTGAATCCCTCTTGTTATTTGGTCCGGTGAATTTTTGTCAGTTTAGGTGCTCATTGGATTCCTTTATCTTGGACTCTTGGTCTTCACTTAGCTGGAGTACAGTTTAGCATTAGTCTGAGGAGTACGTGTTGGATCATGATCCAGAACTTGGATGGCACTTTGTCCTATTCCAGCTGCAAGGTGTTTCTTAGTTCAGCATTATAATTGAATACCAAAGGCGTAGTGCAATCTGTTAATATGAGGGCAGGTCATCATAATAAGGATCGTGTAAACATTTACTGAAAACTAGGATCATGCCAGTGGAGTATCATATGTGGTTATTTCCTTGGTGACCCTGGGTTCAAAATGCATGTGTTGTGCCAAACATGATATAGGATCTGGCTTAACTGCAATCAATGCATATGTCGCGTAGTTTTGCTGGGTTTGGAACTTTTAACTTCATTGGTGTCACAGTTTTTTAACCAGACTATTGTTTCAGGGATTTGGACGTCTTTCGCTTGTTGCGGCATCTGCTGCCCAGTCCGCCGCTGGTGTTGTCCAAGTTGGCACAAAAGAAATCCAATCAAAGGTGCCTGTCACGCCAGTCGTCCACTATTACTGTGCTAGAATTAAATTGTTCATGAGATATAAATTGCTCTGAGGTTTACTGAGTTCACTTTGTGTCATGATATAAATTGCGCTGAGGTTTACTGAGTTAAGAATTCACTTCGTGTCATGGTTGAGTCTTTCTGTGATAAATTGCATTGTTTCAAGAATAATACACTGATTAAACTTTCATGGATATTGAAATAATTAGACCTTGTCTTGCACACAAGCGGGTAGTAATGGCTAAAATATTTGTAACAATGCTATCTTTTACTTTCTTTGCTGGTTCTTGTGGGTTTCATCTCTATCGTACCACGGCTTGCTTGTGATTAGCCTTGTTGTTGTTGCACTGTCTTCTGTCTTGAGATAGTATTACTTGAGCTATTTTCATGTAATTTAGGCTGTGTATTGTTCCATATTCTTCTACCATCATCTTGATACAATGCATTTTTTATGATTATCATTCACACTTTCTCATGGCGAGAAGATTTAGAAATATCTTTCCTTATTCTAGTGCTCCTTGCGAAGCAGTTTTGGTGGGTTATCAACTGCATTACGGATATCATTATTGCAATTTTCCTTGTATATCCATTGCATTAAACCACAATTTTTTTTCCTTTTCTAAGATGGTGTTTGTCTGAATTGCAGCTAAGGGAAGGGGGCTATGACCAGAAGGTGAATGAAACTGTGAGCGTTGTTGCCAATAAAACTGCAGAGCTTGGAAGCAAGACCTGGGGGATTATGAGAGGAGTAATGGCATTGGCCTCACAAAAGGTCGAGGAGTTATCCAAGGAAGGAGGATCCAGCGGATGGGGAGATGATTGGCAACGCAGGGACCAGAACAGTGAGCCCTACCAAAGGTTTGAGCATGAGGCCAATGGAAACGGGTGGAATTCCTCTCATAATTCTTCATCAAAGAATTACAGTTCCAATTCTTGGGATGATTGGGATGACCAAGGCAAGAAGGATGAGCCTGCAAAACCACACCAGAGCAGTGACTCCTGGGCTGGATGGGATGATGGTAAAGATGACAGTTTTGAAAGCTACAACCACAGCACCTCCAACAAGGGGAGTAATCAGAACGAGACCTCTGGCGGCTCATTTTGGACGGAAGGTGGCTTCCGCTGAAGTTGGTCTCTTTCCATAGATATACTTGCAGAGTTGTTATATGCCAGGAAACGTGAGCATCCAGTGGTTGGTATTATTGAGGATACTGAAACAGTCGGGTAAAAGGGATTGTGTTTTTGTAAGTTGTCTACAACTGTAATGTCTAGTGGTATACTTCTATGGTGTCTCACAGAAACTGCCATCCAAATTACTAAGGAATGTCGATTTAAAACTGTAATTTACCCAGAACTTCCTCGCATATTCTTTATTGCATTCATTGGTTTTGTACTACACATGATAGCTCCAACAAAATTTGGTGTAGTTGATATTTTTGGTGGCCATTGTGTGCCATGTGCCGTATGAATGGGATGTATTTTCTCTAATCTCGCTGTTGCTTTTCTTGGTGCTGATATGCGGCCTTTGCTGTTATTGGCTTTTGCTTTTCATGACTTCGGTGCGAGCGTGAGTTGTGCGCTTTCTTTTTGTAGTTGATTCCAGGTGGAATCTGCCTGGATACACTTACAATGACTGCACTGGCATCTTGCAGCTGATTTGTCCTTTAGATCCTGTTTGGGTTGAGGAAATTTGATCCAAAGTCTTCCCAGAACCTGATCATCAGCAGCTTCTGTTGTATTACGAAATAAAGAATGCCATTGATGATTGGATAATTTGAATAGATTACAAGTTCTATTTTTTACGTGTTCAGGTCCAAGCTCCGGGGGGCTAGAGGGGACGTTTGACTAGGTGCAGTTAGTGTGTTAACCAATAAGCACTGAGCACGTGTACAAGTTGAATGACGGGGATTACTTGACAAAAACATGTATGGCGATTTGTATGGTACGCGTCTAACAGCAAATGCAATGCTTAGGTTTTGTGTTTTTTAAGCATCACTACAAACCTTTTTTATGTTGTAGGAGACACTAAAAGCAAACTATCGCCACAATTATCTCACATGTAAACTCGGTTCATCTTGCCAGAGTTGATACAGGAAATCCTGTAGCCCAGAATCTTTTTGTGTTCTGATAATGACTGCCCCTGTCAATTCTACGTGGAACGTGAGCAGTCTTAAGCATATACAAACATTAAGAATCATTATTTTCTTTTATAAAAGAGACATCATCTTCAGCGAATGTGGAAGCATTACAGACGAGGCATCGTGAGGCTTGCTTAGTTGGAGCACATGCACGCAGTGCGATGATGCCAATTTGTACTCCAGACCTGTCCATGTGGAGCATAACATTGTTTTTGCGAGGAATGTGGAGCATAACATGACACCCTTATCATTGAAATTGGCAGACCATACAGACTATATTAATATATGGTTGCAATTTTTCTCTCTCTTCCTTGAGAAGACATCCTGATGTTAAATAATAATCACGATGTTTTTAGGCAGGGGCTATGATCATTTAGGGTACGTTTGGATCTCCGGCAAGAAAAAACCTAGCCTGGCCTAGCAAGGTTAGATGTTTGGAACTGCCGAAAAAATCGCTTTTCGGGACGAGGTAACCCCCACCAGTGAGAAAAAGGTGGCTGAGCGAGGAGAGCCGAATTGGCTGGCTCTCGTCGGCAAGGCACACGGTCAGGTAACTGCTAGTGGAACCAAATGCTTTGCGAGAGTAATTGTGGCTTAGCTAAAAAAAGCTAGCTTGCTCGTTTCAGCTATAGCCTACCTTAGCCGAAGATCCAAACGTACCCTTACTTAACCAACCATTCATCTTATAATTACGAATACAATTTCCCTTCCGCATGCCTCATGCACAGCCCCTCCTCAGGGCACGCCGGTGCCACCACTTGGGCCCCTCTCTTTGCCTCCGGTGATCTCACAGGTGGCTAAAGAGAGTGGGATCTCGTAGTGATAATAATTTGAGTCTTAGATTTAGAGTTGAGTCTATCCATGCTGTATTCTTCGGTGTTGAGATCTTGATATTCTGTTCTCCTCTTTGAGATGGTTGAGCGGTGTTGGATTCCTTATGGTGGTTCCCGTGAAGATGACCATGGCGGCAACGACGGATGCATCATTTTCGGTAAGGCGACATGAAGAATTATGTGCCCTGATGGCAACGGTGAGGTGAAGATGATGTTGCCACTGTGGAATAAAGTTCTCCTGCTCCTTCCTAGTTTGGTCGTGGTTCTGATGGAGATGTAGTCAATTCTCATTCAAAGACTTACATCTGTCTCGACAGTGAGTTCTAAGGCGGTGGAGAGGACATGCCTTCGATTTGCTTTAATCGAATAAATAATGTTGAAAAATGAGTAAAATACTTAGATGTTTTCTCTATGTTTTATTTGTCCTTTGGAGAATGTAAACGGTCTCTATTTCTTCATATATTGATACAACCCCTTTCATTCGGGAAAAAAAAGAAATTACTTAACCAATCGTATCCCCAGCTGTAGCTTCTTGAAAACAAGCATTATTCACCTCTATCGACAATATTCACTCCTATCAACATTATTCTGAACTTAAGGGATTAAAATAAAACTAAAGGAGGGGTCAATATAGAAAAAATGTTCTATATGAAATATCGGGTAAGCAACCTGCCTATCAACAATCGAACACATTATGTCAATTTGGTTAATCTTGAGATCTTGCTGGTCCCGTGTCTAGTGATAATATATTCTTTGTATATTCGTATGAATGAGTGAGGGTCAGTTTACAAGAGCGTCTTTGTAAAGCGATTGAACATGTGAATATGGATACATATCTTTATATTAACTTTGAAGTAACATTTTTTTTGGTTGTAGTAGGTTTTTTGAATATGTGAGCCGTAAAAATGGATGATAAACTAATTTCCAAAATTTTCTTGCGCTAATCATATTAAGAATAAGTTTAGGAGTATGATTTTTTTAGATAACCTAAATAGAGAAGATATGCATGCTAATAGTGGTAGGTTTGCATGCTTCATAAAAATAAGTGAAGATATGCATATTTCGCGGAAGTTTGTATATGTGATCATATTGTATTAAAAAAATGTCTAGATAAAACATAGTCTTTAAACTAACTTTAAACCAATTAATAAGTTTTTTGAATATACTTATAAACACTACTAAAAAGGGTGATGGAGGGGCACGCCTATTCCCTGCTCGTGTGCAGGATAGTAACACGAAAAAAATGTGCGGGCTGTCGGTCCTACGCCTAGCCGCTTCCTCGGGACAGCGAGACGTGCTTTGCATCGCATCTGGCAGAAGCACGTGCGTAGGGCTCGCGCATGCATACCTTCTGTAGCGTGGTCATTTGTTCCATTCAAGCCAAGACTGAAAGTTGTGTACAACTTTTGTTCAAACTTTTCTCAAATTTACAACAAAATTCTGTCTAAAGTATTTTTTAAATGATCCAAGTTTTGTTCCAATATGTACCTACTAAACTTATAGACAAACTTTTATTTGATCTATTTTAAGCTTATGATCCAACTTCTGTTCAAACGTGTACTTATAACAAACTTCTATCCAATATACCTTTTAGACTTATTATGGTCCAACTTCTGTTCAAATCTGTTGTTAAAACTTATAAACGAACATTTATTCAAACTATTTTTAAACTTATAATTAACTTATGCTTAAAACGTTTTCTTAAACTTGTGTTCTAGAGCAAACATCCTATCTTCTACACAAAAAACAAAACCAATAGCATTTGCTCTGCTGCGAATGCAAAGATGAAGCTTGGATCCCTCCGTCTGCTCCCCACTGGCTCACGTGCATGCACACCTTCTCTCCCCGTGTGTCGTTAGAGCCGTTAAACCGTAGCTTCACATGTTTGTTGGCCCCACGACAGGCGAAGCACACAAATGTATAAGCGCAGCAACACACGGGCGCATGTACGAGGAATTTCGAGTGTATGAAGCTACTTTTCGCTATCATCTTGTGGTCATGAAATAAAATGTTAATTTCGGTTTGATATACGGAATCCCAAAGCGGGAAGGGATCAAGAGCCACTGAAAAGCAGAGCGGCCAAAAAAAAAGAAAAAAGGCAGAAGGGCCACGCACGAGCCAGTGTCCAAGTCGAACCCGAGTCCGACCCAACCAATCGGTGATCGGTCCGTGCCCGTCCGCATCACGCCCTCGTGGTCCGGTCGGACACCCGCACCGCCTCAACCACGCGTTCTATCTACGCGTCCCCGCCTACTATTTTATCCCGCGCCCGCCCGCCCGCCCGCCCGCCTTCACCAAAAAAAATCCCCAATTCCTCATCCATCCAAAGCGCGCAAGTCGCAACCCTAATCAGCCCCCTCTCCAATTTCGCCGCCTCTTCCTCGTCAACCGCCCTCCTCCCTCGCTCCATCCACCGCGAGATCTACCCAGCCATGGCGGAGACGCTCGACATGTCGCTCGACGACATCATCAAGAACAACAAGAAGAGCAACCCCTCGTCCGGCGGGGGCGGCCGCCGCCGTGGCGGATCTGGCTCTGGCGGCAGCGCCGCCGGCGGCGGGGTCGGCGGGCCGACCAGGCGCCCCTTCAAGAGGTCGGGGAACAGGCAGGGGCCATACCAGCCGCCCAAGGTACGAACGAATCGAACGGGCTAGAGATGCTCCGCGTCGTCCCGCCGAGGATGCGAGGGCTTCCGTTCTCGCCGAGGCAGAGGCCGGAGGAGAGGTGGTCGGGTGGTTTTCTCACTGTGGTGTGACGCGATCCTCAGGCCCCAGACGCGGCGTGGCAGCACGACATGTACCCCGCGGCTGCGGGGGGAGGCGGCGGCGGCGGGAGGTTCTCGGCCATCGAGACGGGCACCAAGCTCTACATCTCCAATCTCGACTTCGGCGTATCCAACGATGACATCAAGGTATATATGGCGTCAACGGAGCAGCGTATTCTGTTGTTGCTTCCAAGCAATTACCTGTACAAAGTTGTAAATAGCTGGTTTGATGTATGAGTAGCTTAGATCTAGATGTGTAGCTTAGATATTTTCCAGATCTAGCGCTCGTGAACGAAGTTTGTCTAATTTGGTTTTGCACTATAGCTCAGATCTGTGTTGTGGTAACGCGGATACGAATTGTTTTCTGTATGTAATTGCGGCCCTTTGTTCTCACATGCGGGGTTAGCATATGTAGATGATAGGCATCGGGGTGAATAGATCAATAACAGATTTCTGCGCAATTATTGTTCTTCGTTTATCTGCCATGACCTGTTGTGATTGAAGCTTATTATATGCTGTTTGCTTCAAAAGCAAATGAATGCTTGCCTTGTGAATCCTCATGCAGCTCGTTACGAGTTCTGCTTATTTGCATGGCATCTTTCTTTTTCTGTAGATAATAACTGCGTTTATTGAATTAATGTTAAGTTTGAGACTAAAATTATAAGCTTAGTCCATTACGCTCAACGAACATCACTGGACTTTTCCTTGTTGCCTTTATAAAAATTTACCTGAATTATATGATGTATGCAGGAGCTTTTCTCTGAGCTAGGTGATCTGAAGCGATCCTCAATTAACTATGATCGAAGTGGGAGGTCTAAGGTACAGATTTTTATCCTGCTAGCCTATATTTATTTTTCCACTACTATGAATTAACTAGTACTGAAGTGGGAAGTCTAAGGTGTAGATTCTATCTGTTATTGCAGGGGACAGCTGAAGTTGTATTTGCAAGGCGTGCTGATGCTGTTGCAGCTGTTAAGAAATATAACAATGTGCAACTTGATGGGAAGCCCATGAAAATAGAGATAGTTGGGACCAATACTCCAACTGCTGCTGCTGCTCTACCAGTAACCAATGGAGGCGTGGCTAGGAATGCTCCTAGAAGGTAAACTTCTGTCTGTATTACTTATTTATTTATGGAATTTGGGCTCCGTATAAGTTTGTATGTATGTGCATGTTTGTACTAATACAAGAATAATTTCTGGTCTTAATTGATTATTGGTTTAAAAACATGTCCATTACATTGATGGTAGCTTTCATTCTGTGTAGGCTATTGCCATGCGCCAAATTTATAGTATATTTATGTACGATATGTTCCGCATTGGAGGCTTTAAAAGTCGTTTATCTGCTTCTATCCTGTGAAAGTTTGTCTTGTTATTCAAGTTAGGTTGATGGTTAAGTTTGTCTTAGTCTTTTCATTTAATTTTTTAACGGTTATGTGAAATCTTACTAAATAAACCCAAATGCTACAGCGCACCAAGGGGTGGTCCTGCTAGTTTGCCGCAGCGCAGACCCCATCAGAGGGGTGGGAGGCGTGGTGGTGCATCTGGTGGTCGTCGTGGCAAAGAGAAAAGTCAGCCGAAGTCTGCTGAAGAACTTGATGCTGAGCTGGAGAAGTACCACGCTGAATCAATGCAGACCAACTAGATACCTTCGTGAAGTTGATATGTCAACATCAAATATGAATGGGCATTAGTCCGTTCATTCCTGCTGTTTGTGCTACTAAGTTCCGGGGACAAAAACCATATGTTTGTGGGGGTTGCTTTACTGAATTTTGTGGGTTTTATGTGTCTACATAGAACTAGAGTTTAAGTGGATGCTGAACACTATGGAAATTACTTGGTTGCCTTTAGCTTCTGTTGCTTATGCTAAGGAGTGAAGAATCGTCCAAGTTGATCCACATGTATGAAGATGCTCTCATTTCCTTTGACCCTCACTGTGCAATACAACATTGATCCGTCCTGGGCATTCTAGCTGTGCCCCTTTTTGGGGTGTTTCTCTGCTATGGAATGGTTCAAGCCCCAGCCATCTTAATAGGAGGTATGCATTTTTGTCATTTGCTTCTCTATTTCTTTTAGTTCAATATATTCATATTTGTGCTTATATTCATGAGGTTAAGGCTCCCTTTTTCATATTTCAGGTGGCTGCCGCCTTTTTTGCTGCAAGTGTTACGCTATTTATTTTGGGCGTCTTAAAGCGATATTCTCTGACACATTGATTCACATGAGGTTGGAGGTGCCTCGTTCTTTTAAAAGTTGATTCCTTTCTTGCATAATCTTCGCCTCTCCAGTCATCAACAAGTTGATTGCTATAGTTATTGTGGATTACCCTGTTCCGTTTTTGAAGATCAAGGTGCAAATCCTTCTTTGAGATCTGCTAGTGGTAGTTAGAGACTGGCGGTAGAAATTACTGCATCTTTTTTACCATACGCCGTGCCCTTTGCTTGCATATTATGATGTCATTTGGATGTGTGCCTTTGCTCCCTCCAGTTCCTGGAATCCCAACTAAGACGGTTGATTTCTTCAACTGCTGCTTGGAGGATATACACATGATGGGAGTTATATGCGTCAGCCTTGCAAACAAGTTTCTAACTGAAGCTCCTATCTTGTGGATGTGGATTGGGAACTTGGTGGTGATTTCCATGTTTCAAATTGTTGACTATACAACTCCACTGCTGCAAGGCAGACTACTGGTCGTTAGGAGTTGATGGATGAACAGTTGTTTTATGTGATGTTTCAGTTATCTTAAAATAGCTAATATTTCTAGTTTATAATACAGTTATACATAGCTATAGCAGTTAATTAACTGATTTTTGTGTTGCTGGTGATATTGGGTTTTTTTTTTTCCGTTTATAGATTGCCAATGGCTCAAAATCGCGAGATGCCAGAGTTGTAGCGAATGAGACTGCTTTGTGTTGGTTAAGGTCTGGATTTTCGCATATACGTTTATTACGTGTTGCTCCTGTTCTGTGGAATTTTGTGTAGTGTTACGCTGGTGTTGCTGAGGTTTGAATTTAATCAGATTTATTGAAAGGGGTTTTATAAACGTGGTGCTGGTGCGCTCAGTATTGTCGTTTCACTTTTGGCTTTTTTAGACGGAGGAAATCATGGAGTGCTCTCGATTCAAAACTTGTTCGTAATAAGGGCGCGTGCGAACCTGCATTGCCTTTCTGTTGAGTGGCGCCTTACCCTATAGGGTATGTTTTGTTCACTACCACATCTTGTCACACGTTCTTGCCAAACTGTCTGTGACATGTAGGGTATAGTGTTGTGGCAAAAGAAACACAAAATCACCATTCTTTTGGTTCGCACATCAGGGAAACTCTGAAAACTATTGCATGACTAACGTTTCACATTATGCGAGGCAATCAACAAAACAAGTCCGCCAGTAGCGCAACTTTAAACATATGGGCACGAGTGACCGACGCGCGCCGCACCCATAGAATCCGCGTCCCCCGCCGGGTTTGTTTCAGGTTCCGACGGCTTCAGCATTGCTTGAAACCAGCGTAGGTAAGGCACCGAACCAGCATGTGACTAGCGATTGAAGGGATCGGGATCCTTCTGAGTCATGACCATCCAGGATGCGACGATAATGATCGAGTCGACGGCGCGACGCACACATCGGCCAATACACTTTACGTGCCGTCAAACGTTAAAAGAGAGCTTCCAGACTAAAACATGATGCAACGTCTACGCCGGTATTGCCAATATAAATACAAATATTCAGTAGTAGAGACATTATCAGGATGCATACACTTGCACCCTACAGGGGACTGACGAGCAACAACCAAATGAAAAGAAAATCTTACATTCGTCATGCAACCACTTAAAAACAAAATCTAGGCAGAGCGTGTGCAGCGATGAAATGAAATGCGCAACACAATGTACAATAACTCTGCTAGGCAGTCGATTTTATATGATGGAATAAGTTAATATGTTTTGAGTTCATTTGTAACCAGATATCTGCATGAACAGTGACACAACACCTGAAGGATATCTATGTGTAAAACGACTCGTAGTAAAATCACAAAAGAAGGTATCCCCGCGACGTCCCAAAAGAATGGACCACAACTACCACCATGCAATATTAGCTAATGTTGTGTCAAATAATAACCAAAATACAAATAAAATCAACATCGCTGTATCGTAAATCCTCAATTAGCAGGGACCTTCCTGTTTGGCTCAAAGACATACTTAATCAAAGAATCCTTAATGGACAGCAGCTCAGGGAACTCGCCCTTCAGTTTTGATGCATCCATCTCGTTGTTGCTTCTTGGTGCAACTATGACCTTGGCCTGCTCCTCGAGTGTAAAGTTGGTCCACTTGAAGTCAGGATTGATGTACTTCTTGTACATTTCCAGAATCTCGTTGTGGCTAACAACCCCAGGATTGGTGAAGTTCCATATGCCCCTGCAGTCACGCTTCGCCATCTCAATGGAGATAGGCAGAAGCTCATCCAAAATAGTCATACTGTTGGGAATGTTCACCACCTTGTCGTAACGAGCTATCTTTGTGATGAAGTTACGAGGATTGCTGAGATCTGATGATATAGGCATCCTGACTCTAAGAGTGCATACATTATCATATTCCTTCAATAGCTCTTCCACCTACACCACATGTAAAAGCGAACAATTAGCTTCATAGCCTATAGAAGGTTTAAAAATGGAGGAGCATGTCAATTCATTAAGCAAAAAGACTGAACTTACCATGGCCTTGGTTTTGGAATAGAAGGAACCAGTGAAGTTGGGTGTGTCTTCCTCTTTAAAGCCAATTCCAGATCCTTCAGGGTGTTTAGCATCATATTCGAATATGCAGCCTGTAGCATAATTGATCATGAGCAATCCCTCCTCACGACAAACATCAGCAAGATTCAAGGTGCCTACAACATTGGTGCGGATAGTGTCCTGTTTGTGGCTCTCGCACCAATCAACATTTGGTCTCCCAGTGACACCAGCAGCATTGAAAACATGAGTTGGCTTCACATTTCTAATGTCCTCTTTCAGCTGAGAGCGCTCCTCCAGGCGTCCTTTCCCATACTCATAAGGTATCCCTTGCTTCTCACATATCTTCCCAAGAAGGCCACCAATCCATCCAGTCCTACCATAAATTAGGAACTTGTACGAAGGCTTCTGAGGGGCACTGCTGGTGCTGTTGGCAGTGATTGCAGGAGCTGTTGTGCTAGATTCATTAGCTTCAGCTGGTGAAGGAGCCAGGGATTTGATTTCCTCGGTCCAGTTATGCCTTTCAACTCCAGGGGTCATCAACATCCTTGGGTGAGGGAGCAATGCACCAGTGACATCCCCCAGTAATCAGGATTGTTGGTGTACCACTCGATTGTTTTCTTCAAACCCTCTTCCCATGGTGTGCGCTCTGCCCATCCTAATCTCTTTAGCTTCTGGTCATCCAAAAAGTACCTCTGGTCATTGAAGGGCCTGTTCTCAACAAACCTGATGACCTTCTCAGTATCCAAGCCAAAGAGCTTGCATATGTCCTTGGCCACATCAATCACCCTTCTCTCCTTCACTGTACCGATATTGTACACATGCCCAACCTCTCCCTTGTGAAGAACGACCTCAAAAGCTTCAGCAACATCCTCGCAGTACAGGTAACTTCTGACATTAGAACCATCTCCATGAATTGGAAGAGGCATACCTCTCATGGCCAAAAGAATAAACTTGGGAATGAGTTTCTCAGGGAACTGATTTGGCCCATAAACATTGTTGCCCCGGGTGGTGATAACAGGGAGGCCATAAGACCTCCCATAAGCCATCACAAGCATTTCAGCCCCAGCTTTTGTAGCTGAATATGGGTTGGTTGGAAGCAACTGTGAGGCCTCATGGTTACCAACCACAGCATCCTCGTCAGTTTCTCCATACACCTCATCAGTACTGACATGAATAAACCTCCTGATCTGACCAGTAACCTTGCAAGCCTCAAGAAGGACATGGGTACCGTATATGTTGTTCTTTGTGAACTCAAAGGAATTGCCGAATGAATTGTCCACATGAGTCTGAGCAGCAAAGTGCATGATGGTATCAATCGACTCGGTGATGAGAAGGTAGTTCACGAGATCAGCACTCGCGATGTCACCCTTGACAAACTTGAAATTCGGCGAAGGCCTCGACGGGTTGAGGTTTTTGAGGTTGGAGCAGTAATCGAGCTTGTCGAGGACGACGACCTTGTAGTGCGGATAGTTCCTGACCAGGCGGTTGGCCACATGCGATGCAATGAAACCCGCCGCGCCGGTTATCAGGATGTTCTTGGGCTCATAACTCGCCATCTTTGCCTGCTAATTCTCCGACCTGTTAATGTTTACAAAGTACAATAAGATCATGAGTACTACACCTTGCTAGTTCCTTATACATTAAATTTGCACAAAGTAGAGGACACGGAATTATAGTATCAGATCCGATTAACATCAGGTGGCACATAAAGGGAACAATCAAGTGCTAGTAAATATAACACCCAACAAACTAATCTGAAAACACATGCATATATTTATTAATATACTGAAACAGACAACGCCTGGGGGCCATGATCAGACCCGTGTTTTTAAGTGAGTTTTGCACGCTACGGAACTAATTTACCAGCACGGGTAATTCATTCGATCAGCCTGAGAAATGAGTAACTAAAACACATCACAGTGACAGATAGTAAAGCAGCTTCATCATAAGACGGACCCCAATTACGATCCGCAACTGAAAGCGAACGAATTCACGTAACGATGCGCCACTACGGGCTCAGCCGGCCGACCGACGCAAACGGCCAGATCACGCTTTCATCCCGCAGAAGCAATCTCACGTGTACCGAGTGCAACAAGGACCAGATCTAGCGCTCCCCACCCCAGGCGGCCGAGACAAACATCCGCTCACGGAACGACTCGACGGCACGCGTCGGCGCGATCACAGATTCAGGGGCGGGAGACGAGGACAGCGAGTGACTTACGGCTCAGGAGGAGCGGCAGGGTCGGCGAAGATCCGGGGCGAGCCGCGGTCCGGCGCCGATGCTCCTGCCTGCGGCTGGATGCGCGCGCGTGGGCAGAGCGGTGGCGGACGCCGGGAATCGCGGCCGGGTAACGCCGTGCCGGTGGGAGAGGGGGACGAAGCGAGCGAGAGCCTGCGAGATCGAGGAGGGAGTGGGATGGGCCTTTAAAAGAGGGCCGTTTCGCCGCGTGGACCGTTCCGTCCAGTCTAGCGCGGCTCGCGCCGGTCGCCCCCGTCGTCGAGTCGCCCAGCTCAGCAGCAGCACAGCTTCGGCGTGACGGACACGCGGCGGTAGGGGCAGGAGTAGGTAGCGCACGCGGACGCGGACGCTGATGGATCTCTCGTCTCCGCGGCGCCAGGCCAGCCTTCTCGAGCCGTCCGATGCAGCTACTTGACACTTTTATATTTTTGTTGAATCGTCCGATGCAGCTACTACTGTACTATACTGATTAGATCCGTGCTCTCTCGTACGAGCGTGATGTCTACTGCTCCGGACGTGGTGTACAGTACGTAACGCGGAAGGCATCCCAGTTCTGCTCCTGCAAGCGGCCACCGACATCGTCGACACGTTTTGTTTTGTCGCGCCCGCCGCCCTCCAGACGTGGGCCCACGCAGATAACGGCGCACATGTGATCGCTTGGAACGGAAGCGTTGGATCATTCGTTGCCGCATGTTCAGTCGCGAGTCCAATCTGTCGTTCTGCCATCCATCCAGAACCACGTCCGGAGACCACCACTCAGATCTCAGCACGATGGAACACCCGCATGTTCCACCGAAGCTTCTTCTCTGCTGGCGATGTCCAATTTGTTGGAAAGGTCCCCGACCAGATACGATTCATTCAGATCTCGCTGTAACACCGTAGCATGGCGCTTGAAACATCAGTCAGCACGTAGTCAGCACGTACAAGCAAAGATAAACCAAGCTCGGATCTTTCCTGACAAAATGTAAACATTCCGCAGGAACGGAAAGGAACCGTAGGATTTCTGAAGGGGGGCAAAAGAACCAGCTGCAGGTCGCATTGCTGACGAAGGAAGAGATCCATTACTACCACAGGCCACAGGGCCAAGTCGCGATGCAGAGGCAAGATGACCAAGTCGACACCGCCATCACCTGAGTATTAGCAAGTCCTAATTACGCTTGGGTCAACCTGTTCTCTCAACCTGTTCTCAGTTTTTAACTCTGCTCTTAGTTTTTCAGTTAGCCCAGCCTATTGGCCTCAATTGCAAGTGTCCAGGCTATGCTTGGGCCAACTAATGATGGCCGTGTAGTGTCAGTATTTTTTTTCTTGTGTCCCTCAAAGACAGCTTCTACTTCAGTCATTGCTATAATCGATTCAGTCATCTTAGCTTATACTAACATTCTGCGAAATACGATGCCTAGTTGGGCAACATCACAAATTCAGTCATGTCAAGCTTATACCGGAAAAGCAGAAAGATTGAGCAAAAAATCAAAATGGCATCAACATTGCTATAATCGATTCAGGGAGTACATAGGCTACAAACATAAGTACCACAAGTTCTGCAAAAGCAGTACCACAAACAGCCGGCCCTGTATGAAAATTCTAGTAATACAATCTTTCAAGTGAACGACAAAGGTGTATTCGGTTTATTGGAACTCAAATTCCATAATGAAATGTGGCCACGAATAATGACGATCCCAACTATGAGTATGCTCCCGTGATGTTCTTTGCCAAATGCACAACCATTTAGGCCTTGGTCTTCTTGGGCACAGCCAGGCGCTCCCGGAAATCATCCTCCATAAGCACCAAGCCGTCGCGCAGAACGACCTTAGGCTCCCACCCAAGAATTTCCTTCGCCTTGGTGATGTCAGGCTTCCTCTGGCGGGGGTCATCAGGAGTGTTCTCAGTCATCGTGACAGTCACTTCTGGGTTGATCAACTGCAAAGTTTGACAGGCATGTCAGTATATGATGCAGAATTCCCAAGGTTTTCATCAGGAAGAATTGCAGCTGTGTAATGCCCATCTTACCTCCTTCACATTCTCAGCAAGTTCCAGCATGGTAAATTCACCTACAGCATAATAATAACAGGGTCATTTAGTGGAAAGGAGTCGAAACCCCACTTGCTTCAATGGGAGTGCTTATAACATTTGTAAAGAAGAATGAATAGCTCACTGTATATCAGCAGCTACAAGATAGAGAGATGGATTTTTACCTGGGTTACCCAAGTTAATAGGTCCAGTGTTGTTTCCATTCATCAGTTTCATAAGACCATCAACCTGCAAAGAAATGATAGAATTGATGAGATCATGCACTGACAAGGCTTAACCAAATACGAATCAACGGCAAATTCAATTGGATACAAACCATATCGGCGACATAGCAGAAGCTTCTAGTCTGTGTTCCTGGCTTCTGGACGGTCAGGGGCTCGCCACTACAAGGTTGTCAAAAGATTAGCCACCAAAGACCATATGGACACGGGACGTGAAGGAATTAATAGAAGTCCAGCAAGCATTACCGCACAGCTTGAGCAATGAAGTTGCTGACAACACGGCCATCATCAATGTTCATCCTAGGCCCATAGGTGTTGAAAATCCTGGCAATTCGGATCTCTACAGACAAGCATCATAAATGTTGTTATAAAAAAAATCTTAATCACAGAACAAGAAGGGATCTTAGCTATTAAGTAATAACAGAATTCCAAGGAGAACATATCTGGTGTTACAAGCGGGTTAGGTGTTACCGTGTTACCAACTTCAATAACGCCTCAAATATGCAACAAAAAATTGCAACAAAAATATGAATGGATAGCTCATGCAACGATCTACAATTCATATTTTTGGTTGAGATGCAACCGAAGCTCGTACAAGAAGATACAAAAAAGAGAAATCAGACGTTGAATAGTAACGGGTTGCGGGTTCGTGATGAACAGTTGCAACCCGCACTATTCACAGTCTGATTTCTCTTTTTTGTATCTTCTTGCACGAGCCTCGGTTGCATCTCAACCAAAAATATGAATTGTAGATCGTTGCATGAGCTATCCATTCATATTTTTGTTGCAATTTTTCGTTGCATTTTTATGGTGCTACAGTGATCGGTAACACGGTAACACCCATATGGCCGGTAACACTGGATATGTTCTCGAATTCCAAGCTATTAAGTAATAACAGAATTCCAAGTACATAACAAAGTATTACCTATGCCATGCTGCCTGTGGTAGTCGAACATCAGGGTCTCTGCTACACGCTTGCCCTCATCATAACAGCTCCTGACTCCTGATAAGCAAAATCAAACCAAAGCGATAAGAGAACTTGCAAATGCATTTATGAATAGCAGAGCAACATATACTGCACTCGTCTGACAAACAAATTTACCAATTGGGTTAACATTGCCCCAGTAGGCCTCGGTTTGGGGATGCTCAAGGGGATCACCATAAACTTCAGAGGTTGAAGTCAACAAAATCCTGCAATTGAACGTAAAACC
The DNA here is from genome assembly GCA_012490785.1 of Eragrostis nindensis. Classification (NCBI taxonomy): domain Eukaryota; kingdom Viridiplantae; phylum Streptophyta; class Magnoliopsida; order Poales; family Poaceae; genus Eragrostis; species Eragrostis nindensis. The sequence goes on along the minus strand of JAAXCT010000374.1, from coordinate 459,414 downwards.
ATGGTCTCAGACATTTTCCACGTGAAGGCACTGGAAGTATCAATAGGCATGATGAGTGCTGACCTAGCTCCAACTCTCTTTGCAAGTCCAGCATGTTCAAGGTCCCAATAACATTTGTCTTGATGGTCTGTTCAAGATTCATATTAATACCAGGAACAATTAGGAAAAATTAAGAAATGGCATATTTCTTTAAGAGAAAGAGAATCTACACACCTTAACAGGGTTGTGCTTGTAGAAAATTGGTGAGGCGGGGCAAGCAAGGTGATAGATTTGGTCAACCTCCACAAGCAGCGGTTGGGTGACATCTAAAAAGTTAGAAGAAAATTCACATTATCAGTGCACGACTCACGCGAAGAAAATACCCTTAAAATGGAACATATGAGAGGACTGTTTGGTAAATAGTTTCTTGTGAGCACATTGTCATTAATTTGATTAGATTATTTGCAAGGTTTCAGGGTCAATGAGGACAAAGTGGCAGCAACCACCAGTCTTAGAAAATTACACACTTGTTCAGTTGTGCTCCAAATGTAAGTTACCAACATCAAGTCATACGCCAATAGTCAATGACTGATTCAGAGGGAGGAGTTTAATTCACTCAACAGACAATTCAGGACAACTATTTAGTATATGATAAAATAAGTGTGGTGTACGTTAGTTGCCACTTACTGATCATGACTCAAAAACTAGGAATCTTTGAAAGAGAAGGAACAACTAAGCATGCCAAAACAGAAAGGGTTGAGTTGTCAACAACTAGGCCTTCAATAATAGATTCGGAAAATCTTAAACTCCACCTAACAAACAACATGGGACATGTTCTCAGACAAGCACATTACCTAAACACATTGCACTTTATTGTCAGACTATTTAGGATCAACAATATTTCAGGATCCTCTAAAAGTGAAGTCTTCAAATTATGTCAAGTGAATGTAAAGCATAACATGTAGTAGTTGTTTACCATGACGGATGAACTCAAATCTTGGGTGGCCGATCCACTTCTTCAGGTTGTCTTTTGAACCAGTGAAAAGGTTGTCAGCAACAATGACCTGAACAGAAAAGAACATGATCAACATAAAAATTGTCTGCAAGAAAGGATCCAAAGCAAGGATCCTTGAACTCAAAGGTTGCTCGACTCTACAAACTTGATGCAGCTTGACCGCTACAGAAAATAGCTCAGTCCTCGAATGGCACTCCACATGATCTACTAACTACCTCAGGTAGTTCAAAGTGAAGTGCAATAGCAAGATCTCTATGGCATTGCCACTGGATCTCTGTTCTCTCCCCAATTCCCAATCAGATCCACCGAACAATATTCAGGGGTGAGCACAGATAGAGCAATGATGTAGCCAGAGCTGTATGATTATGAAGCGATGACACTTCCAATCAGATCCAGAAATGTACCCAACACTCGAGTCAAGCTTCCAGGTCAAGCTCCATGTAACTACTAACTAGGTTCTATACGGCAATGCCCCCCCACATGATGCAAAATGTAACTAGTAAGCTTGCACCCCAGAGATCTGGCACAATTAGCTCCCATCACGTCCCTTTCACAGAGATCTCGCACCCCTCGATGTGAGATCTAGTCGCCGTCCCTCAAAATGGAACCAGCCTCAGTCGCACACGGACGCAGGCCGATCCACGTGCAAACCTAATGAGCAGCTCAATGCGACGGGATCTCGCCGGGGAGGGCTTGCAGCACGTACCTCGTTCTTCTCGTTCTCCATGAGCCTGTCGACGAGGTGGGAGCCGATGAAGCCCGCGCCACCGGTGACCAGGATCCGCATGTTGGCCTGGACGGATCAAAATTTAGCAACCGCGATCAGGATCCGGAACAGCACACGGCGCGCGCGCGGGAGGGAGGAGGAGGGTGATGATCCGGCGAGCCGGCGACGAGATCGCGCACCTGGAAGAACTTGGAGAAGCGAAGCGGCGAGGGCGTGGGCGGCGGGCGGGTGGCGGCGTGCTCGCCGTTGCTGCCATTGGCCTCCTTCTGCGCCATCGCGCCCAGGTCGTGTCCGCCGCTGCAACAAAGATCCCCACACCAAAATCAATCAGAGACCGCGCACCGAAACGAGAGGGGCCGGCCGAACCGGCGCGCGCGATCTGCGCGGGTGGGGGGGCGGGCGCTCACCGAGCAGCTGGGGGATTTGCTTGGCTCGGACACGGAGGCTGTTTGAATCGGATTAGACTGGGGGCGGACGAGGAGGAAGGCTTCCCAGATCTGAGCTGTATTTATAGACCCCGTGCTGCTGCACACCTCCCCACATCGCCACCGACTGCGAACAACCGGGGCTAGTAATCGAAATCAGATCTCAGCCTCACCGCCACCCGACTCCACAACTAATTCCCTTTCTTTTCCCACGACGATCTGGTGCGAGTACTCCTAATAAGATACTAGTCGTCCGTGCAGCAATGAGGAGGAATTGAGCAGACAGACATTTGCGCTTCCGATGGAAGCAAAGGTGCCGGTGCCATCGCGCGCGAGATGCCGAGATCCCACCGGGTGCCGACTGCCACCGATGGCGACACCGCAGCGCGCCCGGACCTGGACGCCCGGCCCGCCTAGCTACTAATCTCTTCTTCTTCTTTGTTTTTTTTTGACCTGACGCTTGCTAGTAATCTTTGTTTAGCGCCGCGATTAGGCGCGCGTTAGGTGCGCGTGGAGGGCCTGCGGGTGGGCCCTCGTTTAGGACCTGGTGAGACTAACCAGTGGGCCCGTTCGTATTGTGTTGACTCCAGTTGGCGGGTCACGGTGAGTTCGCGCCGGCGCGCTCGCTCTCTCGTTGGGGCTGGACCCGGTACGCGCTGTCGGGTACGGAACGGAGGGTGGTGTGACGTGGCGTGGCGCGGGCTTGCTTCAGACATACGGAGCGGCATAATCATTCGTAGGTGAATGAACCTAGGCGCCTGCGACTGGTCGGGATTAGAAGATTAGTGATCTGAGCAACGTGAGCGGAAAGAAAGGGAGAGAAAAGGTTAGTGGTGCATGGGCGCCACGTCAAGAATTATTATGAGAGAAAAGATTAGTATCATCAGCAGCATAATGCGTATTATTATCATATGGTTTGTTTACTACAGCCCGACCTAGTCCACCGGAAAGTCGCAACTTTTTGAGCCACCACAGCTGGTGGGTGGTTACACAAAGTGCTACACAAAGGAACGGGTTACACATCACAGCTATGATATATTGATATGACGTCATTGCGTGATTATTATTCTTAATTAACCAACCGTCTTTCTTTTTTTTCCTGAAGAAAATGCAGGTCAATATATCAGGCATTTTCTTGTGGAGCCGGTTGAAACATGTCGATCCGAAGTTGTGATTTGAAACCGTTTCTTTAGGACTACTACTTGTGACTTTGTTCCTTGAGCTGTTGCGATGTGTTACTGTTCACCCACTTTCCTGAGCTTGATGCCGACCTTAATTAGTGCCCCCAGAGAGAGCCACTCAGGCAAAACGAGCGCAATCGTCATTTGCTTCAGAAACAAGCGCCACCCTACTTGACAGGTTTGAGCACCGGAGTCTGTACAGCAAAGGACAAGATCTGCCCGGCAGGTCATAGATCAAATGCCATATTGCAAACCAATCAATATCAGAAAAAGAAAAGAAAGGGCGAGATTACCCATACGGCCTGCTTCGGAGTGCATCAAGATATTCCTTGCTTCAGACATGATCTTCGACGTCACACGGGAGCCCATGTGTGCCCCTGGACGTGCGTGCAGCTTGATTTGGGAGTTACCAAGGCCAGCCAATCTCGATCGCATAGACTTTGGAAAAGAAAGAAATGCCCAGAGCTAGTTATCGCCAGACACCGGTGCTTGGTCAACCGTGCATTCTGTCGCACGTATTCATGGCGACGCAGATTCTATACTGCCCTGTGCCCTCGCGCGCGTATTCATGGCGAACCCATGCTGCGGCTTCTGTCTCTCCCCTGCTCTGCTCGTCGATGCCATTCGTCGGTGGAGCCGGTCGCGTGTTGCTGGCAACCACATGGACGGGGGACTAAAGAATTCAACAGTTTTAGGTAGGAGTAGAAGCCAAACAGGACGAACGAGCTAGTCCACCGATCGGTCGGTCGGTCTCAGCTCTTTTTGGTCGTTGCTTTCAGCGGCGAGGTCCTCGTGGCGTCGTGCCTCCGACGTGCTTGTGCAGTTGTGCTCCCAGCCCGTGGTGTGGCGTGCGCACCAAGAGCTGACGCCTGACGGTGCGTGCTAGCCGGCCGGTCCGGGGGCCGTGATGAAGTGAAGGCGACTCCTCGTTGTTGTGCTGCACCGGCCCTGTCGTCTCTTCTACATGTTGATTGCTGCCGAACCAAGCTTTTGTAGGGGACTGTTGAGCTTAGTTGGTTGGTTAGGATAGCACTGGGCTCGTGTCTGGTCATCCAGATCTGCTAAACTAAAGCAACAGCTCACACCGGCCAGTACAACCGGATTAAGGATATACGACGATCGACGAATTGTTTACATGGACTTTGTCGGTGGACAGTGCCTCGTGGTCTTGTGACATGGAAATGTGTTTTTATTTTCTCAGCGTACCATTTTGGTGGTTTGGGTATGACTATGTCGCGTGGATGGTTTCGGAGTAGGGTTCTTGTCCAGTTGTGCTCTGCTAATTAGAGGATCAGTTCAAACTACAAAGTTTTTTCCCGTAGAAATCACTGCCTTGTGGGCATGAACGTGTTTTTCTCAGCCCCTTTGGTGGTCACTGGTGGTGAAGCATCATGAAGGCCACAGTAGGTATGCGATAGTCTACTTTGCATATTAAACTTACTCCACTGGTGTTTTCCTTATATTGCTCGTTTATTTTGCCTGATTTTGCCTACGTCCTTTTTTTTCTTATCACTTTGGCCTCTTGTTTTTTTATGTTCACGCTCCACAGTTGTTGGTGCATAGGTATTCTTTGTCTCTCCGGTAGTAATGACTACGTCGCGTGGATGATTCATGGACTTTGATCGCTAAGGCACCTAATCTTATGTGTGTCCATTCACATGTGGTATTCCACCGATTGGTGGGTGTGCGTCTTGATTTTCTCTGGCAAGATCTCATGGCGTCGTTACGATGTGTTCAGTGACAATATATGCAATATATAATTTGGTTGAATTGCGGGTCAATCCACCTAATAGTTAGCATCCATTCTTATTTCTATGTTTTTTGTCCAATAATTTTTTCTAAAGAATAATATGGTAGGTGTTTTGTCTTTCATTAAGAAAAAGCAATAGTCTAGTAAAACCTATCATCGATGAAGCCTTACATGACTGGCCTAGATATGTGTCAAAAATAAGTTCTTCAGTTCTGGGCCATGTCTATAACCTATGCTGGCATACGAGCTAGTGATTGCTCTCTCTTTGCAACACATAAAACCTAGCATCAACCTAACTCTAGTTGGTTCTCCCATCACCTACGGGTGTAGTATGGACATGTCTCATCGCTTTACTAAAAGAAATTCCACAACATACATGATATGGAGGGCCTAGATACTGCTGATGTAAAACCAAACGACGAGCAGAAGAGAGCAGGTGTAAAACTAAACAAATATATTCTTAAGGAAGAGTTGAAAATTAGATGTGAAAATCCTCGATGTTTGAAGGTATGTGATGTGCCTATTATTTCACTACAAGGTTTTAGGGCTAATGCCACCAATTTTTTTGCAACAATGTGATATTGGTTGCAATACATAGAGCTTATTGCGACAGTTGTCAATTTTAGTTGCAATAGAAGGACATGTTGCCACTGATTGTGTAGTGTTGCGATTTAAATTTTGATAGTTGCAATAGCTACTATATATCGCAACGAATAAATTCGTGTTCATTTACGACATAGTTATTGCCATGTTTTTTCTAATGGTTGCAATAGTTGAGAATGTCGCAACCAATATAGAACGTTGCTATTAGTGCTATTGTGTGTTGCCAAAAGTTTATGTTATGGCAACATAAATCTGAATTGTTGCAAAAAGAGTCTTAGATATAGCATCGCAAACCTGGATCGTTGCAATAACTCTTAGATATAGCAACGAAAACCAAAATCGTTGCCACTGATTGTGTAGTGTTGCAATTTAGTTTGAAAGAGTTCAAATTTGAAATTCAAAACTTTCAAACGACCTCGGATGGACAAACGACCAAAATGAAAGTTGTAGATCTCGAAAAGTTATGAAACTTTGTATTTGACAACTTTTCTATTTGAATTCATTTAGGGCCTCAAACAAGCACTTGACACTTGGTTTAATCTAATATATTTGGATTCAAAACAGAACATGGGCACATGTGATGCTGTGGTGTAGTGGTAGAGGGGCTCCATGTGCAAGCTGGAGGTTGTGGGTTCGAATCCAGCCGGCCGCGTAGTGTGTGAAAAATGCCACACTTGTGACTTGATGATGGTAACGGATGGGCTGGCTGATGGGCCCTCCCCCATTAAAAAAAATATTTTTGCTATTTTTAAAACGTGTTTTTCAATTCAAAATTTCTACCATACGTTGTTGCAATAACCACTATAGCAACAACGATTGTGGCGTTGCGTGTGCAAGCTATCGCCACACACCACACGTCGTTGCAACACACCAAAGTTATGGCAATGTCTCAAAAAGGTGTTGCGATACCCTATTGCATCGGCCGCACTTGCAACACCTCCCAACGCCTATATTTAGTTGCAATTGCTTAATATTGCATCAAAAATACCCATATTGCAACACTTTTGAGCCGTGGTGCCAGGGTAATTTTCTTGTAGTGTTTGTAGTTTAAATCCTCTTAAAGAATTTGGACACTCCCTACTAACTAGCCTTGTGAAGAAAAGTAACATATGATATTTGAAGTTATAAAAACACAAGTGTTCTATTATCTCTAAACTATGAATAATTGGACAACATAGTGGCCTAGTACGAAGTCTCAGGCTCTAGCCTATGATTACCATTTGAGATCATTCATGTTTATTCCTAATTTTGGAGCTTGGATTTTTTGAGATTTCTTCAGATCCTTTGCAACAGCTTCATGAATCCTAACTCAACAACACAAATCTTGGTGTTTGCTTCTCGGTGTCAAGATTGGAAAACAGTGAGGAGAGGGTCGGAGGTACGTACTCCATCTAATCTATTTCGTGGCACACTGCTCTTTGCTCGGCAACAGTTATATCTAAGCTGGGGTGACTATCCCTTTTCTCCCCTTGTTTTGCCACATTTGGCAGCTTTGTGCGTTATAGGAAGCTGGGATATGCACCGCCCGCACTTCTCGCATAAAAACATGCACGTACGATAGTTCCACAAACAGTAATAATACCAAGAGTTACATCTCGATCGATCGCTCCTAATGCATAATTAGATCTGCAGAAAAAGTCTACTCCCTTCGTTTTTAATTATATGACGCCGTTGACTTTTTCGTTGAACTTTGACCAACAATATAGATAATAATTACTTTTTGAATGTAAAATGAATATCATTGGATTCATCATCAAAAGCACTTTAAGATTAACCTATACACTTAGCTATTTACACAAATATTTTGAATAAGACGAACGGTCAAACGTAACGAAAAAAGTCAACGGCGTCATATATTAAAAAATGGAGGGAGTATTTTATTTCTCCAAACAATTCACTTTGTCTATTTCACCTCCCTAAACAAATTGATGGCTCAATTTACTCCCCTAAACAATTACAATCGGTGCAAACTTACACCAATTGAGATTTGTCTTTTTTTTGTTTCTTGGCTTACAAGTAAAATAATCATGTCATATTTTTTTTGACACTATTTACATAGTATAACTGCAACTAACCATATATGCATACATCTGATATAAAAAATAATTAAAAATTATATTAACAAAGGTTCTTGTGGGAGCTATCATCATGCAAAATTTGAGTTTCAAATTCCACTTTTAGCCCAAGGAAAAAAAAAAGAGAAACTCCAGAAAAGTGTATATTGCACCGATTGAAATTGTTTGAGGGAGTAAAGTGAGATCTCATTTTGCTTAGGAGGTGATATGGACATAGTGAATTGTTCGGGGAGTAAAATGGACTTCGATCTCCTTTTAGGGCAGTCATTTATGAGAGTGATCATTTGTGCTGACTGTTTGTGGCTGCAACTGCAGCTGTTTGCTGTAGAAGCAGCTGAATAGACTATTGGTTGCTACAGTAAACAGCTGCAAAGCTGATGCGTTGCCATTTTTTTTTTAAAAGAGAATATATTTTAATATTTCAGTCTCTACATCGATTGATGCATGTAGTTGTCTATTATTAATTATGTAAAAAACGCCTCCTAAACAAAAGGTAGAAAACAATAAAAGTGACGCCATAATGTTAGAAATAACCAAGTCTATTGCTAAAAACGCCAGTCGTTGGTAGCAAAAATCTCCATCGAAGTAGTTTCAAGCATACTACAGCTCCAAGCAAATTGAGGCTGCACCTCCTGCTTCTGCAAAAGTGCCCAGAACATGTATGCGAGATCTATGTAATAATCTAGGAATTCTACTGTCGACAATTAAATCAAATTTGAGTATGATTGCAAATGCACAATATCTTGATCCTTTTTCCCTAACTGATTTGGACCACATACTACACTGGGTGTGAATCCGAGGTGATAAACAGCCACATTGCAGAGAGTGATCTGAATCACACTGGATTTGAAGCGGGATAGACCAAGTCCACTTAGATAAGGACCCCTTTGGATGTAGGATTTTTATAGTAATTTTAGAGGATTTTAATTCTTAGGAATTATTTTTCTCCAGGAGCTCTTTGGAATAAAGGAGTGCACATGCCAACTTAATATGAAATTTTGGAGGATCTCAGACATGGAGTCTGATATCATAGAAAAAAATATCTTTGTGTCTATATCTACCATCCAAATGGTACGTTTTCCTGCGCACCATATCCAGACAATCATTACTATGATTTTCCTACATTTCCAATTTCATAGGATTCGAGGTGCAAGGGCACTTTAATTATGTAATATTTCTATGTTTAAAAAACCTGTATTACAAACGGAGCCTAAATTGTAGTGCAGCATATATTGTCTGTTGTCGGATCCTTGTCCTGTTATAAGTCGACCGCACAAACCATCATTGAAGTAAACGAAAGCGTGCGTGGAAAGAGTGGGCTATTGCAAATCGAAAACTTGATGCATGTCACCTGCATATATACTGTTGCTCAAACGATCAAGGTGACCAATTAATAATGATGTGTAGGAAAACCGTATGTTTTCATGTCACCGTGTCATACGCTTTGAGCGCTTCCATCTTTTTGGCTCCTGCCATATGCTCCTTAGCTTGTCTGACAAATGATGCTCGTGTACCTACATAGTAGAATAAAATAGCTCATGACAAAACATCCGACGAACAAGAATAACTGCCTTATTTTTTGTTCAAGAGGAACATTCTTGTCTTCCCAGTGAGTACCATATGCCAATTAAAACCAAAACAAATATATTGGGAAAAGTTAATACTACTTTCCAAGCACACATGAGAATGGAGGTGGGATTAAAACAGCAAAGAAACTTTCATCCATCGAAGAATTTTTTATACACGGGAGGTGCTGCAAGTTCTGGGATTCCCAGATAGAATAATTACCACTTTCACTAAATTTCTAAGGCAAACTTTTCCACTAACATAGTAAGGCACAGAACAGAACTGCACGGTGTGTGGTATGTGGCTACTCGCAACAGGTTTACTGTCGAACCTCGCAACAGGTTTACTGTCGAACCCTGAATGTAACTACATTCAACAAAGTTCAGTTTTCCCCCAACTACAGCAAGAATCCCTAAAATTGTATCGACCTTACAGGAAAATGCAGAGACCCTTGCCACCATTTTACACCATCATCAAGTTTATGCTTGCTTCTATATTAAGTTCACTAAGCTGCTATTAATTTCCCACTAATCCTAATTAAGACAAGGATTGTTATGGTCAGGCCTTAAACACACGACACTTTCAGGATATATATATATGGCACTGCATTCTCAACACCATTTCTATGTGTAACTTCTGCCACTACCCGTAAGGGAAAGATTTGTCATTCACTAAACCAACGTCACCAAATCCATTGTGGACTAGTAGTATATTCTTTGACAGCATACCATCCACCATTGAAGGAGAACGAGAATATATAGATGTGGTGTTACATATAGACAAAAATATCAATTTTACTATATATGGACTGTAGTAGAGTCGCTAGCCAAATTGAGTAGTGCGATGCAACAAAAGTCACATTTGGTTTTCGAATAACTGCGTCCGACTGGATCCTCAAGGTACGTATTCAACTCAGACAACTTAAGTAACATAGCATAAATGACAGCCAACACAGCAAGGTGCAGAACAACAAAATTATTTACCTTCGGTCTTCAGATCGGTGGAGATCCCACTGGCAACGAAAGAGCGCATCAAAAAAGGGTACCTCTTGGTATCAAACACTGCCAACCCTACCAGAGTTTTCGCCCTGAGATCAACACTAACCACCGCCTCCATGCTTCCCCTTCTTCCCATGCAGGTGCCGCTGGCCGAGAAGTGAACAACATCATCGTCGTTATCAATGCTCAAGCTTGGGTAAGCCATGCACAGGCCTCCCAGCTGGGACAAGGTTGCCTCTGTGGCCTCCTGCTCCTCCTCCTTGTGTTTGGTGCTTACTAGCAAATTCAGTAACTTGTAAAGCATTTGGTTGCCAACAGGAAGGCTGATGTCGGCCAAACGAACGGTGCGATGGTGGTGCCACTTGTACGACGAAGGCACCCGCCGGAGATGCATTCTCCATGTGTTGATTCTCCAGCTACCAGGGACAACGTAGTCCGGCAGACCTTCTTTGGCGTAGTAATTTCTAGAGGGGCCAGTAAACTGATCCTTTGGCGGAGTAATTTCCATCTCGACATACTTGACAGTGCCTTTGCGCCGGTTGACGGTGATGTCGCGAGAGTAGGACGGGCAGCCTTCGAGGTACCTATCCCAATTGCCCTCGGCCGGCAACGGCAGCGGCACGTCGAGGAGCTTGGGACGCTCCGAGGAGCACATCGCAGAGGATGATGCCTCGCCACAGATCGACCCAGCCTATCATTCCTTTATCACCTCCAAGCGTGATCACCTTCGTTGACATATGGAACATATTCCTGTCTGCTGAGTGAGGAATGGGGCAACCTTGTTCTGCAGCGGCTCCTCCACGAACAACACCTGCGAGGTCCAACTCCCTTGCTCGCCGTCGCCGGTGGATCAATACAGGTGAAGCTTGAATTTGGGTGTGAAGGGGAGCACGGCTTCGAGAGCGGCCACGACGTAATTAGTGCCGTTGTTGCAGCTCAACACGGCGATCTCGTTGTCTCCGGAGGTGGTCTCCCCAGACGGCTTCGGGAGCAGATCCAGCCTTGGGCGTTGAGAGTCCACCCTGTACACGAAGTGGTCGCTGTACCGCACGTGCGTTCCCAGCCTGGAGTCGCGGGGGACGCGGAGGACGACTAGATCGGCGTCCTGGCAGACCACTTTGGGCGACAGGAATTCACCGGCGTGTTCGACGCGAGGGCGGTTGACGTAGAAGTGAGCGAGGGCTAGCGGACGGGCGGAGAAGAAGGTGACGGCGATGGGAAGGCCGGTGCTCGTCTTGGACCAGGCAGTGGTGGCGTTGCGGGGGTGGAAGGCAGTGCCGGTAAAGAGGCGGAGCAGGACGCAGCTTGGGGAATAGTGGCTGCAGCGGAACGACATGGCCTCCGATCGATCGGTCCACGATCCAGTCAATCGGCTCGGCGACGGAATTTGGTGGCTAGGGCTCCGATAAAAACTTCCAAAGACTTTCCCCCTGACCTGAAGATTTTTCCGTATCAGTATAACTAGGGTGAAAGTGGTGTGGATATTTATCCGACCCGATCTGGTCCGAATCCGAATTTTGAGGATATGGGAAAGCGTTTTTCATATCCTAGCGGATCCGATCCGATTCGAATCCAATGACTGTGGATGCGGATTAGGATATGGGATTAGCAAAATCCGACGGATATGGATTATCCGATATATTAAACTGGATTATCCGAAATAGGATTATCCGACAATATAGCCCATTCATATAATCTTATAGCCCAACAAGCCTTCCTATACATTAATAAATTGTATATGTACATGTAATCAAATCATACAATGCACTGCCGCCAATACTTTGCAACACAAATCCTAGCACGGCACACTGTAGAACGTTGAAGCTGGTCATCTTACTCGTGGGGTTCCGCTAAAGATCATCTTCGTTAGATGCTAGCACCCGGTGATTTTTTTTTTTCCTCCTTCCATAGCGATCAAGTTTGAAGTTTTTGCCTATACAGCATGTAGGGCATCGATCCATGATCTAGCCCGTGACTGCATGCACTTTTTTAGAACCATGTTCCTTCATTAATTTACTCATAGAGATGATCTAAAAAAAATACTCATAGATGTATTGTATCCGATGTTTAAATTCCCGCTTCCGATCCGCTTCCGGTCCGAATCCGTCCCATTTCCGACATCCGTAAAAACCCGTATCCATACCCGCATCTGCATATTATCCGCTCCGCTCCGAATCCGATGAAAATAAAATAGATTAGGATACGGGGAAGGCATTGTCTGCATGCACTGTATAACACAAGCAATCGTGTGTTATTTCGGAATCGGGCAGGCAAAGTTCTACTGAAAAATAAGGCAAACTTCGATACCTCCTATACATAGGGTGTCCTACAGGATTCAACTTGTAGGTCAGCCCAATAGCTCACCAAATTCGGCCCACTTAAGGCAACTTAGCCTATCAAGTAACTGTCAACATTTTCAAACACCAGTTTCAACATTTTCGTAAGCCTATGTCAACATTTTCAACAACTGAGTCAATATTTTCGCTAAAAATATTGACATAGCACATCTAAAATGTTGACGCAGTGCGAAAAAAATGTTGACACAGTACAGTCAAAATGTTGACAAAAATTTAAAAATTTAAAAAATTCAAAACATATTCAAATTGGATCTCATTTGGTAGAATTAATTGTAAAACGCGTAGGTTCAAACGGATTCGAAAGCGGACTTATGGTTTAAGAGAAAAATGCGTTTAAAGTTTGCAAATCGTTTCTTTTTCTCCCACCTCCCACCCGTCCAATCAGAATGCGCCACGTGTCGCCCATCTGTGCTCTCTCTCCCAACCAGCAGCGTGCATAGGCCGTTTGATGTCCGTTCGCACGAATCTCAAGCGTTCTATCAAAAGGATTTTATAGGGCGAGCTAAGCATAGAATTGGCGGCAAACTTCAGGACCTCCTATAGGAAGGGCGTCCTATAGTTAAAGTATGATAGATCGGCCCAATAACCCATCAAATCTGAGCAGCCCAGCCCAAGTCTGAGCGTCAACATTTCCAAAGAGAAGAGTCAACATTTTTTGGTTCTATTTCAACATTTTAAAAATAAAATCAACATTTTTTAAAAAATGTTGACTAGTAACAAAAAAAATATTGACATGGTGCAACAAAAATGTTGACGTAATACATCCAAAATGTTGACGAAAATTTTAAATTTTAAAAAATTCAAAAAATATTCATATTGATCTTATTTTGTAGAATTAATTGTAACAAACACATAGGTTCAAACGGATTTAAAAACGGATTTATGGTTTAGGAGAAAAATGCGTTTAAAGTTTGAAATCCATTTCTTTTTCTCCCACTCCCCACCCGCACCCAATCAAAACGCGCCACGTGTCCCCAGTTGTCCTCTCACTCTCAGGCAGCAGCCCACATGGGCCATTGGATTAACTCCTGCACTAATCTCAAAGCGTTATATCAAAAGGATTTTGTAGGACGGCAAACTTCTACGTGGACTGCTACCGATGCTAGGCCCAACGGCCCACGTTTTGGCTTTCGAATTCAGATTTCAGAAGCTCAAAATACACTTGATGATGAGGTGCAGGCGACCAGCCCATTCCCTCAAAAAAAAAAAAGGCAGGCGAGCAGCTCATAACTTGACATAAAATTTGGAAGCGAGAATTTTCTTATAAATAACTACTTACTCAGGTTGGGAAAACACAATGCTATTGCCAGTCAAAAAAAATGCTATACTTGCTTCGTTCTCTTTTACTTTTATTGGAAAATTGTCATAGCCTGGAGGCATATGTTAGAATAATTGCATTTACTGATATCATTTCATTACAACGAGTCAGAATAACTTTCATAACCAGCGGTAAAACATTTTAATGTTAGACTGTACCAGTGAGAAACAAGGTAACATGAAGACAAAAGCAAACATTTATCCATGGAACAAATTTAATACACACAAGGTGCTGCAATACTTGTCTGGGAAGAGGTTAATTACCACTTTCAGTGATGCAATATCCTTTACCACAAAATTGGTGAGGCAATTTTTTTGACCAACCTGGTAAGGCACTGATGAACAAAACTGATTGATGTGGTGTTGTGACTACTTATAACAGTTTAGCTCTCTTTTTTCGCTGAAGAAACAATCTAAGTACTGAATTTAACAGTTCAGTTCAATAAAATTTAGTTTTATTATCCAACTAATAAAGAAATCCCAAAAATTGTATTGAGCTCTCTGAGGAAAGTGTATAGAGACCCTTGGTACTACCTTACCATTGCATCACATCATCAACAAGTTCATGCTTCTATTTTTATTAAGTGCACTAAGCTGCTAGTTTTCCAGCAATCCTTAGCCATGGATTATGATTATGGTCAGGCCCTAGACAATTACGCAATACTTTCGTGAGCATACGGCGCTCCTTTGGCAACCCCGTTTCTTGGATACATAACTTCAGCCACTATTGTTAATGGAAAGCTTCATCATTCACTTAACCAACGGCACAACTGCACTGTGCAGTCTATATTGTTTGACAGCATATATACCATCAGCGACCCAAAACAAGAGTGACATATAAAGGCTGCCTCTGCATATGAAAAAAAAAACCGGTTTTACTGTTTATTTATGGGACCGTTGCGGCCTGAATGCAACAGTTGGGTGCTGCTAAATCCACCTTTTGTTTTGACATATTGGGAGATCCCACTGGCACGGAAGTGGCGGAGAAAACATCTGTTAGTACCAAGCACTCTCACTCCTTGCAGCATCTTCGCCCTCACATCAACATCGACCAGCGCTTCAATACTTTCCATGCGGGTGCCCGCGGACAAGAAGTAAAGAACATCATCATCAAGGGTGCTCAAGGTGGGGTAAGCCATGCACAAGCATCCCAGGGACAAGGTCGTTCCTCCTGTACTGGCCTCCTGCTCCCCAAAGCAACAACCGGCGATCAATATCCTATCCAGCAACTTATGAACCCTTAGCTTGCCAGAAGGGAGGCGGAGGCTGTCCAAACTGACGGAGCAGCCAGGGCGCCAGTCATCCCATGAAGCGGCCGGGATAGCCATTGTCCATGTGGTGGCTGTCCAGGTACCAGGGATGATGGAGTGTGGTTTCCCCTGATACGGCATCAAATCATCATCAGGATCAGATCCTGGGTCGACGAGGAACATCTCCTGTGGTGGAGTGATTTGCATCTCGACGTACTTGATGGTGTCTTTGCGCTGGTTGACGGTGATGTCGCGGTAGTAGGTTGGGCAGCAGTTGAGGAAGCTAACCAAATTGCCCTCGGCCGGCAACGGCAACGGCAAGTCACGGAGCTTGGGGCGCTCCGAGAGCACGTCGCAGAGGATGATGCCTCGCCACAGATCGACCCAGCCGATTGTCCCGCTATCACCTCCAAGCGTGATCACCTTGGTTGTCCGATGGTATATCGCCGAGTCAGGGATGGGGCACATCTTGTCCCGCAGCGGCTCCTCCAGAGTCAATAACTGTGAGGTCCAAGTCCCTGGCTTGCCGTTTGTGGATCGATACAGGTGAAGCTCGAAGGTGGGTTCGAAGTCAGGCACGATTCGGAGCGCGGCCACGGCGTACTTGTCGTCGTCGCAGCTTAGTATGGCGATCTCGTTGTCTTCCAAGCTCGCCGGAAACGGGTTCGGGAGCAGATCCAGCTTTGGACGTTCAGGGTTCACCCTGTAGACGAAGTAGTCGCTGTAGAAGCTTTCCATCCTGGCCCGCATGTCGCGGGGGACGCGGAGGACGACGAGGTCGGCGTCCTCGCTCACGAATTTGGGCTTCAGGAAGAGATCGACGGGTTCCTTGCCAGGGCGAGGAATACCGGGGCAGTAGACGGAGAAGAAGGAGAGGGCCGGCGGGCGCGCGGCGTGGAAGGTCGCCGAGATGGGCAGGCCCGTGCTCGTCTTCGACCAGGCGGTGGTGGCGTTGGGAGGGATGTCGCAGCTGGCTCGGATGTTGACCAGCACGCAGCTCGGGATATCGTGGATGGGGCGCGCCATGGCCACCGATCGATCAATCCACGATCCAAACCGGAGACGATCCGGGGCGTCACCTGGATCTCGGACACGTTGGGGACGACGGCGGGGCCACGTCGACCCGGCGCCGGAATTTGGTGACTGTGGCTCCGATAAATTTCCGATGATTTTTTCCTTGAACGCTACTCCTAGCGATCGTGTATTTTAGGAACTGTATAAGCAACATGACTACGTACGTACACAGATCATCAATAGAAGTAAAATGGGCTGGTACCGATTGCGAGGCCCAGCAGACAATATAACTGCGGCACGTTTCGGCTAAGTCAGAATTCAGAAACTCGGTAACGGAATACAGCAGCTGCGCCGTAGCCTGCTGCCACCGTGCTTCGTCCTGGACTACGCCGCCCAGCTGACCTAATCAAACCAACGCCATTTGATTCCTTCTCAGTAGTAAGATGGAAACGGTAAGAAAACGTAGGCGTGATACTTTATAGTTCAGATTCAATCTGTATGGATAAGTAGTGGACCACGTATGCACGATGCGTGTGTTCTTCTTCTTCTTCCTTTTCGGCCTTCACGGTGCCAGATTTTCATGCTGCATCATTCAACCTCGTGGTCGTTTAGGTAACTTGTCACTTAGCTCCCCCGCAGTTTACAACTACACATGGTTCGTTCATGTAACTGCAAATGCAGAGCGTAACACGTGTAATCGATGGACGAGAGCCAAAGTTTCCAAGTGCTAGCTCCATACTGCCAGTGCGAGTTTGAAATCGATGGACGGCACAGAGCGAGTGAGGATACTTCAATCCTAAATCAGAAAACCTGCATATTTTGTTTCTTATTTCCGAAGGCGGAGATCGAAGTTCGATTCACTGAGTTCTCCATCGTGTGGTATTGTGTAGTTTTGACAGCTATGCTCCATTCGTATCGTCCATTGTCCGTTAGAAGATGTGAATACGGAGAACTGTGGATGTGGCTTAAGCTCCTCTAAACAAAACTCAGGTCAACGAGTCATCCCATGGCGTCAAAAACTCCAGCGAGCCAGCTAGCTCGCAATGTCCGCGACCGCGAGTGCCCATCTGCCCATTCGTGGACCAGCAGCTGACTCAGTTAGTCAAAGCTGCCAGCTCTGCGCGAGGTTATATTCATATAGTAATGTCAACATCAAACGCTGCATGCAACCAAGTAAGCAGTCAAAGAAAGGCGGCAAGCAAACATCTCTTCCTCTCACGTCCTCTCCGATCACAACAGCCTATATAAGCTCGTACCGTCCTTCGGAAGTAGAGCCACACACAGATCACTGACTACCGGAGTAGAACATACGAGCTTGCATTGACGCTAACAATGGCATTTAGCGGAGTAAGCCGCTGCTTGCTACTTGTCGCCTTGGCTCTGCTCCCGGCTGCGAGCATGGGCATGGACTCCATCGGAAGCTACTGCGCGGGAACGAGCTACGCGGGCAACAGCAAGGCCGTCGCCAGCATCAACTACGTCCTCGCCGACCTCGTCGCCACGGCCTCCACCGGCGGCTTCGCCACGTCCAGCGCCGGCAAGGGCGACAAGGCCATCTACGGCCTCGCGCAGTGCCGCCGCGACGTCTCGGCCGGCGACTGCGCGGCCTGCCTCGCCGACGCCGCCAAGCAGCTCCCCAGCGCCTGCAGCTACAGCGCCGACGCGAGGATCTGGTACGACTACTGCTTCGTGCGGTACGAGAACGCCGACTTCATCGGGCAGACGGACACGGACGCCGGCGTGATCCTGGTGAACACGCAGGCGATGGACAACGCGAAGGCGTTCGAGAAGGCGGTGGGGAAGACGGTGGGGAAGGCGACGGCGCAGGCGGCGGCAGCGGGCAGCGCGGGGCTGGGGCGGGACAAGGAGCAGTACACGCCGTTCGTGTCCGTGTACGCGCTGGCGCAGTGCACGCAGGACCTGGCGCCGCTGGCGTGCGCGCAGTGCCTGTCCACGGCGGTGTCCAGCTTCGGCCAGTACTGCGGCGCGCAGCAGGGGTGCCAGATCAACTACAGCAGCTGCAGGGTGCGCTACGAGATCTACCCATTCTACTTCCCGCTCGCCGCCGGTGCCAGTGCCGCCACTGACATGACCAAGTACAACAAGATCGTCGTGCACCCTTGATATCTACGCTGCCCCCGTGTATGGTGTACATCAGTGCATGTACCAGTACGCAACTAGTAATAACTTGTTAAATATTTCAAGTGACTGATGTTGTAGCAATGAGCATGGCTATAAGTAACCAGTAGCCTTCACTTGCCGCAACTTGGAATAAAGATGTATTAAGAATTGTGTATGCCTGAGTCAGCGTGAGGGCAATAATATTAATAACTACATACTCTGTGGCACCTGGGGGTATAGATTGTACCTTGGAGAAAACTAATTAGGGGCGGATTCGTTTTGCTGCTCCCCATTCCAAGCGTGTTGCATTGTGCAAATAAGGCATTGCTTGCGTTGGGAAAAGGAAGAAATGTCTGACGATACGATTCGACAACACGCGATTCTCCTCGTCCCTGCATATTCCTTGCTTGCAATTTGACCAACCCCCGGCCCGGCACATATATAAACAAGCATGGCGATCGAATCAGTTCGCGAACGCGCGCGCATATGGCTTCTTCGGGCAGCACGGAGCAGTTCGCCGGCGCCCTGCAGGCTGCGAGAGAGAATGCATCACCGCCCACCATGATGCACCCCGAGCTTTTCATGGCGGCGTGCCATGGCGACCACGAGCAACTGGCGAGGCTTGTCGCCGGCGCGGGCACGGCAGCGTCTGAAGGATCCTCCGTCGTCATCGAGATCGGCCCCATTCACGACGCCACGCTGACGGAACCTGCTGCCTCTTCGCAGCCTTCGTCCCCGTCTCTCCTGCTTCGCACCGCCACCACCCTGGACGGGAACTCGGCGCTCCACGTCGTGGCGGCCGCCGGAGACACCGACGAGTACCTGGACAGCGCCAGGGTGATCTACGGCGTGGCCAGCCAGCTCCTGGGCGCCCGGAACCGAGCTGGGAGCACGCCGCTGCACCGCGCCGCCAGGGCGCGCAACGTCTCGATGCTCTCCCTCCTGGCCGACCTGGCTAGTAGTAGGGAGATCCTGAGGACGCGGAACGGGATCGGGGAGACGGCGCTGCACGAGGCGATCCGCGCCGGCGACATGGGCGCCGTGCGCGTGCTGATGGCGGCGGACCCGTGCCTCGCCCGGGTCCCGCCGCCGGACGACGGCGCCTCGCCGCTGTTCCTCGCCGTCTCGCTGTGCCGGTACGACATCGCGCGGGAGCTGCACACCATGGACGACCAGCTGTCCTACGACGGCCCGCGCGGCCAGAACGCGCTGCATGCCGCGGTCCTTCGGAGCACAGGTACAGTGGGTGTGGTTGGCTTGGCCGTGCTTGCAATCCAAATCCAACTAAACAGTAGTAGTACTCTAATTGTCTGCAAGCGATTGTTTGAAGGAATAATTGCCAAAATCACCTTGAGTCATTTGGAGTTTGAGATTCTCACATATTCTCTCTGGTTTTGAATTTTTGACGTTTAACTATTTTTGAGTTACGTTTAACCAATCGTCTTATTCAAAATATTTTAAAAATTATTATAGATTTTGGTATGATTAGTTTCATTACTAAAGGAAATTGAAATATAACTTATAATTTTGCATATTTAAGCTAATATTTTGAATAAGACGAATGATCAAACGTAACTCAAAAATAGTCAAATGTCAACAATTTAAAACCGGAGGGAGTATCTCATGTGTTCTTCAATATAAATCCAGTAAAAGCTAAGCTAACTAGTTTAACATTGTTGAAGCGTTTAAACAAGACTTATTCATCTTATTTTCATTAACAATGCATCAAAATACAAAACTTAATTTGTGGGACACCCTTTATACTCTAACTAGTTCTTTTTTTTCTTGCAACTATCAAATAGGAAGATTGCACTCCTAAAATTTTGTAAGTTCCATAAGAACACCATCAGCTACTCCAAATGAACAAAAATGGCTTTAATCAATTAAACATATTCAGATTGAGGTGGTTTTTGAAACAAAACCTAGTAGATGGGTGGGGATTTGCAACAAAAACACTTATGGGTCAGAATCTCAAACTTTTAGTGACTTGTGGGGTGATTATTGAAATTAATCTTTTTTGAAATGAACTAAAATGAATGGAGCTGCAAAAGTTGGCTTAACTCTAGGATAGTTTCATAGAGAAATATTTTCAGCAATAAAATCATTGGGGTTCCCATCAGAACCAATTTCAGGAACTCTGCCAAACAAGCCGTGTCTCATATACTTGATTTTCTCTTAGACACATATCTTGCAATTTACTGTTCTTTGTTAGTCATGTAAGCCTTTCACATTCTCACAAAAAAAAAAGTGAGTGTTTCATATTATGCCTTATGTGTGATAATTGAAACCATGGCCCCTAGTTTTTACTTTTTATGTTTTGTATGTAGAATTATACAATTATATATTTACATCTAAAGACAAGCCAATTTGCAGAAATGACAGAATTATTGTTGGGGTGGAACAAGCATCTTACTAAACAACAAGATCAGCATGGGAAGACGCCTCTACATTTCGCGCTATCATTGGAAAGTGAGACATATGAACTGATTCCCCGGTATGCCGTGCCGGTGAAACAAGGAAGAAGCATTATAAGCCTTTTAAATATAAGAGAACCACCATTGGAGCTTGCAAACAAACTATTGGATGCAGATGTATCCTCAGCATATCAACCTGATAAGCAAGGATCGTACCCCATACATATGGCTGCATCTGCAGGCCGACTTTCTGCCGTCAGAATATTAATCACGAGGTATTCTGGTTGTGCTGCTTTGTGTGACTCTGATGGACGAACTTTTCTTCATGTCGCGGTGAAGAAGGAGAGGTATGACATAGTTGCATTCACTTGCAAGAAGCCGGAGTTGTCGACTATACTGAACACGCAAGACAATGGTGGGAATACTGCTCTACACCTAGCTGTGGAGGTTGGAAATTGGTGGATTTTTACATGTCTGCTGTTGAACAAAAATGTCGACTTAAATCTACTCAACAATAGGCAGCATACACCGCTAGAGCTTTCGATTAACAGCATTTCCACAGGGTTGTACTGCAGTGTGCTGGTAATCTAGCCAATTCCCTACATTTCCTTTTAAACAGCATGTACATGGGTAAAGGCTCCGGATAATGACATTGGTATATATCTCTTCCATGCAGGATTCACGGTTTATGATACAGGAAACACTATTGTGTGCCAATGCCACTCGTGGTATTTATTGGCAGGATGCTGACGCAGAAAAAGAATTTGATCCCCAAATAGAAGCAGAGAATGAGAAGAAAGGATCTGACATAGTATCAGGTTCAACACAATTTCTTAGCATAGGCTTGGTTCTAATTACAACAATGACATTTGGTGCTACATTTGCCTTACCTGGAGGGTACAAAGCTGATGACCACGAGCACGGAGGGACACCGACTCTAGCTCAACGAAAGCTTTTCCAAGGGTTCATTATGGCAAACACATTAGCATTTTTCTGCTCATCATTAGCCGTCCTAAGTCTTGTGTACGCTGGAACGCCTACCGTGGAGCTGCCAATGCGCTATATGCACTACAATATTTCCACATGGTTATCTTTTAACGCTGTAGCGTCCTTGGCCACAGCCTTCGCACTTGCTGTATACATCATGATGACTCCAGTTGCAACTAAAACCGCTGTTGCAGTCATTGTGGTGATTATTTCTACAGGGGTCCCCTATATTTCCTCATTAGTTGTAAAATACTACTTACTTCTAACAGTTTTGTACATTAGATTAGGTATAGTGCCTATATTAAGATCTAGTCTCATTAAGGTAAAGTTAATCTTGTTTTGGCCACTGTTTGTAATATTTGGTTGGCAAGAGCTCGCATCAATGATTTGAATAAGAGTCTTTCAATCAGCATGTTTGTTTACCTTGTTTGAAGACAGGCTTCTCATGAATCTGCTTCTGCTTTGTTTGTCATCGGCGCCGAAACGTTAGTGACTATGATCCAATTGAATATATACGTTGCTCTACCAAGTGAGCCAACAATTGTTTTCCTCTTTCATATCCTCGGCTTTGTTCGTCAGATAGTCTCGCACCGCTTCGAGCCGAGCCGATTTCGTTCTTGGGAGAAGCCAATCTGCTCGTCCGTCCGATCTCCACGCGGCATCAATCCGGATGGGGTCCGCAAACATGCACTCTGCGGACGGTCCTCACTTAATTTATTTCCCACACTCTGCGGACGGTCCTCACACACTCGCACTCGATTCATCTGGCTTCTTCTGTTCCTCCACGTACGCCACCGTGGTGCGGCAGGAAGCAAACGTGGAAGCAGGCGGGCGGATCACCGCGTGAATGCGCGCCACCTCTCCCGCCACCGACCCGGCCGGCCGCACGCACAAAAGGGGGAAACCAACACCTCCAAGGTGCAGGACATGCAAGAAGCTTAGCCGAGCCACACGCACACAGCACGCCGCTCGATCCACCGCCTGCAAGCAAGCAAGAACGAAGCAGAGTGAAGCGACAGGCCATGGCCTCCGGCGCGGTGCGGCCTGCGTTCGCCTACACCGTGGTGTACGTGAAGGACGTGGCCAAATCGGCCGCCTTCTACTCCGCTGCCTTCGGCTACACCGTCCGCCGCCTTGACGAGTCCAACAAGTAAGATGAGATATAGACACTCGGCTGTCATGTTCCTCCGTGCGCGCTGCGCTGATATATGTAAACTCGGCAACATATCCGTTGCAGGTGGGCGGAGCTGGAGAGCGGCGCGACGACCATCGCGTTCACGCCGCTGCACCAGCGGGAGACGGACGCGCTCACGGGCGCCGTGCAGCTGCCGGACTCGCCCGCCGAGCGTGGGCCCGTGGAGATCTGCTTCGACTACGCCGACGTCGACGCCGCGTACCGCCGCGCCGTGGACAGCGGGGCCGTGCCCGTCAGCGCGCCGGAGCAGAGGAGCTGGGGCCAGAAGGTCGGGTACGTGCGGGACATCGACGGCATCATCGTGCGCCTCGGCAGCCACGTCCGCGAGTGACCGATCGATCGACCGCCCTTTCCCAGCCCAGCAAGCGGCGCCGCGGGATCTGGCATGCTTGCGGCCTGTGGCTGTGGAAGATAAATTAGTCGTGTAAATGTTCGCTGATGATCAGTGATGACTAGGTCTTGGCAGTGTAATCCGGCAATCAAAATAAATTCGTGATCTCTTCAGTGTGCATCAGATGTGAAGGATCGCCGACACCATGCGTACGCTTTCTGTTGTCAAAATAAAAGTCTGTACCCATAATTTCTTGACCCATTTTCTGCGCCGTGTGATCTGGGCCGTTTCTGAATTCTTGACCGAACACAAATGTGTCCAGTGTGGTTGCGGCCTTGTGGCTGTGGGAGACAAATTAGTCGTGTAACTAAATGTTAGCTGACTGTCAGTAATGACTAGCCAGTGTACACTCCGACAATCAAAATAAATTGATCTCACTAGTTCTTCAGACTGCCGACGAAATTCGTACACTTTGTGTAGCCATGGACAAACAAAATAAGGGTGTTCGTTTCAGAGGGGTCACATCAAAGAAAATTTTGTTATTTAGAAGCACTAAAAAAAGTCAAATTACAAAACTAACTTCAGAACCCCTGTCTAATTTGCGAGACGAATCTAATAAGAGTAATTATGACGCGATTTAAAGATGGTTACTGTAGCTACTGTAGCAAAACATAGATCAATTAGTTTCATTAGATTCGTCTCGTTATTTAGAGGAAGGGTCGTGACATAGATTTTATCATTAAACTAATAAAAAAAGTTTAAATGTAAAGATTTTATTTGATGTGACGGGTCTAAAATTTAGAGGGGATGAAACGAACAAAGCCTAAGTCTACCTAAAATATCTGGAGCTGTTTTCTGTGCTATTGAACGGTCCAGCTCACATGTGTGCCGTTTTAGAATTCTGGACTGGCCGCGTGAGTTCACTCTGGTCCGGCCTCAAGGCGTGCTAAGAAACAAGTTGTTCAATTAAAAAAGGAATATTGAAACTGGCCTGTTTAAGAGGAAATGTACCACACTTCAAACAAGATGAGTTCTATTTTTATTTTTTTTTAAGGCAACACGCCCCAAAGGGGCTATAAAGATCTCCATTACACCAGTAGTAGGTACATCGGAAGTTTTACAAAGAGACCCTTACAAAAGATGTACATCGGAAGTTTTACAAAGAGACCCTTACAAAAGATGTACTCTACGCATAGGTCCTCAAGTAAGCTAGAGAGGACATGGAACAAATTTCAAATTACAATGAAGTCCTCTTAACAATTAGGCAACAGCAACGGCAACGAAGTCAGGTCCAGCGCCGCCGCATCTTCCGAAACACGAAGGCAAGAACCACCATGAACAACTTCGAAGGCTGCAACGGCAACGAAGTCAGGTCCAGCGCCGCCGCATCTTCCGAAACACGAAGGCAAGAACCACCATGAACAACTTCGAAGGCAAGAACCACCATGAACAACTTCGACTGCAGAGTTCTTCAAGAACACACCTCCGTCCACAGACGGGACCAGGCGGTGGAGACGACAAGGAGTCGTCAAGCAACCGCGTCGCAGATGGGAAAAGGCCTCTCGATGCAGGCACATTAACACTCCAGCGGTCCACCTAGATGTCGCCTCAATACCTGCACATATTTGCGAGGTTGAAGAAAGTCCGGTCGTACATCTGGAATATGCATCACCGGACCGGACTGAATGACCCTTCCTCCTAAGAAGATGGGGATCAGCAATAAGCGATCGACCCGAACGAGGAAAGGCAGTGTCTGATGAAGAACTTCGCTGCTGACAGACGCCGGCAGCCACCACACCTCCATGGTACCTACAGACTGGTAACAGAGATAAAAGCAGCAAGGGGAGGATACACCCACCGGAGAGGAAGCCGGCGAGGACAAAAGCCATCACGGCAACTCCACGAAGGAAGACAGAAACCATTAATCCAAGCTGCACTAGAGACAAATCGCACATCAAAGATGATAGTGGCGTAGCTAGGGTTCAAACTCAGGGTGGGCCGACGAATTTTTTTTTCGCGGCATAACAAATTTGAAGGGCCAACATACAATAGAAGTTCAATAACTTAATAAAATGTGTTACAGACATTGCAAATCAACATTAATGGTTCATATTACTAGCCTACATGATTAAAATGATGAATGGAAAAATAATGGAAATTCAATTTCTTTGCTGCAATTTTCCAAAAAAGTGATGCAATATCTTCATCTCTCTTCCTCATCTTTCACTAATCTACAGTGCAAGTGTCCAATTTCACTAATATGCTATCACAATCCGAAAATCCTTAGACGCATTGCAATTGGTTCAATTGAAAGTAGATTGAACGAAACAATACCTCGCTCAATTGCTCTTTGCATCGCTGGAATGGACTGGAGTGGCGGAGCCGCGGAGGGCACCCGGCAGTGGCGCACCGCAATCGCGTCCGCGCTGGTGCACGGGCGCACAAGGCTTGCTGGATCGCCGCCACGTCGCCGCGGCACGCC
The DNA here is from genome assembly GCA_012490785.1 of Eragrostis nindensis. Taxonomy (NCBI): domain Eukaryota; kingdom Viridiplantae; phylum Streptophyta; class Magnoliopsida; order Poales; family Poaceae; genus Eragrostis; species Eragrostis nindensis. The sequence goes on along the minus strand of JAAXCT010000374.1, from coordinate 433,627 downwards.
ATAGCCGCCAACGGAGTCCGAGAGGACCGGGAACCCTAGTTCGCCCCGCTCGGCCTGGCGGCTGGCGCTCAGTCGCCGGTCGCGACACTCGCTCGCCTGACGCCTGGCTTGAACAGAACGTGCGTGAACGCCTTCGCTCGATGGCTGGCCTAGTTCCCTGGCTAATGGGCTGCCTCAGCATTTTTTTTCGACTGTGGGCTGGACGACTTGGGCTCTTTGTACAAGGGTGGGGGTGGGTCGCGACCCAAATCTCAGGCCGGGCCGCAGCCCACCCTGTCCACCCTTTGGCTCCGCCTATGGAAGACGATGGCGATAGGAGCAGCTAGAAACTACAACTGAAGTACGAACAAACAGAGAAGAACCTAACAGACTACTGTATAGAACGGGTCCCCCACCCAACCGACGCCGGCAACAGCCGGAGAAGGAGGGAGAGGGGCCGGATCTAACCTATGGCTGGACTTTCGGTGGAGAAAGAAGGATTTTTAGATGGGATTGGATCTGGGAGAAAGAAGAGTCTACAGGAACCAAAGGACGGGAGGCTTCGAGAGTTCTTGAGACTCAGTGATGAGTTCTATTTTATATAGCAGTAACAAATTACTAGTTTGATAGCTAGATTTATCGAACTTTACAACTTGTAACATGAAATGTTAAAATATTTAGTAGTTAAATTATATTTATTCTATACCTATAACATATTAATACATGAAATATTGAAATGTGATTGGTAATATGCTGCACTTGATATGTGACCCGATTCAAATATTAAGGGAGTTAGTTCAGTCACTAACAATTAAAATGTGCATGACAACATGTTGTGTAGCTTACGACGTCTGCAACACAGGTGGTGTGAAGGCTGCTCACATAGTTCAATCTCTAGTAGGAGCGACAAAAGGTCTACCAAAATAACAAACGGGCAGAGCGAATGATGCACGGGCTGCTCACAGCTTGCCCGACTTACAGATGGACTAGCACATGATTTTTGTTCCTAATTACTACACTTACAATTGTTTTCATATATTGGGGTTTCAATCACTCTTCTGTGTTTTGAAACTGATATCGGTGTAATCTAGAAATTTAAACATTTGATTTGTAATCAACAATGACAAATATAATTTATATGAAAAGAGAAATAAATCTGTAGAAAAATCTAAACCATCAAATTTAAATCTAATGATAAAAAGGCAATCGGATGTTGACCCATGAAAACTAGGAGTATTCTATTTTTTTAAAAAAGAAAAATGGGCAGGTACTCTGCCTTTGCATTAAGATTCAGGTGAGTGTTCCATAGAAACCATGTAAACACGTGAGTGGTTCCATAGACCGTCGCCTTATCAGGGAACAACAATAGTATGTGGTAATTGGAATTTGATGCGGTTCTGTACGAGAAACAACGTTCCTTTTATGCAAGTTCGAGGCCGTGGAAAAGCCTATTCTCTCTTCTCAGGGCTTCCATATGACATATCAGCGGGAGAAAAGAAGGAATTAAAGAAAAGCAAGCAACAAAACTAGAAAAGTGCTTGTAATAAAGGAGCCATCCTAATGATTAAACTGAGCAAAACAACACTAGTACATCGTTCCAGTATTTTCCACTTGGCGCCGGAACGCACCCGAACCACACCCAGAAAAATCTCGCGCCCCCTCCTTACAGCTGGCGGGTCCTCGACTCGAGCTCAGCCACAAGTCACGACCCCAGCTGACCCAAACCCAAACCGCCGCAACGAAGCAAGAAGCCGCACGAAACTTGCGACCGACCGAGCGCACCGTTCTGGAGAAGTCCCGCGCGCGCCCGAACCCTCTACCACCTCACGCCCGCGCTCCCGGCGGACCGAACCGACGTCGCGCGCGCGCGCCGGGGGCCTTCACGCACCGCCACATCACCACCCTGCACGAACCTTCCCGAACGCCACCGCTCCCCGGCGCGACGCCTGTATATATAAGATGACGCCCCTGTCCAGCTCCTCACCAACTCGAGAAAAACAGAGCAAAGCATCCAACCCAATCCACCAGATCAGCGAACAAACCCCGGAAGCTCGATAATTCAGAGAGCAGAGCGCGCTCTAATTCCTTCACGCATCGACTCCGTTCTTCGCTTGATTGTGTTCGACCGACATGGCGACCGGCAAGGGAGAGGGTCCGGCGATCGGCATCGACCTCGGCACGACCTATTCGTGCGTGGGCGTGTGGCAGCATGACCGGGTGGAGATCATCGCCAACGACCAGGGCAACCGCACCACGCCTTCGTATGTGGCGTTCACGGATACCGAGAGGCTCATCGGCGACGCTGCCAAGAACCAGGTCGCCATGAACCCCACCAACACCGTCTTTGGTAAGTTGCCCCTCTTGTTTTTTTTTCCCTTTGCTCATGCCTAGAACAATTCTGATATTTCAGTAATTCAGTGTGCTGTGGTTTGGTTATACTTCTCTGTCTCTGTTTGGAAATACTTGTCCCTAAAAAATCACTGTAACAACTTTGACTACATGTTTTTTTCTCTAAAATATTTCTAGTTACTTTAAACTTTTATATTGTTTGGTAGGTTTGAGGCACATTACATTAGTATTATATATTTTAAATATATTAAAATATTTTATAAAAAATGTAGAGTCAAAGTTGTTACTCGGGTGATAAGTATTTTCAAACAAAGATAAATATCATGTTACTACACACTCATGTGTGAAAGGCCAAAAAGAAAAATGAAAAAAAGATAAGAGTTCAGTTCGTAGTGGCTGCACCTGCTTGTTGCACAACGTCATGCTCTGCTTCTTGCTCTGTTTTGGCGGCAGAAGAGGATCACTATAGTATTTGATTTCGTTTAAAAAACTACTAGTCCTTAAATTATAATTTCTGCACATGAAAGAGAACAATCACGGCAGCGAAGCAACTACCGTATGTGTTTTTATTTTTCGCACTGTACGAGTGGAACTCCGTCCCTAACCACCACTCTGTTTCCGCCATGCAGATGCCAAGCGGCTGATCGGCCGGCGCTTCTCGGACCCGTCCGTGCAGGCGGACATGAAGATGTGGCCGTTCAAGGTGATCCCGGGCCCCGCCGACAAGCCCATGATCGTGGTGACCTACAAGGGCGAGGAGAAGAAGTTCTCGGCGGAGGAGATCTCCTCCATGGTGCTCACCAAGATGAGGGAGATCGCGGAGGCGTACCTCAGCACCACCATCAAGAACGCCGTCATCACGGTCCCGGCCTACTTCAACGACTCCCAGCGCCAGGCCACCAAGGACGCCGGCCTCATCGCGGGGCTCAACGTCCTGCGCATCATCAACGAGCCCACGGCCGCGGCCATCGCGTACGGGCTCGACAAGAAGGCCTCCTCCACGGGCGAGAAGAACGTGCTCATCTTCGACCTCGGCGGCGGCACCTTCGACGTGTCCATCCTCACCATCGAGGAGGGCATCTTCGAGGTCAAGGCCACGGCTGGCGACACCCACCTGGGCGGCGAGGACTTCGACAACCGGCTGGTGAACCACTTCGCGCAGGAGTTCAAGCGGAAGCACAAGAAGGACATCAGCGGCAACCCGCGGGCGCTGCGGCGGCTGCGGACGGCGTGCGAGCGGGCGAAGCGGACGCTGTCGTCGACGGCGCAGACCACCATCGAGATCGACTCGCTGTACGAGGGGATCGACTTCTACGCGACCATCACCCGGGCCCGGTTCGAGGAGCTCAACATGGACCTGTTCCGCAAGTGCATGGAGCCCGTGGAGAAGTGCCTCCGCGACGCCAAGCTGGACAAGGCCCAGATCCACGACATCGTGCTCGTTGGCGGCTCGACCCGCATTCCCAAGGTGCAGCAGCTGCTCCAGGACTTCTTCAACGGCAAGGAGCTGTGCAAGAGCATCAACCCCGACGAGGCCGTCGCGTACGGCGCCGCCGTGCAGGCCGCCATCCTCAGCGGCGAAGGGAACCAGAAGGTGCAGGACCTGCTCCTGCTCGACGTCACGCCGCTCTCGCTGGGGCTGGAGACGGCCGGCGGCGTGATGACGACGCTGATCCCGAGGAACACCACCATCCCGACCAAGAAGGAGCAGGTGTTCTCCACCTACTCTGACAACCAGCCCGGCGTGCTGATCCAGGTGTACGAGGGCGAGCGGACGAGGACCAAGGACAACAACCTGCTCGGCAAGTTCGAGCTCACGGGCATCCCCCCCGCGCCGCGGGGCGTGCCCCAGATCAACGTCACCTTCGACATCGACGCCAACGGCATCCTCAACGTGTCGGCGGAGGACAAGACGACGGGGAAGAAGAACAAGATCACCATCACCAACGACAAGGGCCGGCTCAGCAAGGAGGAGATCGAGCGCATGGTGCAGGAGGCCGAGAAGTACAAGGCCGAGGACGAGGAGGTGAAGCGCAAGGTGGAGGCGCGCAATGCGCTGGAGAACTACGCGTACAACATGCGCAACACGGTGCGCGACGACAAGATCGCGTCCAAGCTGCCGCCCGAGGACAAGAAGAAGATCGAGGACTCGGTCGAGGATGCCATCAAGTGGCTCGACGGCAACCAGCTCGCCGAGGCGGAGGAGTTCGAGGACAAGATGAAGGAGCTCGAGGGCATCTGCAACCCGATCATCTCCAAGATGTACCAGGGCGGCGCCGGCGGCGCCGCGGGCATGGACGAGGACATGCCAAGCGGGGGCGCCAGCAACGGCGGTGGCAGCGGCGCCGGGCCCAAGATTGAGGAGGTGGACTAAGCGAGTCGCGACAGGATTGTGAGCTGGAGGTGATGTGTCTGCATGCAGGTTCTGGAGTGTTGTGGCGTTGTCTCGCCTGCGTCATGGCGCCTTATCAGATTGTGGAATAACCTTGTGTTCGTACCGGAAGGGAGTTCAGTGTCGGGAGTTCTTAGGGTTAGTAGATTAAAGAACTTATATGAGTATGTACTAGGTTTAGTTGAGTCAATAAATAATATGTTCATGTAATCGTCTTGTTGAATTCAGGAGCATCAATATATTATCTTGTTCCTTGTATCTTCCTGTCATGCCTATACCTGTGTGCCAATAAGAATCACTACTAGCCGTAGGTTAATTACTTCTCCCGCAATCGTGTCCTGGCTATTGGTCTCAAGAAAAAGAGAAGTGTCCCGACTATCATCAAGCTCCCGTCTATCCTTGCTTAGGCATCGTGGGCCATCTCAAAAAGTGTTAAGGAGTGGATCAGGAAGGAGTCAAAATGAGAGTGAGAGCACTGTATCAGACTCAAAACAGAGGAGTGTTAAGCCTGCCTATTCGGTTTTCTTGTCTCGGATGCCTTCGCAAATCTTGCGGCCCATCCGTTATTCACAGCCTACAAAAAGTGAGCCCATATGTTTGGCAAATATTGCAGCCCACCTACCCGCCCAAGGTCTAGGCCCTCTAAGTGTTGGGCTTCTGATCGATGTTCAAAGAAATTGATATCAATAGTAGTCTCGCAGAGTTGGGACTGTCAAATTACAGCAGGGTCAGAAGAATAGCTGGTTTATACCGACCAATTTGGCTTGACAGATTCATCATCCAGCAGAAGAGGGCTTTGCGGTTTTGGAGACAAAACTTCAAAATTTATGCATACTCTCAGAGGTGGGATATCAAATTACATTGTGACTCAAAAGAAAACGAGACTGGTTGTACGAAAGGTATTCTACCCTGAAATGAGAGATTTCCCCAGTAGGCAAAGATGAACTGGGCCTTTAGGTCTGTTATCCACCATGTTGATCCGAGAAAAGGGCCATTTGAGGGAATATCTACCTATGTGTACAATCTTCCATCATGTGAAAGACGTGCAGAACCGTCAATGAGGTGATAATAAAAGGATAAAAGAAGATGCAATTGCATCTGGAGATGATTGATGCTTAGTAGTGATCCAGTACAAGCCTCATGTGTCCCTAGCTAGCTAGTTGCTGAAAAAACTAGTACTCTGTAGCATCATCTCTCGCACACATTGATCACGCGACAAAATATACGGCGCAAATGAAGCAAATTTTATCTGTAAGCCACAAGTGTCATACCAAGAACAAAAGGGAATGCTGCTCCCCTTTTCTTTTTCTCGGAGGAAAGCAAATTAAGGAGCATTTCCTTGATGGACTACCAAGGAGCTCTAATAACAAAAGGCAAAAGTATAATCCATTTCGATACCTTGGAAAAGGAGCACTCGCACAAACTTATACTATACCAATAGATTGCATCAGTGAATCGTGGTTCAGATGATAACTCACCAGCAAGCAAACACCTGCCTGTACGAGCACAGCACGGGGCAAAGGCCACAGACAAAAGTGACTGAAACTAAATTCTCAAGCAAAAAGATGTTAGGTAAAGCCACCGATCTCATAACATTCAGTGGAAGCAGATGCAGCCGTATGGCTAGTGCAGCACGGCCAAGAACCCGGGATTCTGGATTGTGACTTTGTGCTCATACCACATACTACCAGCACATCGCCTTTTGTTTTTGTTTAATCGGACTGCCCTGGTTTTATCCGCTGACATATGGATTGTAGCCAAAAAGGTGTATTTATCATAAGAAACAACTAATAACAATAAGAAACAAACGAAAAGTCCCAAGACCCAGCTTAAGAAATGCTACTAGTAGTCCATGCTGATAATGCTTCAAGTTGCCATTCTTTTCAGGGACCAACTATATAATTTCACCCATGTTTCTCTCTCTCTCTCACACACACACAAGAAATGTTGCCCTTTGGGTGCAGGAGAGGCCACTTATCGAGAAGATGAGATGCAGATAAAGAGCGCTTGCATGTCGCGAGACGGCGCCAAGGTGCCACATCGCAATCGCTATCGAATCCCCATCTCCCGTACGAGTCAGCAACCATCTATATTTAACAAAGCATTATCCTCCAGAAACTAGTCACCAAAATATTTAGAATGATTGCATAAACAAGATCCGAATCTCTTCAGGGAAGCAAAACAGCGACGTGCTTGCTCCGCCTCTGGCCACACAGCTAGTATACGTACGTCAAATTAATGAAGTACGGCTGGGACGTCCAAGTGCATGCATCAACATAGCGGAGCAGAAGCCTTCAAACTTAGGGTGCGTTCGGCGCACCTCCTCTAATTTTTAACACCCATCACATCAAAAAGAATCTTGCTATTTAAAATTACTTTTATTAATTTAATGACAAAACCTATGTCACAACACCCTCTCTAAATCGCGAGACGAATCTAATGAGCCTAATTAATCTATATTTTGCTACAGTGATGCTACAGTAACCATCGTCTAATTACGGCTTAATTACCCTCATTAGATTCGTCTCGCGAATTCGAGCGGAGTCCTGAAATTAGTTTTGTAATTAAACTTTATTTGTAAATAGAATATTCGTTGTAAAAACTCTCTAAAATTTAGACCTTATGCGCTGAACGTACCCTTAATTTGGCAGTCAGTTAAATAATTTGCATGTTGAGCAGACGCCGGTCCGGTTGCGCCCGCCCGCGAGGTGGATCCATCAATCATGAAGCGGTCCCGGAGGCAGGGAAAGCAACGCGGCGGCGACTTGCGGAGGAGATAAGACGACGTCGGTGATGAAGATGGTGAGGCGAGACGGCGCCAAGGTGGCAGCAGGTTTGGTTCAGGGCGGAAATTTATGTCCAGACGTTTTGTCACTTTCGATCAGCCTTCATCGATGTTCACCTGTTTGTTGGTGCTTGTCTCATTGACATTCTATCAGCGTTTTGTGTGAACGGAAGGGACTGGAATGTTACTAATAAGGAATCCGTTCAAGGGACAGACATTTCTACAGGAACATCACACGTCTGACGTCACACCGGGCCTGTAGACTGAATCTTCATGAGGTCCTGCACTGAATGAGACTGACTGGATCATAAACTAAAGCAAATGTAACATAATGTCGACGAATGGCAGTAGTACCAGTAAAGGTAGCATAAACGCTCAAACGCTAATCTCTTCTAGGAGTAAAGGTCAAGTTGGTCACAGTCAGAATTCTCAAATGCCTGAACGAACCAAAACAATTGTTGATATGTTGTCTCCCAGAATGGCAACCATGGGAGCGTCCTTTCTTTTCCGTTTCTGGGACTGCTGTGGGTGATCTTAAGCATGCCGTTTTGGTCATATGTCCCCTGAAAAAGGCCATGGTCCGGCGCCTTCCTGTTGGGCCTTTTATCAGTAAGATTAGCAGCACTGCAGCAGGCAGCGCCATTGTTGATCTGAAGGAGAATCTGCTTTGTGACATGCCGCGCCACGTTCACGTCGCTCTCAAGAGTCAAACAAACAGGATAAGGGGAAGCTTCGGCTGCTTCCTGGCTCCTGAACAATCAATCCAACTGGATCCTACCGGCCGCACCAGGGCATTCTAATTTTCCCTTTTGCATGCGTCTCGCGGATGAATATTTTGGGGCGCTTGACCCTGACGTGTTCTGAAGAATACTGGTTGCCGGGATCCTGTACTGGCATCTCGCATCCGTCATCCGGTGTGTGCTGCCTACTGTATGTACTACTCTCTTCATTTCAGAATAATTGACGTTTTGGAGGAGTGGGGGAGAACCAAGGAGGACCGGCGTTTTAGGCCATTCTCAGTGGCCTCTTTCATTTCACATTTTCAAAGTGTGACACATCAGATTTTTAGTCTTAATTTGTGAAATGAAAGTGTATCTCTCAGTGCACTCTTTCATATCACAGTTTCATAGGTTGAACGAGACATTAAGGGTGGCTTTGGTTCGTCTTTCGGAGGTGCTGTGGCTTTTGAAAAAGCAAGCAGCCAACCAAAGGCCCTGGTCTCTCGCGATGTCTGTGGACAAAAGCAGCTTTTCTTCAGTACATTTCTCACAGCAGCTCAGACCTTGCTTTCTCCGGCTGTGGGGAGTCATTTTCCACAAATTTACCCGCCTGCCATCGGTAAGTTACGTATCCCTTCGTTCTTTCCTCGCCAGCGAACAGAACAGAACTCCTCTCCTCACGAGCGAACAGAACAAGGCGCGAGCTAGGGTTGGGCGACGCTGCTCAGCGCGGCAGCGGCGCCTCCTCGCCGGCGGCTCCTCACCATCCCGTCGCCGGCGGCTCCTCTCCATCCCGTCTCCAAGGTCGCAGTCGTCATCTTCGCCAGGCGCTGCAGTTCCCCGCGCAGAGCATCGCCCAGACCAGCGGATCTCGGCGCCCTCGGCCTCCTCGCCGCCGCCTCGCCATCGGGCACAGGCCGCCCCGTTTGGACCCGCCGGCGTCATCTCCATCGGCTCTTGTCGCCTTGAGTCGCCGGTCTGCAGATCTGCTGTTGATTCGTCTCCAGCCCGCCCCCTTCCTGTCGCGCCGTCGTTCAGCCCGCCCCCTCCGGACGCGCCTCCTCGATTCGTCTTCAGTCCCAGGCTGTGACGACGACGACCCCTGATCCGCCTCTGCACGCCAGATTCGCAGGTAGAAAACTCTCCCTGTTCCTTCCTGAATCTTGACTGAAATGGATTTATTTGCTGGTTGCTATCATAACTGGGGCACATGCTAACTGACGTCAATCATACCTGAGCATATGAATTGATTGAATTTTTTATTTGCTTCGTGTTGCTATCCATGTGCCTGCGAACTGATGTTGCTATACACACTGAATTGAACGAATTTTTTTTCCCTGCATAGAAGCATGTCTGATAAGGCAGATTGGCGTGATGCCAATCTAAGGCATTTTATTGAAATCGTGAAAAAAGAGATAGAAGATGGGAATAGACCATTGGGACAGTATACTAGGACTGCTTGGAAAAATATGACAGCAAAGTACCTTGAAAAAACTGGCCTGAAGCAAACAAAAAAGCAATTGAGAAACAAGTTGGATAATCTGAAAAAAGAATATACTGTGTTTATGGAGTTGAAGAATAGTGCGACTGGACTTGGATGGAATGAGGCAAAGCAAACTGTTGATTGCTCTGACGAATGGTGGGATGAACACTTTGCTGTAAGAACTACAATCTGATTGTTCATTACTCATTTTCCATGTGTTCATATGTGGTGTTTTGCTAATTTTTTCCATTGCATTTCAGAAATGCAACAATCCCGAGAAAGGTATCAAATGCAACCATATGAGGTTCAAAAAACAAGGACCGAAGCACCTAGATGATCTCCATATATTATTTGACAAGGTTCATGTTTCCGGGGCCAGTGCCTCTTGTCCTGGAGATATTTCCTCTGATCAATCAAGTGATGAGGATGTGGTTGAGATACAAAAAACTCCAGAAAGTGATGATGTGAAGTTGGCTGCACTGAAGAAAGCAAAATCAGGAAAAAAGAAACGTAAGGGCAGCTCTAATGCTACCGAAGAGAAGGATGAGAAGAGCCCTTTCTTTCGGATGTACAAGAACACATGTATGAAAATAGAAACTGCAGCAGACAAGATCTCCTCAAGTGTGTCGGCATCATCAGCTCCCTCAAGGAATGAAGTGCCTACAATTAAAGAGGCCATGCAGATGGTGAAAGAATGTGGGGTTGAAGAAAAAACTGGACTGATGCACACAGCAACTCTCTTGATTATGAAGCCTGAATTTAGGGAGGCCTTCAGCTCGCTGCAAACAATTGAAGGACGACTGGATTTTCTTGAGAGGGAGCATGCAAAGCAGTCCTAGAACCGTCCTTAGAACTATTCTATAGTTCAATTTGTTGTGTAATCTGAGAACCATTTCTACTACATGTGTTGTGTAATCTGAGAACCATTTTTATGTCTTTGTGTAATCTGAGAACCATTTCTATGTCTACTACATGTGTTGTGTAATCTGAGAACCATTTCTACTACATGTGTTATTTGAAAACCATTTGTCTTCATATTTGTTGTGGTCATGTCTGTTGTGTTAACACTAAATGTGTTTTGGTCATATCTGTTGTGATCTATATTAATTGTGTTCGTACTATGCTTTGTAGATGGATCCAAACATGGAAGATGCAGGCAGACAAGGTCTTGAGGGATTATCACTTCTAGCTGAACTGTCGCAGCAGGCTGCCATGCTTGGTGAGATGGGGAACCACTACACTGAGCAGTATTTGCATAAAGGTGAATATAGACAGACACCAGAAACTGGAATTCAATGGGTTATGAGGTGTTTGACCACTCTAAGGTATTTCTATAAAATGTTTCGGATGACCCCAGAAGTTTTTTGGCACTTCATGACTTGCTAGTTTCGAACTATGGTTTGACATCAAGCAACAATGTATCATCAATTGAGTCATTGGCTATGTTCTTGTGGATCGTTGGAGGACCTCAATCATTTTCACAAGTTGAAAACCGTTTTACACGATCACTCTGGACAGTTCACACCAAGTTTTATGAAGTGCTGAAATGTTTGCTCAAGTTAGGGAAGGAAAATATTAAGCCAAGAGATCCTACTTTCTCTACTGAGCATGAAAGGGTGAAAGAGGACCGTTTCTGGCCTTACTTCAAAGGCGCTATTGGAGCTATTGACGGTACACATATTCCAGTTTCAGTTGAACCGGAGGAAGTGGTTAACCACACTTGCCGACATGGTAATACAACTCATAATGTGCTAGCTATATGTGACTTTGATATGAGATTTATCTTTGCGGTTGCTGGTTGGCCGGGTTCTGCACATGATACTCGGATCTTGAATCATGCGTTGGCAAAGTTTGATTCTTTTCCGGTGCCTCCTAAAGGTATGCATGTCTCCTACTTGTCAATACTTGTACTGTCATCTGTAGTTGCTGATTTGGTTTTATAGGAAAATATTATCTTGCCGACTCTGGTTATCCAAACCGAATTGGATTTCTTGCCCCTTTCAAGGAAGCACATACCATATACCAGAATTTCGGGCTCGTTCTGGGCATCCTCAGGGAAGTATGAGATGTTCAATTTCTTACATTCATCCCTTCGAAATGTTATCGAGCGCGCTTTCGGAGTCTTGAAGCAGAAGTGGCGTATTTTGAAAGGCATATCAAGCTTTCCTATTCGTACTCAGAAGCATATCATTCTCGCTTGTATGGCGCTTCATAATTTTATTCGTGACAGCAACTTGAAAGATAAGGAGTTTGATAGATGTGATGCAGATGAAGGGTACCTACCACGTGCCACACGTGCCACGACACAAACACAAGATAATGAGAATGTAGAGGGGGAGAACGAGGAGACCATGAATACCATTCGCACTAGGATAGCTGATGCTTTGGTTAGAGCGAGAGAATGATAATTATGTTGATGCAGGGTTGTATTATGGACTAGATATCTTTTGCACAATGCTATCATTGTATTTATGTGGACCAAATGTTAATGGTGGATGCAATATCTTTTAAGAAAAATTAAGATTCCCATTCTAAAATGGTCGTTTACATGTTAATATCTGAAAAGAACACTTTTCTACGATCAATTTGCATATTTACAGCGTCTCAGACCATAAGGGGCATTACAGATATTTATAGCTTTATCACAGCCACAGCAGTTTCAACCAAACAGCTTTCAACTTTTCCTACAGCTCACAGACCACAGCAGCTTTTTCCACAGCTCACAGCCACAGCAGCTTTTTCCACAGCCACAGCCCAACCAAACACACCCTAAATTGTTGCATAGGTGTACCAATGGGGATCTGCATTTTTTTGCATATGAAAGGAAAAACCTTTCATCAACTTGGAAAGAGTGTCACTAGCCTTTCATCCTAATGAAAGGCTTCTCTCCTCTTTCATATAAATATCATGCCATGTCATCTTTTTTGCTGATGTGTCACTTAATAAATGCCAAATGAAAGGTCTATTGAGAATGGCCTTACTCTGCTACCCTTATTTACTTCAACTCCCATGCATCTCTGCATCCCGACAGAACCCACATGGGCACATGGCCCAGCTCCACATGCTACTCGGCGCTGCTCTCCTCCACCACTAGTACTACTCGATGAGTTGATGAGCAAAGGTGGCATGGCGCAGCGGCGCCAGCAGCAGCGGCGAGCGGCGAACTGAACGGCTTGCGCAGCACGCTGCCGCATCAACACGCACGGCAGCCTGCCTCACGGCCGCATCGACGCGTACGGCAGCAGGCACACAAGGCAACCTCGCGCGCGGCCATGGCTCAGTGGTGGGAGCTCGAACTCATCCCCGCAGTCGCCGTCCCGCCGCTCCCCTCCCTCGCCGCGCCGCACCGCATCTCCGCGCCCTCGCCGCGCCGCCGCACCTCTTTGACATTGCTCCCGCGTCCGCCTCATCAACGTCGCGCCAGAGGAGGTGGGGAAGAAGTCGTCCGTCGCCGTGACGGCCAGCTCGAGTAGCAGCACCAAAACCTGGACGCCATGGCGTACTCCAGGTGCTGACGGTGAGCGTTTGGCGCTCCAATCGATGGCGGGGCGGACGGCGGGCGTCCGGCACTTTTATCCGCGCCGCCTTCTCGTCGTTCCCGCGGCGTACCGCATCGACCTCGAACTCGTCGAGTACCACCGCATCCACGCCGGACTCGCCGCGGCCAGCCGCGTCGCCACGGGCCGTCACCTCGTCGCGCCCATCGACACCGGCGGCGGAGGATTTTCTGGATCTTGCAAGAACGGGGAAGGAGCCAGGGAGGAGATGAGAATGGGACGCGGCTTTCATTTCGGGGTGGGACCGTGTGGGAGACAGGAACGGGCGGTAGTGGATGTCAGGAGGGGCATCAGTGGAAAGCGCGTTGTAAAGTTGTCTGGGATACCGAGAACGTCAAGTAAATTGGCAAATTTACATACTCCCTCTGTCCCAAAATATAAGGGATTGTTGACTTTCAGACATCACCTTTGACCATTCGTCTTATTCAAAAATTTATAAAAATAATATTTATTTTCTTATGATTTGTGTCATTAGTAAATATACTTTAAATATAACATAATTATTTTTATATTTTTATAAATATTTTGAATAAGACGAAGAGTCAAACGTGATGTCTGAAAGTCAACAATCCCTTATATTTTGAGACGGAGGGAGTACCTCTAGAACGTCAAGTACGCAACTCTTGCTGGAAAATTCGGCGCCGACGGTTTGGCGCTCCATATCCATCGCCAAACGGGACGGACAGAGATCTTTTGCGCATGGCAATCGACCGTCGCCCATGTGTGATTCCTCGAGCAAAAGAAACGCTGCTCTCTCTCAGCTGTCGTCCAGGTGGGATACTAGAGCCAACTAAACAATGCGCTTGACGTGAAAACGATCGCCAGTTTTCAACTGACATCGATCGCCCGACGCTCAGCCTGCAAATAATGAAAAGCAGATGCACTGCACCAAAAAAAAAAATGCAACAGACCATTTCATCCATCAATTACCAAGGGGCGGCAATAACCAAAGGCAAAAGTATATTCTGCGTCGATACCTTGGAAAGAGGGGCACTCGTATATACTTGCACTACACTTAACAGGCGCGTCAGCAAACACTTTACTATCTTCGGAGCCCGGAGGACAGTACATCAGCACGCAAACGCCTGCCTGTACTCTATCGTGCAGGCCAAAGGCCGTTGACGAAAGTGACGGAAACGAAATTCTGTTCTAAACATGTTATCAACAAAAAAAAAAATTCTAGTAACACAGAAAAGAAGTTCGGTAAAGTCACTGAACAAGACGTCCAGTAGAAGCAAAACGCAGCCGTGTGGCTCATGCAGCAGAACCATGCAAAGCACTAGGCGCCTGACCTCACCAAACCAGCAGTCTTTTTACACGCCGGCACCAGGGACGGAGAACACATCAATCTCAGCACACGGGAAACTCTCTCTGATCCTAAGTATCCTAAGCAGCAAGTAATAAAGCGAGAAACACATTTCCAACCTCCAGTCACTGAGTCACGGGTCCAAAAGTTCAAGCACGAGGAGGGCCAGAGCAACCGGGACGCTTATCCAGCAAAGAGTGCGGCGAAAAGCCAGAATTATCATATCATAAGCTGCACTACTGCCAATAAGCACTCCACGTTGTGAATAGTCCGACGACCCCCACCAGCAGAGTAGCTTATCAAATGCATGCCCCTCCCTCCGACGCTGCAAGTTGCCGTTGTTTTTCTCCCAGGGACCAGCGGCAGCTGGAGTATTATTTTTCTTCCCCATCTGCTGCCGCGCGCGGCCTTTGGGCGCCGGAGAAGCCACTTATCGAAACGCAGATACGATGATGGTCGCGAGGTGCGAAGAGACGGCGTCAAGGTGCCACTTCCCTCCCCGTCGCCATCGGAAGCATCCAACTCCCATTTCCTGTTCGAGTCAAAGATAGGATTAGCGACTGATTTATCCGTTCATAATCCAGAAATCAGATACAGTATGATTTTTAAGTAGTTCTTTAGTAGGTAGATATGGAGGAAGATATTCCCTCCGTTTTTTAATATATGACGCCGTTGACTTTTTTTGTTACGTTTGACCGTTCGTCGTATTCAAAATATTTGTCTAAATAGCTAAGTGTGTAAGTTGACCTTAAAGTGCTTTTGATGATGAATCTAATTATATTCATTTCACATTGAAAAGTAATTATTTAAATCTATATTATTAGTCAAAGTTCAACGAAAAAAATCAACGGTGTGATATAATAAAAAACGGAGGGAGTACCTGTTCCTTGGAGGAGAAACGAACAGCGACGCTTTTCTTCTCGTCTCAGGCATACGGCTCTCCTACGTCAAGTACATGCATCATTGCAACGGCAGGTAGGAGAAACGGTGTAAAACGAGTCCTTTATTTGGAAAGAAAAACTGCAACTTGAGCACGAGTGACAACGCCATTTCTGGCCGCGTATGTCCGTGAGGTTGGACCCATGAATCATAAAACGGCAAAGGACAAAGGACACAGCAAATTGGAGGAGAGATAAAAAGAGAGCATGAAAACGATGGGGACTATAAGTTGAGACAGGGATCCAGGGTATCCACTTCGCAGGCTTGGCCCCAGCATCAGGGGTGAAATATCCACTCATTTTGTCACTTTCAGGGAGGCATTAGAAACCATTGTGTCAGCCTTCACCCTGTTATCTCAATGACAGTTCACCATGTTAGACAAAGAGCTGTGTCAAACATAAGACAATGGGATAAGGATCACAAAATGGACAGTCATTCCACAGAAATATCCGACAGGTTAAACACCACTTATACCAGCAAAATCTTCAAATCAATTTTTCATGAGATTGAATCACAACTGTACCGGATCATATACTGAGCCATTGATGCGTTGAATGGTAGATAATACTCCCTCCGGTTGGAAATTATTGTTCAGATAAGAGGATTAGTTCAAAACTGAACTAATCTCAATGTCCCAACATCAACATTTCACAACCGGAGGGAGTAGCTTAGAACTCATTCTTGATAGAACACTGATCACTTTAATATTGCTAACAGGTAAGATACATTATCCAACATATTACATTTGTCCTTCCAGAAATTCCTGGAAGACATCACAAAAGCTAAGAAACCACTAATTCCAATGAAAACACTGACAAATCCTAAAGATGCTGACATGTACTCCTTTCCTAGTTTCCATCAATTTGAGATGAATCCTCCAAGAAGCCCACAAAAAACTTCTCAAAATCTATGGAAAATGACTATAATGCCTATACAGTTATCCAGGAGTCATTGTGTAGAGCAAGCAGATTGCTTGTGCAAGTGCAAGTGATGCACAAAGAGAAGTCCATCGAGCAGACAACCAACCTTAATGAAAATTCCAACTAAAGCAAAAGATAATACACAAGTATCCCAAACAAACATATTGAAAACAAGAACTAAGTAATGCAGATGTGTTCCTTGTGAACTGTAGCATATTCCTAAAATGTTCCAAATGCTGCAATTGCCAACTACCATAATGCTTCAATCAATCAGGACCGTTTTCCATCACAATTAGCAAAACTGAGCTGCCTTTCTTGTGCTTTATGGTAACACTAGGGAACCTCCGCTTCACATGTCTCCTCGCAGGCTAGAGAGTTAGCAGACAGCAAAACATCAGCCAAGAGCAGCCAACAAAATCGACTACAAACTACTACTACAAGAACATCCATCACACACCTTGAACGTGCTTTCACTGGCACCATGATGAAGGCGGCCTCATGGAGACATGCACTTCATGTTCTTCAGGACCAACACGATATTTAGGGACAATAATCTCTAGGCCTGTACATGTTTCATCACAGTATGCTTCCAAAGTAGCATCTTCAGGGATCCGGGTGGGCAAACAAATTTCCCGGACAAACTCTCCTGGTGGGCAATGCTCAGGAGAAGGATCCACCAACTTGAAGGTTCGATCGTGCCTTTTAAGGAAAGGCATCCGACCAACGCTAGTGCATGATACCTTAACAATCCCATTTGAAAGAGTGTTCTTCCATGAAACCTTCACCCTTTGTATATCAGCGAAAGGCAGGCTGATGATGATCAGGTAGCCGTTGCTATCCTCATATATTGTTTTTGCAGCAGTTACTGGTCCAGAAGCATGGCGCATCACACCAGAGAAGTCATTCATCCATGATGGCTCAAAAGTGTGGCTTGTGTCCATGTCATGTGCTTTGTCTGAGTTTGAATTGCTGCAATCCTCTTCCATTGCAACAGGTGGGAATCCTTCCGTCGCTTGTTGCCGACGGCTGTGATTTCCATACCATCCCCAGAACTGTGATTGGATGGCTGTGTCGAGAGGTTAAGACCAGTACCATTCAGTGACTTCTTGTGGTGCCCATGTGAGCTGTTCTTCACCGAAGCAGCAGTGGCTGGCCTCTCGAGCTCAAAATCTGAGCTCGGTAAATTCCTCCATGACTCAAAGTCACTAGCTTCATTTGGGATAGAGAAGCTGGCATCCCTACCTGTGAGCTCCAACCACCTCTTCAAGTCAGCCTCGGGTACACCTGCCAAGTTTGGCGCCCTCACAAGCTCAATCCCATGAAGACACTGCGGGTTCGAGAGCCCACGATAGTGCTTGCGCTGCATCCGGTGGGAGCGCACAAAGCCTTTGTCCACGCTGAAAGGGAATTGGGGCTCCCCGAGGCGCGAATGGCCATTCATGAAGCTCCTCAGCTGCATCTTCCCCAGGGCATTCTCCGGCCGCTCCTTAAACGCCCACATGTACATGTTCTCCATGTCGTGCTGCACCAGGAAGGCATCCAGTGTGGCAATATTACCATTCCCAGAGGCGACAGCGGCTGCCTTCGCCTTGGCACCGGCCTTGTCGGCCGCCACGACGGGCCTGAAGTAGTGGGTGAAGAAGAACCAGGCGCCCCAGATGCTGTCGTTGCGCTTGACGCACTTGCGCGCGGCACTGGAGCCGCCGGCGCCCCTGGTGTGGGAGACGGCGACCATGGTGGTGGGGGCAGCAGCCGGCGGCGGGGGCGAGGCGGAGGCGGAGGCAGCCCCGCCCGCGGCGGGGGCGGGCGAGTCGGAGTCGTACAGCTGCGGGCCGCCGAGGCCGACATCTAGCATGTCGACGCTGTTGGAGTCGTGCAGCGCCGGAGGGGGCGGGGAGGGGTCGGCGGCGAGCGGGACGTTGATGTCAGGGGGGGCGACCGCCGCGGCGTGGAGGCAGCGGTGCAGGCGGCCGTGCGGCTGGAGGAAGAGGTCGAAGTCGTCGTGGGAGGAGGTGTCCATGGAGAGGAAGGTGGAGGGGCCCTGGTGCGGGTGGTGGGGCGTGGCGGTGTCCATGGAGAGCGCGGTGAGGAGCGACTCGCCCATGGCCGTCGTCCCCCGCGCGCTGCTCTCCCCGGCCGCCGGCTGAGCCCCTTCCGTCGCTGCTCTGGCCTGGCCTTTTGCGCTTCCTCCTCCACCGCCTCCGCACCGCGCCCTCCTCTCCTCCGAATCTCTCCACAAGCATCACCAGCTACGACCGAGACTTCACACCTCCCTCGCGTCCATCCGACAGCCGAGATGTGGCGAAATGGGGCGCTTCACCTTCAAATCACAGAGGCGAACACACATCAACAACCAAATCTTACGAATCAGCAAATCTCTTCTACCCTGCAGACCCAGACACGGATCCAAATCGAACCCACAGACAGAAGCGAACGTACCTACAGGCCGCCCAGGAAATCCGGAGGTCTCAAATCCAAGAACCGCCCCCTCCCAACCAACTGAAGATCCCTCCTCCCTTTTCCCCCCTTGTTGTTCCTCCTCCTGCTGAGCCTGAGAATCAAACAAACCAAAAATCGAATCACATCGGCGCGCACGGGCGCGTCCCTGTTCACAAGAGCGCAGGCCGCAGCAGCGGGTGGTGCGAGGAAGGAGAGGTTGGAAGGGAAGAGACGGTAACGGAGGCGTAGGGAGTTAAAAGCTGGCCCGGGCCGGGGGAGGTGTGAGCCGCGGCCTCCCCCGGAAGCCGCCTGCACGCGGGGTGGGGGTGGGGGGCCGTTACTTGACGGTGACGGCCGGATCGGGTCGGCGGCGAGCCACAGGGCAGTGTCCGTGCAGGGTAAACTCGAGGCGCCACACCTCACCTCCGCGGGAAAAGCAAAGCAGAGGCCGCGTGGGCTGGGTGGATTGGGTGGCTGGATGGGCTCGCCTCGCGTCCGCCCGCCCTCGATCTCCTCCTGGTTTCCGCTTTCTTTTCTCCGTATGCCGGCGCACCATCCCTCTCTGCTTCCCAGTTGATTTTTTCCCACTTGCTGAAAAAAAATAGTTGATTTTCCCCAAACCCTGCGGAATAAAATACTGACCTCTTCTTTCATCAAAGTATAAAAGCACGAGAGCTTGCATCGGTAACAGTGAAGGGTTAGGTTCATGTGCTAGTAATTTACTTACTGTAGTACGCCGGGGCGCTTCAGGATTGTCGTGTGCATTATTGGTGCAAAGAAAATTAGGATATTGTTGTCAGTACACGGGACTGAGAAAAAAGCGTACTACCGCCATTCACGCGATAGCCTGACTAGAATATTGCAGGCCTTCCCTTGATAGCCGGGAGCACTGCTCTGGATGTCCACGGATCCTGCTTGATCTGTTTGTTGAAGCGCCTAGCCGAGCTCGCTTTTTCAGTTTCATTCAGACGAAACGACAGGTTTGCACCGGCGTGACAGTTCGGATGAAAGTGCTTCCTTCAAACGGCACCGGCCATGGATTCCCTCCCCTGCGCCGCGTCGATCTCTCAGCTTAATCTTTGCTCCAAGCCGCCCACCCGTGCACGAGCGAGCTACCGCACGCTCTGCTCTGCTCGCGCAACGCTGTTGTTGAAAGTTGTCCGCATATTGCATGCACCAGCAAATCCTTTTCCGAAATCTTTGTACTCAACGGCCTTAAAACCTCCTCCTTGTCTGCAACCTTGCATGACACACGTCCTCGGTCGAGGGAGGCTGCCGGGGAATAGTTTGAGTTGGAATCCTGCCAACACGCTCTGCACAGAACACTTGGCTAGCTTTGGTGGCACATCACATGCGTGTGCGGGTCACGCTACGACACGATTGTCAACCGGGGCGTTAACATCCAGGCCGTCTGAGCTGTAAAGCTCCACGAAACAAGGCTAGTAAGCCAACATTTCGTGAGATTCAAGGGCGTGTTACCCCCAACTGATTCTCAATATTTGTCTTGTCCACGTAATAATTCCCTATAGAACTTGATCGAACTATCAATTTTGTAGAACTGGCTCGAACTATCAATTTTATAGGTCTAAAAAATATCCAGTTATAGATACGAGCAACATCTCATTTCTACTTATTCAGTATTGCAATGACTACTTATTCTTCCATATTTTATTTGCTATCCCATCACTTCCTAATCCCAACCTGTGGTCTTAGGCTATCAGTGGTATGCGTGCTGCTTCTTGCTTTGACAACTAGGTGATGCGGAGAACTCTCGAGGTAACTTTGGTGCGATAATTCATTTATTCTTTGCTACCAGCTTTCCTTGTTTTCATGCTTAGCGTCAACATCCTCCCGTCCGTCCCGGCCCTTCCATCGTTGATAATAAGCGGGTAACAATGTCGGCAAGTTCCTCTATGTCAAAGTGCACAGGAAACCACAACGCACCTTCTCACACAGTGCAATTACACAAAGGCTCTATGGCATCAAGTAGCAAATCGTTTTCATCTCCCAACATATAACACGATGTTAAATTCAGGAGGACCAGTGGAATGGCTCAGACTACTTCTGAACAATGGCTCCAAGAATGAGAAAAGGAGGAAATTGGGAGTTCTGTTCTCGGCATGGTGGCAAATCCGGAAGGAAAGAAACAGAAGAATATTTGACAACAAGCAGCAGCAAGTTCATAGAACCGTGTCCTTGATCATTGAGCAGATTAATCTTCTGAATTTTGCTCTACAGCCTAATGAGGATGACTAGTTTTCTTTCCCTTTTGGCTGCTATGTCAGTATAAGGATGACGGCAACAACAACCTGATGTTGTCCCCTTAGTTTTCCTTTTTGTGCTAGTCTTGTAATTTAGACTGTAATGTTGATGCTTCTATCTTAATGAATGGCAGTGCTCCTGCCTCTTCTTCAAAAAAAAAAACAGTGTCGGCAAGTGCAACCACCATTTTGTGTACGTCGTCTCAAAGGGAGAGAAGGGAGTGTATATTTTTTTTGCACCGCTGATATAAAGTTGCTTTATTCCTTTATTTATTTTTATTATTATATTATTTCACATTAAAAGATCAACTGAGTTGCTACTTTGATTCTTAGATGCATATGTACATTTTCAAGTAATAGCGGGGGTTAGGATAGTAGAAATGCATTCATATGATATTTCGCGTCATTCTTTTTGTAATGGCGGTCGTGGATAAGTTATAGACATTTTTTACGATATTTTTTAATATTACTACATTTTAGTGGAAACCATTTTTTTCTGTTTTATCTTATTATTAATATGTTATAATAGTTTGTATATTAAATACAAACGTTACATCTTAATTACAGAGGTGATTAAAAACTGGAGCATATAGTTCACCAGTTTCACATACGCACCACCACAATGTCCACCCTGCGGCGCTGTCAGCGTGTAGAATGAGATAGGCTGCCGTGCGCGCGTACGTCTAGCCGCTTATCCCAGATCGATATCGATATCGTATCATCAGCCTGTGCCGTGGCCGTGCTGCGCGAACGGCAACTTTTCTTGTGTCCTGATCTTCTCTCGTGCGCCAGTGGCTTCTCTCGGGAGATTTTTTCCATGTGTGTGACTCAGGCAGGCATGCATTCTCTCATCCAACGCCGGCTGGGGATTGCCCGCTCGCTCGCTACGCAGGCTGCTGGCTGGCGTGAACACGACGGGCTCCGCCGCCCGGGGCACCGCGTGTTTTTTATGCCGCGGAGGCCTGGAGATAAGAGATCTCGGAGGAAGCCAATCTG
Source organism: Eragrostis nindensis (assembly GCA_012490785.1). Classification (NCBI taxonomy): domain Eukaryota; kingdom Viridiplantae; phylum Streptophyta; class Magnoliopsida; order Poales; family Poaceae; genus Eragrostis; species Eragrostis nindensis. The sequence goes on along the minus strand of JAAXCT010000374.1, from coordinate 411,502 downwards.
GGGAGGCGCTTCTCTACAACAAGTCCACGGCACCGCGGAGGCCTTATCTGGCCCGGCGGCCGGACGTACGACACCTGCATGACAGGAGCAGCGCGCTCACTAACGCCGCTGCGTTTGTGTTGGCGTGGCGTCGATCCGCCGGCGTGACTGCATCGTCCACGCACGCACATGGCGACTTGGGGTTGGTTAATTCCGTAGGTGAAAAGTGGCGATCAAGTCGTACTCGGCTCGTCTCTATCACACCACACCACCGGCAACGCGTGCCGTGACCGATGCCATTGCCATCACAAAGGACTCCGCGCACTGTTACCGGCCGTGCGACGACGGGTGGTGCGGCCAACCTCCAGCTAGCGAGCGGGTCGTCCTCGGGCGATGGTTGGGTTGAACGGCCGAGGTCGCGCGTGGAGTTTTACGTACTACGTACAGAGCTCTCGTTTTCGGACCACCAAGACCCGGCCGCCGTGGTGGTGCCGCGTGGTGCTTTTCTTTCATCGGTGGTTTGACACATTGTTTGAGGGCGCGTCCGAGCTTCCTCAGATCGACCGCGCGCGTCGTGCGATCGATGGCCAATGATTCTCTTTTGACGACAGTATATATCGGCGTCATTTTCTAGCTTCAGTAGTGGCGCGTCGCTGTCGAATATTGTAGTACAATTTTTGCAGCACGGTCAGTACTTGAGCATGTATGTTTGACCCGGGGGGGAGGGTAGATGTATGATCGGTAACGAGGAGGATAAGGCGACATGTAAGCGTGGCTCGCCTACATCCATTCTTTTTTTCCTATGATATCTTTTTCCTCTTCCATTTTCTATGGCAGCAGTGTAGACTTTTCTTTCCTGAATACGAAGACGTAGTCTTGTTTTTTTTAAGACATCAAATCTAGCGTAATTCATCTACCCATTTTCATTGCGTCAACCTTGCTGGAGTGTAGGATTAGGAACAGAATATACTTAGGAGAGTACTGTACTTAGGTTCAGTCGCGAGCAGGAAAGTCAGCGAGCGTTTGTTGTTTCGGCCTCCTCGAGATAGGCCCTGGAGCCATCTCATGGCCCTCAGCGCGATCTGGGCCGTGGCCACGCTGCAAAGGACTTTTTTTCGTTTTCTTTTTCCAACCATTGTTTGCTGCAAATCCAAGCAATACCTGCAACAACAGTTTTCAAGTTTCCCGCATTGTTTCATTTTCCTCAGGCGTTCCCTTTAAATCGCGATGAGCTTAGGCTTTGTGTCCACTCGTACGTATATACAGACTGAAATATTCAGTTATGCTCCCATTTTGGCCCTGCCGAAACAAACTGCTGGCTGCCTGGCTGCTTGGGTCACATAAGTTAAGCGCCCAATGTTTGGTCCACTCCCACGGTATGTTTACCTCTGAATGGTGGTATTCAAAAAGCAATGGAAACCCACCTGATCGACCATAGGTGAGCATTACGCTCGGAGGATTCAAAGATAGATAGCTGAATTGCCAGCCTCTCCAACACAGGTTGAAAATTGACTCCGAACCCTTGAAAAGAAGAGGACTACGCTCGGAGGATTCAAAGTAGCACCAACGGCACCAGAAGTCTTGTCATTTTGTCTAATGGAAGTGTTTCGATTGCTCTTGCTCACTAGTTGCCCGAGAAAATACAAAAAATGCTCATTGAACAAAACTGCAAACCAACTTGTATTTTGCCACCGTTTCTGAATGTTGAAACGATGATGCATGCATTTGTTTGGACCGGCAAAATTGGTTTCGAGTATTGGCTAGATGCTTACGAGAGTACCTTTTGGCTAGCTAGCATATCCATTTCTGAACCTGAACAGCACGAGGGCGGCCTCTCTGTGGATTTCAATGCTGCTGGCAGCTCTGTGGGTGACATCTTTGTTCCTTTATTCTGTTGGACGAATAGGTAGAGCCACGGGTTCACAAGCATAGGGATCTCCACGCACGTTATCAGGCGACAAAACACACGGCACCGTTGATATCAGATTATTAGTAATCCAGAAACCTGAGCCATGTGCCAAGATTTTTTTTTTCACATTGCTATCAAAGGACGAAGGACACGATCACACGACTCTGGACCTTTCAGATGTAAAAGCTCGCAGAGAGAGTTCAGATACAGGGAAAAATTCAACTGTCGTCCCTTCAGTATTTCTTTCTTTACCCACTGTTGCACCGATGACAGGAGGATAAAAGAGTTGCTGCGGCTGCACGCCTCAGCTTCGCATGAGCTGAATAAGAATTACCGATCCGGAATATGATATTCCCAGTGTACCCGACAAAGGAAAAGGCTAGCACGAGAGGACGAACTGATTAAAATTCAGGCGTGTCTTTGTGGTTGGTGGCCTAATGTAGTAATCAGGTCACACAAAGTTCTCGGAAAAGTTTTATTAGTTTTACTTAGCTAGACAAAGAATGGGGGCTGCACATGTGGGCTCCGGTTGTCAAAGGCAAAGAAGCTTTAATCCTGGAAGTATTCCCACTAGTGCATAGCAACTCAGTATTCATCATCATGGACCAAATCATTCTCATCTCCTTCGATAGCTGGGAGCGCTTCTCTAGCACCTAGAATCCTTTTTCGTTGGAACCACTCCATTACAGGCCACAAAAGCAGTGACACAAACTTGTGCCTCCGATGATAAGTTAGGCGAAAAGCGCGGTGCTGGAAGAAACATAAGCTAATCACAGGTGGCATCTTTTAATCACGGATTACGCCACGGCCGGCCAACAAGAAATTTAGTCGTACGTACACGTACGTAGTACTCCGCAGTACTGGCACAGTTGCAGATGAATATAAGGAGTCACTGTGTGCGTTTGATCTGGCGATGCCTAAGACTGACTCCAACCGGGAGCCTATATGGTGACTCAAACTCTAAATGGGTCCTAAAACCTCCAAAAACACCCTCCAACCGACTACCCAAACGTCCTACCCATTTTCCGGCCCGCCCTGCTCGCCGCGCACAAATGGGGTGTGTCGCCTCGCGACCAAGCGCTCTCTCTCTGCCGCTCGTCTCCTCCCTCCGCCAGCTGCGCCGCCTAGCCTTCTCCCCCGCCCCCGCCGGCTCGTCCTCCGCGCTCTCCGCCGCCGTGCTGCCTCGCTGTGGCCCCTCCCCCTCAACGGCCGCATCTCCCCCTCCGCTTCCTCTCCCAATCGAGCTACGGGAAGGCGGGAGGCGAGGGGCGCCGTGGCCATGGATGGGAGCGGAATGGCAAGGGGCGGCCGGCGCGACGGCCTGCGCGACGGTGCCGCATCCGCCACAGAAGGAGCAGGCGAGCAGCTGGGCAGCGCGCGGGGGAGGAGGCCCGACGCGGCGGCGGAGGCGAGGAGGCTGAGCAGATTGAGCCGCGGCGGCCCGGAGGGAAGCAGGGCGAGGAGGAGTAGCGCGCGCCGGTGTCGGGCCCGCGCGCCGGCGCTCCGCCTCGTCGGCCCGCGCGAGGAGGCCGTCCGCCGAGCGCGGAAGGGCGCGGGAGGGGAGGGGAGGGGCGCTCCGCGTCGTTGGCTAGCGGGAGGGGGCGCGGAAGGCGGCGGCGCTGGAGGAGAGAGAGGAGGCGGCGGGCGGCCGGTCATGGCAGCGAGAGGGCGGCGAGGAGAGAGAAGGGTCAGCCGGGAGAGAGGAGGAGGAGAAAGGGGAGTCGGTTGGAGATGAAGTTTTTTAGGTGCAGACTCTTCAAGCTCAGGTAGATGTATTTTGAGTTTTAGGTCTGCAATTTGGATACGTTGGGTTGGAGTCGGTCTAATTTTGCTTGCAGGCAACTTATCCTGTTCCTGTCACGGCCTCCACCTGCTTCGTACAAAACAAAAAAACAACTCTACTGGCTTGCCGTACGATTCAACAACCTGGCTCCAAGCACCGTAGCGCGCGCGATCTGTGTCGTTCCTGTGTATAGATGCCGCTAGCATCAAGCGCTGACTTCATCGTACGGCCTGCTTGGTTCTGATACACCTACCGTTATTTACCCCCATCTTTCCTTGCTAATTGCTCCTACCGTTATTTACCCCCATCTTTCCTTGCTAATTGCTAATTGAAAAACCACGCGACAGCGCCTACCGTTATTTACCCCCATCTTTCCTTGCTAATTGCTCCTGATTCTGTCTAATCCCAGCCGCCTCAGCACAGCAGTCAGCAGAGTCTGTGGACTTTGGAGGACTCCCTCCTTCACTGCCACGGAGGCAGCAGCACAGCGCGGCGCGGCCGAGCAACGGGCGGGCAATAATTAGGACACGGCGCACGCGGCGCTGTGCGCACTCAACTCACCTCGCTCCCGGTTTCGATTTGCTTGCACCAGACGCCGCTGCGGTGCGCTGCGGCCTCAACTTACCTCGCCCTTGTCTCGTCGTCTGTCTGTCTCCACCAGCCAGCCAGCCAGCCACCGACCTCCCTGTCCGTACGCCACCGCCCGGCGAGCGAATGCGGGAGCTCTAGCTAGCGCTCGCGGCCCTCCCGCGCGCGGGCGACCCATGAGGAAGCAGCCGCCGCCAGCGCACCGCTGGAGGTGGATGCGCGCGCTACTCCTGGCGCTGCCGCTCCTCTCGCTCCCGGTCCTCTACGCGGCGCTCGGGGCGGGACGCTCCTCCTCCTCCTTCCCCTACTCCTCGACGGCCTCCGCGCCGCCCCTCGGGCGTCACGCCAACGCGCGCGGGCCGCCGCCGCGGCTGGCGTATCTCGTATCGGGCGCGGGGCCCGGGGACGGCCCGCGGATCCGGAGGCTGCTGCGCGCGCTCTACCACCCCTGGAACTGCTACCTCGTCGGGGTGGCCGGGGAGGAGGACCGCGCGGATCTCGAGGCCTTCGTGCGCGGCCAGGAGGCGACGCGTCGGTACGGCAACGTGCGGGTGGCCGCGGCGGGGGAGTGGGCCGCCGTCACGCGGAGGGGCCCCACCGAGCTGGCCGCCACGCTCCACGCCGCCGCCCTGCTGCTGCGGGAGTTCGAGGGATGGAGCTGGTTCATCAACCTCAGCGCCTCCGATTACCCGCTCTTGCCTCAAGATGGTAAAATTCAGCTCCCGCACTGACATGGATCGCCTCTCGCTCCAAATGACTCTGCTTGGTTTTAGATGCGCTTGTTTTTGCAACATACGCTTGAATTGTAACATCATACTACATTTTTTGCCAAATTCACTTGTTTATTGTGTGTCCGGATGACCCACTACTGCAGTTAGTCTGAAGGATGGCCATTTCTCGTTTCCTTACATTTTTGGATTGCCATTTGATTCAAAGTGTAGTAGTATTAATTTCATGCCTGTAGTAGTATTAATTTCATGCCTTATCCGATTATGGCAAGGCCCATAAGCCTGCTGAAGTGCTTGCTATATTGTGAGTCCTAGTTTAGGATCCGTGTTTTGAATTTTTAGTAACATTAGGTTGCCCAATTTATCTGACAAAAATGATGTGTGTGTTCATCGGTTATCGATCTGTTAGTTGTGTCTACACAACTGGAGGTCTGTTAGCTCGTCCTCTATGGTACTCTGTTGCAGTTCAAATCGTTGTTGTGCCCTCAAACGTATCTCTGCAAGGTGGCAGGTTTTGAATGCTATAACTTCTGCTGGTCAGTTTTTTGTGGGGCATTGAACAGTGCTTGTGATTCTTTCTTTAATGTAGCTCAAATTTATTGTGAACCAAGTTCAAACTAGATCGATAGGATAAAATACTGACAGTGCGGGGTATTGCCATCCTTGCAAGTTCCTATACAAGTACTTTATTCCATTTGCCAGCATAGACATACAGGAATACTCAAAATTAGCCAGTTTCAGAATTCTCGGAGCAACATAGTTAACAAACCTACTACTAGCGGCATCTTATTCTCAGTCAGCTCATTGTTGTCTTTTTTCTGTACTTCTGTGAAACCCATCTTCATATGGCTTGCTTGATATGCCCTGCATCACCCTGGAACAGTGTTTAGAATCGCGTCATGTAAATCAAATGTACGCTTCATACTACAATGAATACCACAGTCTGTTTCTCAAACCATATCATTTATTCAAGGATGAGAGTCAGACACACCACAGCTAGGCCAAATTGATAATCCATCTTAATGCCAGCTTTTAGCTGCATGATAGCAAGATAAAAGTTCATAATATAACCCTCAACTATGAGCATTGAGCGGTTTTTAACTTTCAATTCTGAAACCGTTCACACTTTCCACCAGACCAATGTTCTTAAAGTAAACGGTCTCAGTAGTTGGAATTGAAAAGCGATTGTTTTCATAGCTGTGGTTTGAAAACCAGACTCTGTTGATAATCGTGGGCTGTAAATGGACCTTTTTCCTAATAAATAAAATCAAAGTTTAACATGATTCAAGCTAAACTAATTTCCTTCATTGACCCGCGAACAATAATTGCCTAGTTACTTTTATATTTTTAGTACCTTTGTGACTTTTAGGAATGCAAGCTGAAAGAAAGGTAGTTTACAGACGTAGTTCTAAAAATTTCCAAACTCTTTGCATAACTGCTGATACATGTGTATAGCTAATATGTCAATTGGTAGCATAGTCATTTTTTGAAATGCTGATACATTACAGGTTTATATAGCTCTTGGATCTGATATTAATGCCCTTGTGGCCTTGCCCTCATATTTGACAGACATACTTCATATCTTCTCATATATTCCAAGAGATCTGAATTTTATTGAGCACACAAGCAATATTGGTTGGAAGGAGTAAGCATATTCTTTTTTTTTCCATGTGTGGTTCTTAATTCCCAACCCGTTTTTTATTCTTTATTGTGATTCTTGGGTTGCATGTGCAGGCATCAAAGGGCAAGACCAATCATTGTAGACCCAGCATTGCAGGTCCCAAATAGAACAGAGATTGTGACAACAAAGGAGAAAAGAAGTATGCCATCAGCATTCAAAATATTTGTAGGTACTGTCTGATGTCTGTATTTTACCTTTTTTGGAGGGTATGATTGAATTCTCTACAACATTTAACCATCGAAATGTTGCCTAGTTGCCTTTTCTGCTATCTAGAAGAACCTTAGCAAACGAGTGAGAAACTCCTATCATGTTACTATGGTACAGCTAGAAAAAAAAAGCATTGAGGCACTCAAATAGTGTCCTATCTATAACAGCACACACTGTTTGCATTATTTTGCCCTGTATCTTTGAGCTGGTCACGAAATTACCGCTGTAGGTCTGCATTCTGCATAACCTTTGAGTCTGACATAATAGAGAGGAGCTAAAAGATGCTTCTGAAATCATCTACTAGGGGGGAAAAAAAGGAAGTATACAGACTGAGTAGATGATCGACCGAATGTCCTAGCAAGTCTGCAGTGTTAGATGGTTGCTGACTAATTTGGGTGTCTGTCAAGAAAAGCTACATCTTTAAATAATTGGTTTCTGGTGTAACTTTTATGGCTTATGTAGCTTTTTGCTGATATATGTTTTGTGATGATGTTTGAGATGTTGATACATTGTCCAAGCTTCTTTTAACCAGTAATTTTGACACCTGAGATTACGTAGTTCTCTGCCAGGTACTAGTTTGTGGTTGCGGGAAACAGGGATAGTGGGATGGTTTGATTTCTCGGGTATTTTCCTCCTTTGTAGAATTATGGAATTGCTGAGCGCAGCATTATCTTGAATCTTGATAAAATTTCGTTTTGAAGGTGAATCTTTTCTTTTGGAACAAACAATGCTCTTTTCCAATCTGTAATGTTTTAGCCCTTGAACTCTAAAATCTATAATGTTTTATTCTAAACAAGACCTTGGCTCTTGGTGCAGGTTCGTCTTGGGTAATTCTGAGCCGACCATTCCTGGAGTTTTGCTTATTGGGATGGGACAACCTTCCTCGCACATTGCTGATGTATTTCACCAACTTCCTCTCGTCCTCAGAAAGCTATTTCCACACGGTGATCTGCAACTCGAATTACTACCAGAACACCACCATCAACAACGATCTGCGTTTCATGGCGTGGGATAACCCCCCACGGATGCATCCTGTTAACCTGACAACAGAGTATTTCGATGCAATGGCAAACAGCGGGGCGCCATTTGCACACTCTTTTGTAGATGACAATCCTGTTCTGGATATGATCGATGCCAAGCTGTTGGGGCGGGCACCTGACAGCTTCACACCAGGCGGATGGTGCTTGGGTAGCTCGGTAGGCGGGAAAGACCCGTGCACCTTCCTCGGAAGGTCCTTTGTTCTCAGGCCGACCAAACGGTCGGTCAAACTAGAGAAGTTGTTGTTGGAACTTTTGAAACCTGGTAACTTCAGGCCTAAACAGTGTAAATAACACTCATCTTACATGTAGCCAGTTTTATAGTTTTTGGTAGTGCTCTGAGGTCAAAGTGTTGAAATCATCCTGATTGTCGCGGCAGTAGGCACACACTCGTCTTGTTGTATACTTGCAACTGGAAAGCTCAGTCGAAATGGTTGAGGCTATACATGTACACCTGTCGTTTCATGTTTCCCATGGATGTGCGGCAACTGATCATAGTTCAGTGTTAAACCGCAACATAGCAGTGTTTCGATTCATGCAGGCTGCTGGAGTTAAACCCGTTTCTCTTGCAATTTGCAAATTTACAAATAGGATCTGCAAAGTACCAAGATACTGGCATTTCATTTATCAGATCTTCACAAAAAAGTTTCCAGCTACGATCTCGAGAATGGGCCTTGATAGTCGTGCGATGCTCTGATGGGCCGTCTAAATTGATCGTCCGAACTCGAGCCCGGCTCCTAAGTTAAAAAGGCCCAACTCCCGTCCTCCCCGCTCTCCAGAAACTACCCGCACGATCTCCGGGCATCGCCGCCGCGCCGGCCGCGCCCCCGTCCTCCCGTCGGCGTCTCCGTCCCGAGGTACGCATCTCCGTCCCTTCATGTCACCCTCCCTCGCTTGCCTCGTGCTCTTTAGCGCAGCGTGGACTTCGCGCCGTCGCAGTACGTACGGGATGCTCCTGTCACTCGGTAGATCTGACCAGCCCGACAACCTTAGCCTTGCCGTCAGCCAGGAGTCGCCTTTCAGCCACTAGACACCTCTTGCGCCGGGGAGCTCCTTGCTTCCCGGCAATTGGCTGTCCCTGCCGCCGCGTCGTTGTGCTGTCTGCTGTCGTCTGTCCGGACAGCTCTGCCGGCGCCTGCAACCTGTTCGACCGAATGCCTAGCGAAGGAAATTGGCCTCGCCGTCGTAGCATGTCGTCTGAATGCTCATGCACAGTTTCAAGTGTTATCTCGATTGAGTGTTGCTACCTATAGGTCTTAGACATACCATGATGCCGAAAAGGGAAGCCCCGAGGTGCATATGCAGTGAGAATCACATTGCCCTGATGCTTTGATTGATGCATTTCTTCTGTTTGTAGTACTCTTAAACTGGATTATATGATATGTGGTGTGCTATTTCATTTGGAGGAAATTTTGCAATTGACAAATATTTATGCTGGTACATGAATGCCTATGTAACCCATAGCTAGTAAAACACCTTCTCACTGCAAATGTCTCCTAGCACCATTTACCATTTTCCCAGGTTTGGTTCGAACATCTCATTTCCTACATGAATTTGTTGCCCTTTGAATGACTGCTTGCTGTGGAACTACTCTAACATATTGATCACATATTAAGGTGAACCGACAGAATGGGTCGGAAGACTGGTGCTTTGTACATAAACCCAAAGAAGTTTGGTGCTGTTGCGAAGCCTTGCATGCCAGAAATGGTGGCCTTCCTCAACTGCCTGGCCTTAAACAAACAGAACGATGACAAGTGCTTGAGACAGAAGGATCTCTTGGTTGCTTGTACTCAGACTCAGGTTGTTATCCACACCACATTTTTAGCTTTTTGCATCTTTTGGTATTGTTTACACAAGTCATTAAGCCAATAATTCTTCTGCTCTCTTACGCTTGCTTGTTACACGATTGCAGAAAGGAAAGCCAAAGAATGCAGCGAAGACCATCAATTACCATCTCCAGCGACTTGGGCGTGACAAGTGGGGCGGATGAGTACATCTAGATGTAATGGCACCAAGACTATTTCCTCGTCATGCATACTGCCTTGTATTGAAGGTCAGAAGACGATTAGTTTCTTCGAAGTAGCTTACCGAAATGGACCAGTAATACGTTGCTAAGCTTAGACAATGTTCAGGTAATAATTCTATGTCAGTCTGTAAGATGCCAGCAGTACGCTTGATATGGTTTTCTCCTAATGATAAACGGCACCTTTTTGCTATGTGTTTGTGGTGTGCTGATATTTTGGAAGTGTTCTTGACACTTCAGTCGCACTGCTGCTTGTGAATTGTGATTTGAGCCAGTTTCCATTCTGGTCGCATGTTGCGTTTCAATAATGATAAAAGCATTTTTCATTTTTGGGTAGCTCGGTAGATTTCAATCATGTAATAAGCATTTTTTTCTATTTTGAATGGTGTTACAGTTATTTTAGGCGCATCATGCATCTTTTGCGCAATGTAAGATTAGTGGCAGAGGCAAGTATCGGACATATATAGAAGATTAATATCACCAGTAACCATGGTTCCAGAAACATGAAATAAAACATAAGATTAGGCTACGATCATAAGCCAGAAGTCCCATAACAATACCACTCTGCAGCATATAAATCATCTGTTGCGCTAACAGCGACCATTTAGGGAGAACTGACATAAAATAAAATCATGCCAGTACATTTTGGCAGTGATGATAGGGTTGCAAAGTTACTTTGGGCGTCAAGTTCTCAAAGGTTGCCTGCCCGTTCGTTAATTTGCTTCATTAGTCGTACCTCTCGGCCTCCTGAACCATGCGTTCGATCTCCTCCGTGCTCAGCCTGCCCATACCGTAGGTGATGGTGATCATGTTCTTCGTCCTCGTCAACCTGTCCTCCGCTGACACATGCATGATGCCGTTGGCGTCAATGTCAAAGGTGACGTCGATCCGTGGCACGCCTCTTGGCGCTTGCTGGATGCCTTCTAGGATGAATTCGCCGAGCAGGTTGTTGTCCTTGGTGCTTGCACTCTCACCCTCATACACCTTTTCGAGGACACTCAGCTGATTGTCGTAGACGGTGGTAAAATCCTTTGTCTTCTTGGTGGGGATGGTTGTGTTCCGCGGGATTACCACGCTCATCACACCACCAACCGTCTCCACCCCGAGAGAGAGCGGCGTGACTTCGAGCAGGAGCACATCCTGCATCATCTCATCGTCGGCGTCGCCATTGAGGATGGAGGCCTGTATGGCGGCACCGTATGCGACTGCCTCTTCAGGGTTGACACTCTTGCAGAGCTCCTTCCCATCAAAGAATTCCTTGAGCAGGCTCTGGACCTTGGGGATGTGGGTGGAGCCGCCCACGAGGACGACGTCGTGGATGTTGCTCTTATCCATCTCAGCGTCGCGGAGGCACTTCTCAACAGCCTGAATGCACTCGATGAAGTAGTTCTTGTTGAGCTTCTCGAACAGGGCGCGCGAGATCGTGGCGCAGAAGTCGACGCCGCCATGGAGCGAGTCGATCTCAATGGTGGCTTGCACCGAATGAGACAACACCCTTTTCGCCCTCTCACAGGCAGTCCTCAGCCGCCGGAGCGCCCTTTGGTCGCTTCTGATGCCCGTCAGCTTGTTCTTCTTCAGGAACTCACGCACGCAGTATTTCACCAGCTCGCTGTCGAAATCTGTTCCGCCGAGGTGCGTGTTACCAGCAGTGGCCTTGACCTTGAAGACACTCATGTCCATGTCGACACCCGGATCGATTGTAAGGATCGAGACGTCCAGAGTACCGCCGCCGAGATCAAAGGTAAGCACCGTCCTCTCGGCGTCACTGTTCGACATCTCGTGGAGGCCGTAGGCGATGGCGGCGGCCGCAGGCTCGCTGATGATGCGCGTGACGTTGAGGCCGGCGATGGCGCCGGCGTCCATGGTGGCCTGGCGCTGGGAGTCGTTGAAGTATACCGGCACGGTGATGACAGCGTTCTTGACAGGCGTGGCGAGGTACGCTTCGGCAGTCTCCTTCATCCGCATGAGCACCATGGCCGAGATCTCCTCGGGTGCAAACTGTCTCTCCTCGCCTTCGAAATCAACCACTATGACCGGCCGGTCCTCGCGGCCTGCAATGACTTTGAACGGCCATAGCTTGATGTCTCCTTGTACAGATGGGCCACTGAATCGGCGGCCGATGAGTCGTTTCACATCTGGAAAAAGGAAATTACGCCGAGCATTCAGTTAATGTGATGAATTACGGACCACACATGTATGATTCACTTAGCTTCGGAAAATTGGTTAACCCCAGATGGCTAGTGCTGCTTGATTGTTCTGGGAACATATAACCCTGACCCACGCTCACTGTTGCTGTTGTTCCTTAGTTCCTACTACTATCTTAGTTTAGTCTGAATTTCATTTGAGCTCCAAAATACTTCACTTAGTTTAGTCTGAATTTCATTTGAGCTCCATTAATGTTAAACATTTTTTTGCTGTGAGCATTAATGTTAACAAACTCATGACATGGTAAACCAAAGTTAACTTTAAAACTGCATGCACATGCTTCGTAATCATCAATTGGCCGCCTCGGTAATTTATCTTTATTTACTTGCATGCAAGAGTTCAATGTGATGAACGAAGGGTTTGCGGAGCAGGATTATTTATTAACGGCGCCTTGGGGAACTAAACAGTTTCCTCTAAAGGTTTTTTTTTTTTGGATTCGATAATCGTTTTTTTTTTCGGCCTGGATTGGATAATCGTTTGCCATACTACCATCGCCCATGGTGAACTAGCATAAACGGTGCGGCAAGCCGGCGACTGAGGGCCGGGCAACCAAAGCTTGTGCTTCTTACAGCTAGAGTGATGACCATCATTTCTACGGGAAAAGCAGAACAAAGCACGCCTCGAGGTGTCGTCAGCAGAGGAAGGAAGTTAGGAAAAACAAGACGGCTCGTGCAAGCTAGCTAGGGAAAATGATATCTCGATCGGAGTAGCGGTGCTCACCAAAGATGGTATTGGCCGGGTTCGAGCCGGCCTGGTTCACCGCCGCCTCGCCGACGAGCCTCCTGGTGTCGGTGAACGCGACGCAGGACGGCGTCAGGCGGTTGCCCTGGTCGTTGGCGATCACTTCGACGCGGTTATGCCGCCACACGGCGACGCAGGAGTACGTCGTCCCGAGGTCGATGCCGATCGCCGGCCCCTCTCCCGTCGACGCCGCCATCTCCACACTCTGACGACAACGCGCGCGAGGAAATGGTACAACTCGGCAGTTTACTGGAGAGTTTGGCGGCTGGTTGTGGCGCTGTCAAGTGGCCGCCGAAATATATAGGCCGCCGCGCCGAGGCATCGCGTCGTCCTTCGAGTTCCGCCGCGTTGTTTCACTTTGGGCTGCAAGTCTGGACGAGGCCAGAATGTGGAAATGCTTGTAATGGGCCTACAAATCAGCTCTGCATACTTTCGGCCCAACCTGTTCGACTGAAATGCTTCTGCCAAGTCGTTCTCCTATTGCACACAGGTGATTAATGCCCGACTCTCTCGACCTTATCTCCGCTACAGTGCACAGGAGGGCTACTCGAGAGCGACGAGTTCTCCGCGGCGATTTCGTCGCCCCCTCTCGCCTCCAGCGGCCGGTTCGGCGCCAGAGTTGTGGGAGCGGCGGAGTCGCCGTGCGGTGTATATACCTTCCTTTTACTCCTTGCTTTTAGGTAGTTTTGGTAGGTTTAGTTTTCCTCGCGCCGGGATCTTGGACGACGGCGGGGCTCTTTTGTGCCGGCGATGGGCCTTCCGAAGGCGTCGACCTCCTACGGTGGCTTGCGCGACATCAGCTTGCCTCCTCTGGCTTGGATGCGGCTGCTTCCCGGCGGCTGACCACAAAGCTTGAGGTGGATCTAGGCGTACCCATGCCGATTCTTCGGTGTGGGTCGAGTTTCCTCTGCGCCTCGCCGACGGAGATAGGCCGGGTGCAGAATCTTTTGCTCCTCCGCTTCAGCGCGGGCTTCGTCTCCGGCGACGGCGACGGCGTTCGTCGGCTGGATCGGAAGGTTAGTTTGCTTCCGTACTAGAAATTTCGGAAGTTTTGTTTACCAACTCGTAGAGTATGAGTTGTTTTCCTACCAATACGAAGTGGATTCGTGTTGGTTGTTAGTTCCCACCTCTGGTGTTCAGTTCCCTTCGGAGTCTTCGTCGCTAGGCGGTTTGGGGTTTCTGGAGTCCTTGGGCGTCGGATCCTCATTGCCTGACGATGCGATGTTTCTGGCCATCATCTTCAGCCGGTTCGTTCAGCGTTTGTAGTGCATGTCGGTTTCGATGTGCTGCCCAGACGGCGTCAAAAATCGATGTTCTTCGCCAGGGAGGAGGTCAGCTTCAAGCTGGGTGCTCCGGCCGCAGGTGGCGAGGACGACCGGGAGTTTACAAGGACTTGAATGTAATTTCTTTTTCCTTTAAGATGTCTTTGTAATTTGGCTGTAATCACCAGATATTATGAATAAAATGAAAACCCGTTCTTCTCAAAAAAAAAAAGTTCGTTCTCCTATTCAATTGCTGCTAGGAGCTCTCTGCACCTTCCGACTGAAGAATTCCCGTAGCAATAGCATGCATGTTCCGCACCTTGAGGATGCGGCTCCAGCCACCAACCAGGACAATATCGTAGTTATGGTTTCAGTAGAAAGTCTGATATAGGTTTCTCTCATGGTCTTTTTTTTAGACAATGGAAACTGTTCACAAGTTTCCGGCCTCTGCATAGCACGCAGCCCGATGATTGTTTGGTTTTTTATTACAAAAATGGTGTCAATCTCCAGATTGACCAGAAGAGCACTAAATAAGAAAACAACTTAAGGAGGTCCAAGTCTATGATTAAATCTCCACCCATGAGAGGCATATAACTCCAACGCAGCGATCTCCAGATCCGCGCTCACTCTCCTTATGTGGTCTCTGACCTCCTCAGGCTGCAGCAACGTCCAGTACGCAACCAGTAAGCTTCTCTGAAAAGTGCCTGCATAAACGATATATACTTTACATTATCAAAACAAATATCATTTCTACATCGCCATATCGCCCAACACATGGCAGCCGCTCCCACTAGAATAATGTTACGCTTGTCAGAGTTAACATGAGCAAGCCAATCCCCTGCAATATGGGCCAAAGATCTAGGTGGGTGAAGCCCTGTAGCTGTAAGAACTACCCTCCAAATGGTTTTAGCATGATGACAGTCAAAAAGCAAATGTTGAATCGTTTCATTACAATTACAAAAACAACATTTCTGGCTTCCTGACCAATTACGTCTTGCTAAATTGTCTTTTGTTAAAATGACACCCTTAATCAGATACCAAAGGAAGATTTTAATCTTTGTAGGTAGCTTCAACTTCCAAATTAACTTATGCCTAAACGGAGTGCCTTGATTCATTAGAAGCATATACATTGACCGGGTAGAGAATTGCCCCGTTCTGTGTAGCTTCCAAGACACCGTATCTCTCTCATCAGTTAAGATGGAGTTTGATATTTTAGCTAACAGGTCATTGTACTCATTGAGTTTAACCCCTACCAAGGTACGCCGAAAGGATAAATTATATGGCGCACCCTCCATGACCCTAGCCACTGAATCATGAGGATTATAAATGACATTGTAAAGATTGGGGAATAACTCACAGAAAGGCTTTGTTCCACACCATGTATCTTCCCAAAATCTAACTTGGGAGCCACATTGTAAGATATACATGATAGGAAATCATCTTTGACTTTTAGAAGTCCTCTCCAAAATGAGAGTCCCCTTGTTTAATCCCGACTTGTGACAGAGGTTTAGACCCTAAATATTTATTTCGGATCAGCGACTGCCACATGCCATCCTCATTAAGCAAGCATTTGTTCTGAATTTCCAAGTCAATAATGCCAAGGCCTCCTTGGTCTTTTGGGCGACACAGGAGATCCCACCTGGCCAAGCGATACTTGTTTGTGTTTTTGCCACCTTGCCAGTAGAACCTCGATCTATAGAAGTTTAATTTTATGAGAACTCCTTTCGGAATTTCGAAGAATGACATCATGAACATAGGAAGACTGCTGAGGACTGAGTTTAACAAAGTTAGACGTCCTCCATAAGAGAGGTGTTTCTCTTTCCAGCAGTTTAATTTGGTTTCAAATCGTTCTTCTCATGGTCTGGAGGGCACATTGTTTGTTCAACGCATTATGAAACCAGGCAGCAAGCGATATTCCTCATATCTGGAATCTGGTTGTGCAGTAAAGCCTGTGACTACCATCACCAAGCACTTGGGGCGGGACTACTTCCACTAGTTACAATGATACCCATAACTTTTGGTATGCAGTGTATAATTAAGGGTCGGTAGACCACTGTTTTCTTCTATAAGTAGCTTTGCGGAAATGAAACAGTGATTTCTTGTTCAGCTAAAATAACGGTCAGGCAATAATCCTATGTCGAACAAGAAGATATCAGCAGTATATCGATATGGTTTGCGTGTACTGCCCAGCTTGTATCAAGTGCCTACTGTTGTGCCTATTGCACTAATGCTTAAGAATTGTGGTTGGGTTCCCGTTCCAGTTCTGGTTGCACATGAAAGGTTTCGGGGTTTCACCCATGAATGTGAGCATTTTTTTTATCTAAAACAGATCAAACTATTAATCACATTTGATGCACCACATTTCACAGCTCTGTGTAGAGAGAGTAGTGAAACTATCTACTACCAACATAAAACTAGTTTCGCAGATGCATGCCATTCAACCAGAAAACCAGTATAGAAGATTACTCCAGAAGTTCAACAAACATGTTTCAGAAGATAAACAAAGTATAGGTTACGCGGCCATACATACGAACCCAGAAGTTGAATAGCAAAGTTTAGCATCAAAAGCATCCACTGCGACTTTAGTCCGAGGAGTCACTTTTAAGGAGATAGAGAGATAGAGAGAGATACAGAATACCCACTTATTATGTAACCGATTCTCCGTCCATACCCTGAGGCTGGCAGTTACGGTGCAATGCGCTTGGCCCCCTGCACCATGCGCTCGATCTCCTCCGTGCTCAGCCTTCCCATGTCATAAGGGATGACGATGTTGTTCGTCTGCCCGGTTTTCATGTCCTTCGCCGAAACATCCAAAACACCATTGAGGTCAATGTCAAAGGTGACATCTATACTGGGTACGCCCTTGGGCGCCGGGGGTATGTCGGAGAGCTTAAACTTGCCGAGCAGATTGTTGTCCTTGGTGCACTCGCTCTCTCCCTCGTACACCGGAAAGCTCACGACGAGCTGGTTATCATAAAGGGTGGTGAAGTTCTTCGTCTTCTTAGTCGGAATGGCTGTGTTCCGTGGGATTACCACGCTCATTACATGATTATATTCTGTCTCGATCCCAAGTGAGAGTGGTGTGACATCGCGCAGAAGCATGTCCACCAAACGCCTCTCGTAGGTTTCACCACTGAGAATGGAGGCTTGGATGGCGGCACCGCACGCGACAGCCTCGTCAGGGTTGATGGTCCGGCAGAGCTCCTTACCGTCAAAGTATTCCCGGAGCATGGTTTGCACCTTGGGGATGCGGGTAGAGCCGCCCACGAGGACGACGTCCTGGACATTGTTCTTGTCCATCTTGGCATCCTGGAGGCACTTCTCAAGTGTTTTCATGCACTTGCTGAACAGTTCCTTGTTGAGTTCCTCAAACCGGGATCGGGTGATGGTGGTGCTGAAGTCAATGCCCTCATGGAGGGCGTCAACCTCAATGGTGGTCTGGGCCGTCGAAGATAGCATCCTCTTCGCCCTCTCACAGGCTGTTCTCAGTCGCCGAAGTGCCTTCTGATTGCTTCTAATGTCCGTCTTGTTGTGTTTCCTTAAGAACTCCCGTAAAGAGTATTCCACCATCTCGTTGTCAAAGTCTGCCCCACCAAGGTGTGTGTCACCGGCGATGGCCTTCACTTCAAAGACCCCCTTATCCATGTTGATGCCGGGATCAATGCTCAGGAGGGAGACATCAAATGTGCCGCCACCAAGGTCAAAGACCAGCACCATTCTCCCTTTATTGCTGACGGGCATCTTCTCAAGACCATAGGCGATGGCGGCGGCAGTGGGCTCGTTGATGATGCGCAAGACATTCAGCCCAGCTATAGTGCCGGCGTCGATAGTGGCTTGGCGCTGAGCGTTGTTGAAGTAGACAGGAACGGTAATGACGGCGTTCTTGATTGTTGTGCCAAGATAAACCTCGGCGGACTCCTTCATCTTAGCAAGCACCATGGATGAGATTTCCTCAGGTGTGAACTGCCTCTCCTCACCTTCATACTGCACCACAACCATCGGCCGGTCGTCACGACCTGAAGCCACTTTGAAAGGCCACAGTTTGTTATCTTCTTGCACAGAGTTGTCGCTGAATCGGCGGCCGATCAATCGCTTAACCTCTGCATAGAAAATAAGAGAGTTGTATTGTAATTAGTCAAATTAAAGAACCATTCACGTAAGATTTTTGTCATTTGGTCAATTGAGAGTAAATAGCTTGCATTTTGAATACTACGAACATGTTAACATTGCATTATATTGGGACATGCTCATTGGGAATTTCTTTATTTTGAATGTTTCCTATGGACCACGTTCCTATAGTAAAATTGCGAACGAATTGAGGCAATTCGTGTCAAGATTCCGTTTCTCACCAAATTCCAGTTTTTTTAAAGAAAATATATAATTTCAAAATGTAAATAAGCTAGTACTATAGTTCGAACCTATTTCGACCTGTTTGTTTCATTTTTCCCTTCCAAATGAAAGGTTGCACGCATGCTCTTAATTAGAAAATTGTGGTCGTGGAATTGCAGTTGCTTCAGTTTTTTTCAAGCAACAGAATTATTTAACGAGTTATTATGAATGAACAGTTTGCATAGCTGGGCTATTTACCAGGGAGTGCTTAGGGAAGCTAAACAGTCGCAGGAGACGAAAAAGCACTCCACTAAAGCAAGATATAATAAACAAAATGTCACAACTATGAACAGGCAGTCGGAGAAACTGAAGAGACTTCTAGCATGCTATTACAGTACGAATGCATGCAGTAGTATAGTGCCTTTGCTAGTGCTTCAACGATCGATCAATACTGTGGTGTGATTTAATTAGTTCCTTCCTATACTACTGCATGCATACGATGCGCGTAGGAATTCTGCGTTGACGATATAACTGATCTTTTTTCGAGAACATATTGACACGACTGATGATGATCTAGTATGCAAATCAGCATGCATATAGAATAGAACAAGTCGCGAGTCGTAACGACGCAAGAACGTACAACACATAAGAAAAGTGACGAACAGCTTGTGCGTTTCTCACCGAAGACGGTGTTGGCCGGGTTGAGCGTGGCCTGGTTCACGGCCGCCTCGCCGACGAGCCTCTCGGCGTCGGTGAAGGCGACGCAGGACGGCGTGAGGCGGTTGCCCTGGTCGTTGGCGATGACCTCGGCGCGGTCGCCACGCCACACGGCCACGCACGAGTACGTCGTCCCCAGGTCGATGCCCACCGCCGGGCCCTTCGACGCCGCCATCTCCAACCCCAGAAGTATTGCTGCACCACGGGGCACGCGCAGATGTGCTAGGGCGCGATATATAGTAGGCGGCGACGAAAGATCATGATGAATTCCCCGACTTTTTAGGCCATGCGCGTGGACTGTTCGAGTCGCACTTCTCTGATTACTAGTTCAGCCCATTCAGGGGCTGTTGACGAAAGCTGGCCTAATGGGCCCAGGAGAAGCAGCTAAGTGTTGTGGGCCACCAGCCCGCGTACATGCTAGAAGGTAAACACACAAAACCGCTTCTATCGCCGCCGGTGCGCTTTCCCTCTTCCAAGCCTCCGCCGAAGAGACTTTTTCGTCGAGCAGTATGTAGTGCGTGCTGCCGTGCAGCAGCCGTCCACACCACACTGTGGAAAGCAATGGCAGCACAAGACGATTAATGTTTATCCAGCAATTCATCTGCTCCTGGCACCCGCCTATGACGCGCGCAATCACCCCTAACTGGGACGTACTACAAAGCAGAAGGGGAGACCGAATTATGCAGCAAAGACCATCCCTTGTCATATCCAGCGACTTTGGCAAGACCAGCTCCTCTATGCACTATATTACTGAGACCATTTCTGCATAATGTCTGTTGCCTCATTTCTTCTCGACGTCTAGAAGGCAATCCTTTTTTTCCGTTAAGTAGGCAAGTAGCTTGGCTGAAGAGCAGGAGCATGTCCATAGCTTAGACAATGCTCGGTTAATAAAGGAATTACATTTAGAACAGTTGTGGTGTCTGCGCAATGTCGAGACAATCAGAGACTGAAAACTCTTCGCCGTTGTTTGAAATGCAAAAGTGCAAGACATATGTTTTTCTTCTCATGATATAGAGGGCTCGTCGCTGCTACGCGTATGCGCATTACTGCAAGTTTGGTTCAAGAGTTTAACGGTGGAGTCAGGTGAACTGCTGCTTGTGAATTTTAATTCGAGCGCAATTCGAGTTTTGGTTACATGACGGAATTTTAATTTTCTTTTCTCTCTATGGATTGTTGTAGTTATCATTAGGACAACTGAACAAAACAGTCCGGAGGAAGTAACGATGCGTTTATAAACAGACAGTCTGGAGGGCACATTGTTTGTTCAAACTTCAAAGCATTATGAAACCAGGCAGCCAGCAATAGTCCTGATATCTGGTTGAGCAGTAAAGCCTATCAATATCATCACCAATAACTTGGGCGAGACTAGTTCCCTAGTTACAATGATGCCGATTAAGTTTTGATATACCTATTGCACTGTATTGAGGGTAGATAGAGTGGTGAAACTACTCCCAACATAAATTAGTTTCGCAGATGCATAAAATTCAACCAGACAACCAGTATAGAAGATTACTCCAGCTCCAGCAGTCCAACATCACCGGTTGAAACATGTTTCAGAAGATAACAAAGTATAAGCTACGGCCATACATACGATCGAACCCAGAAGTTTAATAGCAACATTTAGCATTAAAAGCATCCACTGCGACTTCAGCCCGACTAGTTACTTTGAGGGAGAGTGAGAGAGCTACGAATACCAAACAGATTGTACGTAACTGGTTTCTCGTCCATACCCGGTGGTTTACAAAGCAATGCGCTTGGTCCTCTGCACCATGCGCTCGATCTCCTCCATGCTCAGCCTTCCACTCATGTAAGAGATGATGATGTTGTTCATCTGTCCGGTTGTGTTGTCCTTTGCCGAAACATTCAAGACGCCATTTGCATCGATGTCGAAGGTGACATCGATACTGGGTACACCCGCGGGCGCTGGGGGGATGCCTGAGAGTTGGAACTTGCCGAGCTGGTTGTTGTCCTTGGTGCACTCGCTCTCTCCCTCGTTCACCTGGATGAGCACACTGATCTGGTTGTCATTAAAGGTGGTAAAGTTCTTCGTCTCCTTTGTGGGAATGATTGTGTTCCGCGGGATCACCAAACTCATTGTATAATCATTCCTGGTTTCAACCCCAAGCGAGAGCGGAGTGACATCACGCAGCAGCATGTCCAGTAACCTCCTATCGCTGTTTCAGCCACTGAGTATGGAAGCCTGGATTGCCGCACCGTACACAACGGCCTCGTCGGGGTTGATGGTCCTGCAGAGCTCCTTCCCGTTGAAGAATTCCTTGAGCATGTTCTGCACCTTGGGGATGCGGCTGGAGCCACCCACGAGCACGACGTCGTGCACGCTGCTCTTATCCATCTTGGCATCCTGCAAGCACTTCTCAAGAGTTTTCATGCCCTTGCTGAACAGGTCCTTGTTGAGCTCCTCAAACCGTGAGCGAGTGATGGTGGTGAAGAAATCAATGCCATCACGGAGCGAGTCGACCTCAATGGTGGTCTGGGCCGTTGAAGAAAGCCTCCTCTTCGCCCTCTCGCAGGCCGTTCTCAGTCGCCGGAGTGCCTTCTGGTTGCCTCTGATGTCTGTCTTGTTGTGCTTCCTCGAGAACTCCCGTATAGAGTATTCCACCATCTCGTTGTCAAAGTCAGCCCCACCAAGGTGAGTGTCACCGGCGATAGCCCTGACTTCGAAGACCCCCTTATCCATGTTGTCACCGGGATCAATGTTGATGAGGGACACATCAAAGGTGCCACCACCAAGGTCAAAAACTAGCACCGTTCTCCCTTTATTGCTGACAGGCATCTTCTCAAGACCATAGGCGGTGGCGGCGGCAGTTGGCTCGTTGATGGTCCGCAAGACATTTAGGCCGGCAATGGTGCCGGCATCAATGGTGGCTTCGCGCTGGGAATTGTTGAAGTAGACAGGGACGGTGATGACTGCGTTCTTGATCGTGGTGCCCAGATAAACCTCCGCGGTCTCCTTCATCTTAGCAAGCACCATCGAGGAGATTTCCTCAGGTGCGAACTGCCTCTCCTCGCCTTCATGTTGCACCACAACCATAGGCCGGTCGTCACGACCTGAAGCTACTTTGAAAGGCCACAGCTTGATATCTTTTTGCACCTCCTTGTCACTGAATCGACGGCCGATCAATCGCTTTACCTCTGTAAAAAGTAAGAGAACAGTAATTAGTCAATCGAATGGACCATTTGCAGATTATATATGTGCTTCAGTAATTTGGTTGCTAATGTTTCCAGTTACGTAAGATTTTAGTCATTTCATCAGTTGACTAAATAGCTTGCATACTCCACTGTGAATCATAGTTTAATTTTGTTACACCAGCTGTTGGATTTGTACATGCTACATTGTGATTTTCTTTATTTTGAGTTTCCTGTAGACCACGTTCCTATAGTAGAATTGTGGACGACTTATGCAGTTCGGGTCAAGATTCTGAATTTCTAACCAAATTCCAGTATTAAAAAATAAATCCGAAAATGTAAATGCAAGGTTCAATGCTCTTTAATTGGGAGTTTTCGGCCGGCCTTGTGGTTGCTCCAGTTTCCATGTAAAGAATAAAAATTAACGAGTTATTTAATTTGGACGGACAGTTTTCATAGTTGGGCTATTTAATATGAGTGCTTAGGGAAACCAAACAGCCGCAGAAGACGAGAAGGCACTCCAAAGCAATAGGGCTAGTAAACAAAATGGTAGGAATATGAACTGGCAGTTTTGGAGAAACTGAAGAGACTTCTAGCATGCCGCTACGGTACGAACTTGTGTTAGTGCCTTTGCTAGCGCTTGAACGATCGATCACTACTGTGAGTTTTTGTGCCAGGCACAGAGCTGATATACTAGTATGCAAATCAGAATGCATATAGAACAGCAGTAGTAATTAACTAGTCTAAACTTTAACGACGCAAGAAACTAACAAAGCATACAGAGATGTCGCAACTGATCTAAATAGTATGCTGATCAGCATGCATATATAGAACAACACTAACGACGCAAGAAACTATTCCTTCAAAAAAAAAAAGACGCAAGAAACTAACAAAGCAGTACATAAGAGACGGATGAACAGCTCGTGCGGTTCTCACCGAAGACGGTATTGGAGGGGTTGAGCGCGGCCTGGTTCACGGCCGCCTCGCCGACGAGCCCCTCGGTGTCCGTGAACGCGACACAGGACGGCGTGAGGTGGTTTCCCTGGTCGTTGGCGATCACCTCGCCGCGGGTCGCCTCGCCACACGGCCACGCATGAGTACGTCGTGCCCAGATCGATGCCCACCGCCGGCCTTCTCCGTTCGACGCCGCCATAATCTGATGCCGACGCGGGAGAGGAAATGGCGCTACTGGCAGAGTACTGGAGAAGTGCTTCTTGTCAAACAGTCATCGAAATATATAGGCGGCCGAGGCACCGCGTGCATCGCCCTTCGGTGGTTCTCGTTGGTAGGCCTGCTAGTGGGCTGAAACCCGCCCCGCACCCGCCCCTACCCAAATCTGATTAGTTTATCCCCCACTCCAACCCGACCTTAAGAAATCGATTAATCACCCCGCCCCACCCCACCCCACCCCACCGGTGCCAATCACCCCATGCCAACGCTCCCCGCAGTTGAACCCGAGGGTTTGCCATGGGTTTCAACCCGTGGCACGAACGCCGACGTACGTGCACTTGCTTCGTAGGCTACTGACGCGAGTCTTCGTTCAAGCCTTCGTATCTGGCGTCTTTATCTCACTTCAGTTGTGTGTTGCTCTGCTTCCTGTACGCATCTGAAGAAATTCAGTGAAGTTTGCGAGATTCAAAGCTCTGACGTGAACTGAAGATAGATGAAAAATCAAGAATAAAAAAAAATACAATTGAAACAGAGGCACCAAGCTCCTCCCTCCCAGATTCTCACGCATGAACTCAATCCTAGTTTCGGCCGAGGAGAAAGCAACGAATAAAGAAACAGCATCAGCTGTTCTAGCCGCAGCAGCAGACCAAAAAACTATTCGTAAGCTAAATATCAATATCATAATCCTTTTGTACCAGCCTAACCGACTTTATCAATCTTAAAGGCTTTCAGGAATACATGTGTGTGCGTGACTGCAGAAAAAATTGAAATTGGTAACATCAAGACCTAACGAATAAAGTAAAAGCACACTAGATAAGATGCCCTTAATTGATAGTACTACAAGCATTTGTCTCTTGCCGACTCTGATAAATTAAAGAAGCTGAACAATAAATTAAGCTACAACAGGGATCCTCCACAGCAGGCTCCCGCTCTTCGGCAGCTCATCAAATTTGTCCGTCTTGCCAAGTATTATCTCAATCTGTCCAAAGCACACGGAGTAAAAAACAGTATGTATGTTTTAGACATGAAGCTAAAGTAAAAACAGTATGTATGTTTATATGTTTTATTACTGCCCTGCTAGCTTGTTCCTCTAATTTTACTTATAAACTTTTTTTCGGGCCCAGACGGACAAATTCATGTCTGCACTATCAATTAAGGCATCTTATCTAGTGTGCTTTTACTTTATTCGTTAGGTCTTGATGTTACCTGTCGTAGCCCGTCTGAACAGGCGTTCGGCAGATATTTGGTTCGGTAAGAGCGCTTTGCTTCGGCGAAGATCAATCAAGAGGGACACACGATTTATACTGGTTCAGGCCTCCCGAAGGATAATAGCCCTACGTCCAGTGTGTTCTTGTATTACCGTATAGGCGAGATGTGTTGTGGTGCGATCCCCCTCCCTCGTGGGGAGGTGTCGTTACATTTATAGGTGGGTCTTGCCCCCTTTACAAGTTAGGGTTGGAGCATATCTAAGGAAAATAAGAGTTCGCCTTCCTTCAATAGGCTTCGTAACCGACAAGGCGTCCCTCATCGGTAGAGTCCTAATCCGGCGCGTTCGATGTCCTGATATCTCCAAAAATTAGGGTTACGACATAAGCCCCGGCCTTGCCTGCCAATAATGTCACTTCCGTCTTCGGAATATCATCATCATTACTAGCCTTCGGGAAATCATCGCTAGTCTTCGGAAAACAGTCTTCATAAGAAAGTCTTCGGAAGATAGTCTTTTGTACCCGAACTCTTCTTAGCACTTGCATCTTCGGCGGTATTGGGAGGTAAGGTCTTCTGATGAAAGTAAGCCATATGTACCTTCAGAAATCCCGAACGCGTATAATCCGATGTCTTCACATATCCAAGGCTTGGAGAATGGGCGAAGCCCCCAAGCCAAGCGCTGCTGAATGGGTGTATCATATCTTGTCTGCTGTGTACTTCTTGATCAGAACCAAATAAATAAATAAGTGACAGTTAGGAGCCACTTGCTTCTATCGGTGCCAACATATGTTGGTAATTTCCAAAGAGTCTTCTGTAAATAGAGGTCGCGGCAGCTAGGAGCTCGCATATGGCGGCATGGTGCCGCATATTTCTCTGATGAGCGCGTACGGGTGTACGCCGGCGTCTTCAAGGTGAGCGCGCACGCGAGACAATAACCTCAAGCGAGCACGCAGGGGTCTTCGATGAAGTAAATATGCCATGATATCTTCTGGGGCAGACAAAGACGTGGCAGCTCGGAGCCACATCGTCCTTCAAATGACCGCATGTACGCGAGACAACAGCCTCAAGCGAACATGCAGCCAGTGTAGAATATATGTCCTTCGACGAGCAAGCGAGGCAGCTAAGAGCACTCGCTCCTATCGACGTCCTTCGATGGGCGCATGCACGCGAGGCATAAAACCTCAAGCGCGCATGTAAGGTAGGATGAGATAACTGTCTTCTTCGGCGAGCAAACGAACCGCAGATGAACGTCGCCATGTCTTCTGGAACAAATATAAAAATGTAGCAGCTTGGAGTCTGTCTTGATCAGATAGAATTTCCAGCTGATATTCCGATGTGTACCCGTTCCTCCAAAACTTGTAACTGTTGCTTGTTAATCTTCATTGCAGAACAGATCGTCATGCACATCTCCAGCACTGACATTTTCTTCTGACAGAATTCAAAATCCTTGCTTTCTTCATTTGAAAACACCAATACACTTTGATTCTCTCTTGTTGTCCCATTATCACTAGAACTTGGCACGAATATCATTTAGCTTCCATATGCATCAGAACCTTGACTTCATATAGCATCAACAGATACCAGAATTCAAACTTTTCTTCATGGAGATGGAATAAAATATTTATACCACCAATCAGCTTTCGTAGACAAGAAAATTAACCATGCCTTATCATCATAATTTTTGAGGTGCAAAACCATGCATATCTTCAAGAGATAATAATCGTCAGAAAGAAATCTTCTCTATTGCTTGGTCAGACTTGTACAGCTTCATATATTATTCCAACTCCTCCTGGTTAATATTCCTCAACATTGATACTTGATAGAAACCCAATATAATAATAATGGCATCCTCTGATGCAGCTTTTGCTTTTTTGTGTGAGCAGAACAGCTTAAGACTTCATATGAGAAATCCGTCGCTGTAGCTTTGGACAATAATAAAACTGCAACACTTCTTCATTGAGATAAAGCGCCGTTGTAAAAACTTGCAGCTGCTTGCTCAATGGTTCTTTACTCTATATCTTCAAATCAAATATTAGCATGTGAGCAATGCAATAGTAAATAGCAAAGCTTGACTGACTGATGCAAGAATAATTCTGGAGCCGACTTCAATAGATAGAGCAGCTGATGTATGAAATAATTCCGCCTTGAATTTTCAACTTTCTTGAATATATAAAATCCATATGCCTGTATGACCAGCTCTTGCTTTTATGTATACAGTATCAACTGTGTGCAGAAAAGTAGTCAATCAACAAGGCATATAAGTACTTCAGTGTTCAAAGCAACCCTTTACACAAAAGGGGAATCACGACACTTATCAACCATGTATAGCAATTTCATGTAGCATCAATGGCATAAGGCGTGCATATTTTGGTTGAACGTGCAACCAGCCTGGGAAGAGCCACTTACAAACTCTATAATCGGGCACACAACCACGACCGGGTTAAGGGTCCCCTCCCAGGACATCAAGCAGTGGCCGTGTAACTTATCAAACCACCATTGTGGCTAAGTTTTACAACCGATTAGTGCCTGAAAAGGCTGTTCGTACCGAGCCCTGTAAACCAAACGAGAGGCCAGGACATCGGCCAAACTTTGTAGACCGACCGAAAGTCAGCCTTTCCACGCGCATAGAACGAGGTTAATTTGACTGAAAATCCACAGAGCAATAACCAATGTCAATGATCCAAATAATCTGAGCAATAAATATTTGTAGAGCCAATAGAATGCCCGAACTGAAATATCCAATAGCCAGTGAAATGACCAATAATGAATACCCATATGGTCAGAAGTGACTTGAAGGTGAATATGAATTCCAGAGATGAATATCTCAATTATCAAAAAGATTCCGAATGAATATTCCGAAGAGTAATAAAATTCCAGACGAAAATTCTGATAAGTCATGGATGAATATCCCAATATCACTGAAATTCCGGTTGAAGATTCTAATAATAAATAAATTCCAAAGTGGAATATCTCAATGATCAATAAATTCCGGATGAAAATCCTGATTACTTCGGATGAATATCCCAATGTTCAATAGATTCCAGGTGATGATTCCGATGATAAATAAATAGACCGGAGATGAATATCCAGAAAACCAATAATATTCAGAGATGAATATCTACTTAATTGATCATCCAGAGAACAAAGCTAGATAAATCCTTGTTTACTGACAATGAGCAAGTAAAGACTACTTTGTAATAAAGGAAAAGCTTTATGCCATGTAGTGCGTTTGATCATGCAGCTAAGGTATGCGCAAATTAAATACGCACTTAAAGTAGCACGTGCAGAAAATATAAATATGGGGCCGCTCGATGCCCGCTACTCATAACTGCTGTAATATGCATGTAGAGAAAGGAGCAGACATAATATATAACAAATAATAAAGGAGAGCGATTTGTTCAGCTTATCTGGAGCCGATACGCTCGAAGTGTCGCTCTCGCCGCCTTGACGGTCGGCTTGGGATCTTCGAAATTATTGAATAGGCCCCCGAGCATAACTTCAAGAGTTGATGATCCGGTAACGACAATACAGCGTGGCATCCGGCTTCGGGTCACCTAATGATGCCAGCTGGTCGACAGTCTCCCGATCGCTCAGCCAGGACTGCGTGAAGCTTCCGAAAGGGTCATCGGATACTCTCGGTGAGTCTCACACCAACAATTTTGAAGATGTCCGGTACATGCGTAAACAGTTAACAAAACCGAATATTTAATCAGCATGTGTACATACTCACGATGAATAGTTCGAGCACGTTAAATAATAATTAATTTTGCACGCTGCCAAATTTACGAAACCAAATTAGTAAGAAGAGATAATCTCCCTGTATCATGGATGAGTCATCGGATTGGTTTAATCGCTTATACAGCCGATCATGTTGGGCTTCTCATGAGCTCGCAGTGATGACGAAGTTCCGATGACGAAGTCCTGGGCAGGCTGCTTTCACCCGAAGAGTCCGCCGCCTAGAGTTCGGGGCTGGTTACTCCCGATGATGTCTTCGGGCGAACGCCGTCGTGAGCGGCGACTGTGTCGGCGAGCGCGCTTGTATCTGTGTTCATGAAGGAGCCTTCTGGCGTCTGATGCGCCGCCAAATTGCTAAGTTTGTTTTTCAGCTGACTCCCGAACTCTCTCGTTCTGCTACAGTTGAGAGGGGCGACCGGAGGGCGTTTCGTGCTCCCGTCGGCGAGGGCGCTATTCCCCTCCGCCTCCGGCGGCCTCCTGGCCATCGGATGTGTGGGGGAACGGTGGCCCGACGTCCGAGGTGTAGATTAGGCTCCCGCTTTAGGGATAGGTTTCCCGGCGGTGGTCGCGGGATGGAGACGACGCCGCCAAGGTGGAATAAGGTACTCCTGGCTTTCTCCCTCCTCGTCGTCACTTGCTCCGGTGCCGGCGGCGGGCCAGTGAGGTCGGGGTTCACCGGATCTGGAGACCGAGTTGGAGCTCCAGATCCCGTTGACCTCTGTGCTGGAGTTTTGCCGGCGGCGGCTCGTCGTCTCCGTGGAGCGATTGGGTCGCCGGCCTTCTGTTTCGTGGATGCGGTGCCTGCTGTGGGTTCGTTGGAAGTCAGGTGGTTGGATCGAGCTCGGGCTTCCCGTGGCGGCGGTCGTCGTCCACGGCGAGCTTGCATCCAAGGTCGATGGAGCTCGGGGCGTGACCCCGACCGATGGGCGTTCAGCGACAGCTTCAACTCGTCCGTGAGGATGAGCGTCTTCTGCGGTCCACTTCAAAGCCGGCGTGCGATGGAGCTTCTTCCGGCCTCGGGTTCAGCGGTGGCTGCAGGAGTCGGCGCTATCCGGCGACAACTTCTGGTGCCTTCCGTCAGAAGAGGGTCCAAGGACCAGCTTGTAATTTCGGTTTTATGTAAGGTCCTTTGTGCTAGTAGGGATGGACAGCTGTCCACCGTATCCTCCAACAACGTATCTGTACTTGTACTGTCTCTGTATGGTTTCCTTATCTCTTAATACAGGTATGTTTAATCAAAAAAAAAATTGCTGAGTAGAATTAGATCTTCTATGCGCAGCGCCTTCAGAATACCAATTGGTGTGCTGATGCAAGTCGCCCATGCAAAAAGACATCGTGATGAGTAAAATAATTATTGGCTTGCTCATACACTCTCATCTCACACACAAGCTGGAAGATTAAGATAAACAAGAGAGAGAGAGAGAGTCTTCCCTGTATATTCATGTTCACGCATCACGTTCAATGCTTATCAGCGAGAGTTGAATTCCCGATGCGATGCAGGCTTGCAGGAATCAATCTTCTGATGAGCGAGCTGTTCGGCAGGCTGTTTTACTGTAGCCGCTGCGCTGTTTTTCTGAGAGAGAACACTGTAGCAGCTGGAAGCCGCACTGTAGCAATCTGAGGGAGGAGCAGCCGCAGCTGCAGCCAACCGAACGCACTGGAGATGCAAACTTGCATGGATCTTCTAAAGGGACAACTTCAATCGTCTAACCGCCATCAACTCTCCAATCCCGATCAAACCAGCCGACACCGTGTTAAATTAGGAAAAAACACGTTGCAGTGCGGACGATCTTGATCTTTCGATGAAGTCTTTGATTCACGAACTCCACACCGCGGGCCTACTGAGGGCACCCACAGTGTGCTACAGACGGCTGCTGTCTGTGAGTACTTTGAATATCACACACAGACAAGACACTTTATACGATGCATTGTCTTTTTGGTTGTCTGTAATTTATTAGTAGACACATAATAGTGTTAATCATGTGCAAAATTGATCTTTGTATGCTACTTTGTGGCTTGTTGAACCGACACCTAATTTCTATATTATGAAAACTAAAATGTAACAATTTTGATCCAAAGAATGAAAAATGTGATTTTTACACTTTTTATTACGTCCATCTTACTTGCCTAGGACTACTTTTAAATCTATCTTTGATGCGGTGTTGTTTGTAAAATGCCAAGGGCTAAATCAAAAAAGGACCAATCCTTATCCATCCGCCTCTCCATCTGCAAGCTCAGGCCTCCCAACTAGGGCTGGACGAAAAGCTCGTGGCTCGTTAGCTCGGCTCGGCTCGCGACTGGCTCGGCTCGGCTCGGCTCGGCTCGTTCACTTTTTTCTAACGAGCCGAGCCAGGTTTCTAGCTCGTTATGTTTAACGAGCTAGCTCGAGCTGGCTCGCGAGCCGCTCGCGAGCCAAACGAGCCCATCGGAAAAAGGAAGAGGCTTGCCTAGTGGAGCTCCGTAAGGTTGCCGGTGCCTTCTTCCCCCATCGCAGCACTCCCCTCTCCCTTCCCCTTCCCCTCTGTCATCGACGTTGTAGCCATCAACACCAAAGCTCATGGTGAGCATGAGCTCGTTGTCCTCACCGCTCTTCCCATACGATGGCGACGGCGAAAGAAGACCGAGTCAAGATCCAAACCGTGGATAGGCGGTGCAATGCGCGGTAGTCGGCAGCTCAAGCCGGGCGATGCCACCATCTTCTACCTCACGCAGTGGTGCCGCCCCTCCACCTCCTCATCTCACACGGTAGCGCCGGCTCCCCCTCAACTGTTCCTCCACGTCACCGGCCTCACCAGCCCCTCCCCTTCAGGCTGCGACCACCTCCGCGACGTCGGCCTCCGCCTCCCCGCCCGACGTGACATGATGCGCAAGAGCGTGAAGATGTAAGACGTTGTGATCATCGTCTTCTTCTCGAAGTCGCAGCGGGAGTGCTCGAGGCGAAGATGACGTCTTGACGAGCTTAACGAGCTGGCTCGCGAGCCAGCTCGAGCTCGTAACGAGCCGAGCCGAGCCAGCATTTCAGCTCGTTATCCTAACGAGCCGAGCCAAGCCAACTCGTTATCCTAACGAGCTGGACCGAGCCGAGCCGAGCCGAGCCGAGCTGGCTCGGTAGTCCAGCCCTACTCCCAACCATGGCGCATGCGCATATGGAGCTGGAGCTCGGCTTCCGTCTTCAAGCGGCGAGGAATTGACCTCGAACCTGCACTGCGCAGCAAGTGGGCGACGAGTAGGAGCTCAAAGCCCGTGCTGGGCGGTCAGCCTCCAGCTCAAGACTTGGCGGCGGGTGGGAGAAGAGGAGCTCGAGCTCGGTTCCGTGCTGTGCGGCGAGCAGCGAGGAGCTCGAGTTCATGCTCAGCGGCGAGCAGCGAGGAGCTCGAGTTCGTGCTCAGCGGCGAGCAGCGAGGAGATCGAGCTCGCAAACGTGCTTTGTGGAGGTTGGCCAGTGGCGACCACTACTCGTGTAGATTGTTCTGGCTCTGTTTCTTGATCTTGTTTGAGCCAAAACGAAACGGATTTTCTCGACTTCGCTGGTTTTGCCAACGAGACTCGCCGCAGCAAATCGGGCACGAGCCGTGGCCGGCGTCTCACGAGACGACGGAAATCTTCTCTTGCTTCATTTAATCATCTCCACCTAGGATTATTAAGCTGACGTGGCGTTTTACAGACGATGCATTTATTTGCACTGTGAGTCCTCAACGACCGCGGCGGCCGTGGCAGCACGATCGAGGTCACAACACGAGCGGTGACGGAAGATCTGCATGAGATTTCTCAATGGAATCTTGACGGATTCTTCAGCAATGCGTTTCTATCTAGCGCGTCTCTGTCGTAGCCCGTCTGAACAGGACGTTCGGCAGATATTTGGTTCGATAAAGCGCTTTGTTTCGGCCAAGATTAATCAAAAGGAACACACGATTTATACTAGTTTAGACTTCCTGAAGGAAAATAGCCTTACGTCCAGTGTGTTATTGTATTGCCGTATAGGCGAGATGTTGTGGTGCATCCCTCTCTCTCGTGGGGAGATGTGGTTACATTTATAGGTGGGTCTTGCCCCTTTTACAAGTCAGGGTTGGAGCATATCTGTCACGTCCCGTGTTTTTGCCCATGTTGAAAATTCACTAAAAATTTGAATTTTTCGAATTTAGAAGAAATTAAAAACAAGTGCGTGTTTAAGTTAGTCAAACCACCTCAAATTTCAAAATTTTCTTTTTGAAAACTTGCACAAAAACCTCATCATATGCATTTTGAGGATTTATTGGATTTATTTTGAGTAATGTTTGTTTTTCTCTTTTGGTTTGATTCGAAATCCTTCCAAATTCAAATCCTTCAAATCCGGAAAATATCAAACCTTTTTTCTTTCTTCTCGGGCCACACCTCTCCTTCTCTCTTCCGGCCCAGCTCCTCCCTTCCCTCCTCAACCGGCCCAGCCTGTTTCTCCTCCTTTTCTTTTTCCTCAGTCGCCAGTGGGCCGCACCCCTTTCTCGGCCCAACTCGCCTGCCAGCCCAGCCCTCTCTTCCTTCTTTTCTTTTTCTCCGCGGGCCGCTTTTCTTTCCCCGCCCAGCTCCTTCCTCTCTCTCTCTCGGCCCAGCTCGCCCCGACCCAACCCATCTCCCTCTCGCTGTCGCTGACGTGTGGACCCCACCGCCGTCCTCCTCCTCCCGTCCGGTCGCATCACCGCGCCGCCGCCTTACTGGCGCCGCCGCCCTCCCTTTCCGTGACGCGCGCGCCAAGTTGGCCGCACCGCCTCGCGTCGCCGTTAAAAGGACATGGAGCCCCCTCCTTTCTCCACTCAGCTGAGTTTCTTCCCTCCTTCTCTCTCTCTCTCTCCCTTTCCTCGAGCTAGGGTTCCGGCCACCTTCCCCCATCGACGCCGGCCCCGTCCCGATCTCCTCCGCCGCCGTCAAGTGCTCGGTGAGCTCCGCCGCACTCTCTTCTCCCTCCCGCACCTCCTCTCTTCCTTCCTCGTCCCGCGCGCGAGCTCCTCGCCGAGCCGCCGCCGCCGCGCATGGCCTCCCTCGCCGCCGGCTATGATTCCGGCCGCGCCCCGCCCAGTGGAACCGCGCCTCGCGTTCGCCGTGCACGCGCGCACCCTTTCGCACCCACAAAAGCCGCCGCGAACCACTCCCTGTCGCTCCCCATCACGCGCCGCCGCAAGACCGTCGCCGCCGCCAACTCCGGCGAGTTTTCGCCGCCGCTCCACTGCTAGTCGTCGACAACATCACCCGCTCCCGAGTCCGCCGTCGCGCGTAGATGCCCTAGGGCCACCTCCCGTCGCCCCTCCGCCCCGTAGTCGCCGCCGGCGAGCAAGCCGGCAAACAGCCGCCGCGCGCCGCCGCCCCGGTCCACCGTGGACCGGTGGACCGCCGCCGCACCCCGGTCCACAAGCCGCGGGATTTCCCATTCAAAAACAATTCCAAATACCCAGAAAATCCCGGCCCTGTATTTTTACAGATAAACCCCTGATCTTTTTGTTAATTCTGTTTTAGTCCTGACCTTTTACAGAAAAGGCCCTAAACTTTTCTGTAATCACCTTTTAGCCCCTATCTTTTTACACCGAGACCCCTAAACTTTCCATAAATTACAGATAGGTCCCCGACATCTTTCTGTATTTACCAAAAAGTCCCCGAAACCTTTCTATTCTTGCAAATAAGCCCTCAGATCCCGTGGACCCATCTGTCAGCCTCTCTTTCTCTCAGGAAAATGCTAAGTGCACTCGGCTAGTGTACACGCATTTATATTTCGAGCAATTTCCAATATCAGAAAAATCTCAGAAAATTTCCGAAATCCTATATTCCTTTCTAATCATTTTCCAACCCTTGATCACTCCAGATTAATTAGGATTATGGCTATGCTTAATTAAGTTAGCCTAATCCTGATCAATTTCCTTTCTTAAACTTGTTTAATTCATATCTCCTCCGTTTAAACTCCGATTTTGGCGATTCTTTCGCCAAAATTCATCTAAAATCATCCTCTATTCATTGCCACCAGATCCAATCTAACCTTGGTCTCCAATTGGTTTTATTTGATTTATTGCTTGTTCATTGTTTGCTTGCGCGGTAGATTTATTTTCTTTTATCGCTAGATAATCAAGTCGTTGAAGAACCCGAGGACCTGGAATACGAGGACTTAGAAGAAGAAGATCTTGTTGAAGGCAAGTCTAACTCCCTTTGATCATATTGATCCTATGTTTGCAAATATCCTAATTAGAGCTGTTTATAAATAAATTGCATGGTATTTAAATGAATTTAAAGGCTAGAATGGTCCTATGCAATATTTGATTGCCTGCCTTGACTTGAATATATCCTGATCCCTTGTTAACCCTAGGAACCAACGTCATTAAATTCCTTAATGATATGTTGGATTGCTTTGCCGCTTAGGACTTTCACCATGTGTTTAATTAATACTGCTCACATGATTTTCGTGTAAAATGCGTGTGTTTTGGTGGTGTGTGTAAATGTGCAAATGGTGGGGTAATAATAAGTGCAACCCTAGTGAGGGATATTTTTGGCGGGATCAGGCGAGGTAGTCCTCAGTGGGGAGGCTATCTCTGGGACGCCTTCCACTTGTGGATTGGCTATTGAAGATGCCTGGTTCGGTCGTATAAGGACCGGTTCTTGTGCCGCCTTTGCCTAGCACCTCTCGCGCAGCCACAAGCCGTGAATGGGCGCGGAATTGGAACCACACCCTACTAGTACTCACCCGGTACCCCCCGGAGGCAGGAGATTGCAACGGAGTCCCAGGAGAAGACTCATTCGTTAGTGGGTGTTCGAGATCCGGCATTTATGACTGGCCATATTATTGATTGTGAAGCCCCTGGTGATGTCCGTGGGGGATGCCGTGGTGGTACGAAGTAGGTATGGAACCTTTAGTGGGACAGTCCGAACTATGACGATAGGGAGGACTGGACCACCTTGTGGGAAAATTTGTGCACCCTTGGCCAAGGTTAAGAAACTTTCCGGAAAGCCGTGTTCCACGGTATTGGACAACGCGAAAGCATCGGCCACACTATGATTAGTCTTTTCTGTGTGAGTTATCCTTGGCGTGTTTTCGGAATACACCGGTTTGGAGCCGTGTGCTGGTTGACGGCCAGTGATAAAACTTGAGGCACTGGCGGGATGGACAGTAACTCCCCCAGGGCCGCCCAACCCCACTAATGTCTACAGATACTTGATTAGATTGCGAACTGCTTTGTTTTCAAAAACAACCTTGCATAAACTTGGCTTTCACGCCTTGTTGTGATAAACCTCAGCCTATCCTTTGATAAACCCCTTGCATAACTTACCCCTCGTGTTAGGCTTGCTGAGTACCTTAAGTACTCACTCTTGCTTCAATCATTCAGAAGATGAGCCAGAGATAGAAGCTGATGGAGGTGAAGATTAGGGTTCAGCCTGCACGCAAGTCTGCCTGTTGGAGTGGTGCCGTTCCGTCTTCCGCTGGAGTAGTAGTCTAGTGCTGCTGCTGTAGCAGCTAATCGGTGTGTTGTCTGTTTGGTCAGGCCGCTGGCCTTTGTTGTAAGACCTTTTTTGTATAATAAAGGGCTTGTATGAGACTTGGTAATATTATAAAGGGTATGAGACTGTGATGCCATTCTGTGTAAGCGTCGTATCAGCGTCTGATCCAGGGACTGATACGGTAAGCGCTAGTGCTCCAGAAATGGGGTACGACAATATCTAAGAAAAATAAAAGTTCGCCTTCCTTCAATAGGCTTCTTAAGGCCGTGTTTGGAAGTTCTGTATTTCTTTTCCCCGTAACTGAGTTACACTTGTATTTTTTTGTGCACAAGAAAACACCTGTAATACATTGTATTTTTTCTCCCCGGTAAGTTGTTGTTTGGGTAATCTGGAATAAGGGCCACATAGCTATGACCGGAATTCTAGAACTACAAACAGAGCTGGACTTCAAAACTGAACAAGATTCGTATCATCACCCAAATTTGAGCCAAAAATTCTGATCAAAACACAGAATAGCATATGTATGCAAACATTTTGAATACAAACGATGAAATTTGTCTCCACATTGAGCACGGAAGAAAAGGGAAAATAAGGAAAAGGTCAAAAGGAACACTCCAATGTTGCAACGGAATGGGGGAGCAGTGGCATCGCTGCTGTATTGGTTCGTTGCACACCCTGATGCGAGCTTGCCGCTGTGTAGACCTTTCTTGTGGAATCGATCGAACACCTAATCAAATCAATCAACGCGAAAAGGAAGTAACCAAAGGATATAGCTGATCGCTGCATCAAATTGGAACGAAGAATTGAAGAAATTTCGATCTAGAGATCAAGCAAGATATCAGATCGGCCATCAAATTGAACGAAAATGGAGGTAGAGGCCACTGAAATATCAGATCGATTCATCAATGCTGTCTTGCAGTCAGACGACAGCGGCGTGTACGGGATGTGAACGACGATGCTAATGGGGATTTGACGCGGTGCGGATCAAAGCCGAATCGAGGTCGACGACGATAGGGAAGGCACAGATCACGGCCGGCGGCGATGCGGAAGGAACAAATCGAGGTGGCGAGGACGATGGAGTTAAGATCAAGGCGACGAAGATGCCGCCGCGGATGGCGACCGGCGGCAAGGAAGCAGCCCGATAGTTGTCGGAAAATTAGTGTCGCCTCCTGAGACGATTTTATTTTTCCGGCGGAATGGGCCAAACCGATCGTATTTTTTTCAGCAATACCTGTCATCCAAGCACATAAATCCGGCCCACGTCGGAAAAGTATTGGGCATGTAAATTAAAGGGTATTGGGCATATTACCGGGCTTCCAAACAGGCCCTAACCGACAAGGCGTCCCTCATCGATACAGTCCTAATCCGGAGCGTTCGATGTCCTGATATCTCCAAAAATTAGGGTTACGACATTACCAATTTCAATTTTTTATGCAGTCACGCACACACATGTATTCCTGAAAGCCTTTTAAGATTGATAAAGTCGGTTTGGCTGGTACAAAAGGATTATGATATTGATATTTGGCTTACGAATAGTTTTTTGGTCTGCTGCTGCGGCTAGAACAGCTGATGCTGTTTCTTTATTCGTTGCTTTCTCCTCGGCCGAAACTAGGATTGAGTTCATGCGTGAGAATCTGGGAAAGGGAGGAGCTTGGTGCCTCTGTTTCAATTGTGTTTTTTTTTATTCTTGATTTTTCGTCTATCTTCAGTTCACGTCAGAGCTCTGAATCTCGCAAGCTTCACTGAATTTCTTCAGGTGCGTACAGGAAGCAGAGCAACACACAACTGAAGTGAGATAAAGACGAATTCAGATACGAAGGCTTGAACGAAGACTCGCGTCAGCAGCCTACGAAGCGAGTGCACATACGTCGGCGTTCGTGCCACGGGTTGAACCCATGGCAAACCCTCGGGTTCAACTGCGGGGAGCGTTGGCATGGGGTGATTGGCACCGGTGGGGTGGGGTGGGGTGGAGTGATTAATCGATTTCTTAAGGTCGGGTTGGAGTGGGGGGGATAAACTAATCAGATTTGGGTAGGGGCGGGTGCGGGGCGGGTTTCAGCCCACTAGCAGGCCTATCTCTAATAATGCTACTAGGAAAATTTACATACAGAATGTGTTTCTTCAAAGGATTCTCTTGCAAAAAAAAAAAAAAAACCAAACATCTCTGTAGCTTTGGTGGCTAGTTCAAAATGCATTGCAGTTTTTTTTATGGAAAACCATTGCAGCTATTTTCGCCTTTTTAAATGGGGTTCAGTTCAGACTTACATTCATGTTGCTTTCGTCGATTGGCTGGCAGGTACGGGAAACATGGAGGTTTGTGTCGTGCTCATCGGTCAAATCTATCGATGACTACTTCGATGAAAGAAGGCCAATTTTGCCGATTGTAACGGCACGCAGCTGTTCCAACTTCAAGCGTCAGCCGACTGCTCGAGCGGCAGCTCCTCTCCGCGAGCGCTTGCGATCGAGAGTCCGCGCTGGCGCCCCACCATGCACAATTCGTCGTAACAGTCCGCATGCTTCCGTCCATGTCACTGCGTGCGCCTTCTCTGACCAGAGAAGAGCAGCCGCGTTCAGTCGGCACGCCAACGCGTTGTAACCGAGAACTATCTGCGCACCGTGATGAGCCACGCACGTCCAATCGATGCCGCGACGCCAGAACTGAAGGCTCGCTCGGCGTGGACTCGCCAAGGCCGCAGAGAACAGTTCAAGCAGAGAGTTAGAAAGAAGGGCGTTTGCACTCTTGCATCTGCTTCGCCGCAACCCATTGCCCCTCAAGAGTCAAGATCAATCACAAGTTTGCACCAAATGGGGGCCTAGGTGTACAAACTAGCCCACGAACATACTATACGGTTTCACTAACCTGTTGGAAGAGTTCCTCCCAGAAAAATAACCTGATGGAAGAAAGGGAAGCAGCAAAGGTTATCAACACCAATCTACTGCGACTTCGGCGAGACAAGTTCATCCAGTTACAAACATACAAAAACAATTTGATGCTCCAAAAAAGAAAATGATACAAAAACAATTTCAGCATGCTCGCTGCCTTGTATTCTTTCTTTCTTTCTTCTTTCTTTCTTTCTTTCTTTCTTTCTTGCGAAAGTGAGAGCACTGCCTTGTATTGTGGGTCAAGAGAGAGTTATTTTCTTCTAAGTAGCTTAAAAGAAATGTTGCAGTAATTTCGTGTTTAGGTTAGATACTTTGCTGGTAATAGTGCTCTGCTATGTCAAATATCAAGATATGTCGTCTGGGCCCGAAAAAAAGTCTGCAAGATATCAGAAGTATATCGATATTATTTTCTTCTTCTTCTCGACGTGATATAAGGCACTTCGTTTCTTCAAGGAAAAAAAAAGATGAGGCAGTTTGGAAGTGTTTCGGGGCTGTTTTTATTTTTCAGTTGCACCGCCGCCTGTGAATTATGTGGCCTGAGTCATGCTTTCGTTCTGGTTTGGAAATCGTTATGGCAAACAAATGCGACACATCCACTGATCCAACAGGCATACGACGGACGATTATATATACTCATATATGACTGATGGTGACTAAACTACGTCTACTGCCATACATATGCCCAGTCAGAAGACAGAAGTTGAATAACAATGAACGGTACGCTACAATAACAGTGCGAGTTACTTTTGGGAAGAGCTATCAAACATGCGTGTTGTGATTACATATGCATGACATTCAACCAGTATGGAAGATTACTCCAGTAATCCAACATCACCAGTTGAAACATGTTTCAGAAGATAAGTAAATGACACGGTCATCCATTTTTTTCTTCCCAAATGGGTTCCCCCTTTTCCATTAACGAATTAACGGAAACTGTGTTCAGGAAGTGTTACAACTCACAGAGCACAAGATAGGGAACTACCAGCAAAAGAGGATAACAGACAGAGTTTGGCCTTCCAAAAGCTAAGAAAAAGACTAAAGATAGCAT
Organism: Eragrostis nindensis; assembly: GCA_012490785.1. Lineage (NCBI taxonomy): Eukaryota > Viridiplantae > Streptophyta > Magnoliopsida > Poales > Poaceae > Eragrostis > Eragrostis nindensis. The sequence goes on along the minus strand of JAAXCT010000374.1, from coordinate 371,675 downwards.
ATGAAAAGACCAGGTTCTAGCTACATCCAGTAACCAAGCACAGGCATGACATCAGCAGAGAAAGGATGGCTTCTTCAAATTTTCAGCGAATTGCTGTTCTGTTGATACGGTCATCCATACGAACCCAGAAATTGAATAGCAATATTTAGCTAGAACTATAAGCATCCACTGCGACTACAGCCCGACGACGAGAGATAGATACTACGCAACCGATTCCTCGTCCTTGCCAGCTTACTGGCTCACGAAGCAACAATGCGCTTGGCCACCTGCACCATGCTCTCGATCTCCTCCGTGCTCAGCCTTCCTTTGTCGTAAGAGAAGATGATGTTGTTCATCCGCCCGGTGGTTTTCTCCTCCGCCGAAACATTCAAGACGCCATTGGCATCGATGTCAAAAGTGATATCTATTTCTTGTACGCCCTTGGGCGCGGGGGAATACCGGAGAGCACGAACTTGCCGAGCAGGTTGTGGTCCTTGGTGCACGTGCTCTCGCCCTCGAATGGTCACGCTGAGCTGGTTGTCTTCACGGTGTTAAGCCCATTGTCTTCTACACAGGAATACTCCCTCTAGTGTCAAAAAAAGCTGTCGTTTTGAACATCGACACGGTCTTCAAAACATAGCTTTGACTAATACTTTTTGTTATAAAAAATTAATAAAATATAGTTAAAGTGTACTTTTATGAAATAATATTTCAATATGAATATACTCATGTCATTCTCACATTTCAAAACTTAACATATAAAAAACTGTTTACAGTCAAAGTTTAAAAAGTTTGATTTAGAACAACCTCAAAACGACAACTATTTTGAAACTGGAGGGAGTAGCTATGTTTCGTGGGATCACCACGCTCATTGTGTAATCATTATTGGTCCTAATCCCAAGCGAGAGCGGTGTGACATCGCGCAGTACCTCCCATGGCTGTTTCCGCCATTGAGTATAGAGGCCTGGATGGCCGCGCCGTACGCAACGGCCTCGTCGGGGTTGATGGTCCGACAGAGCTCCTTCCCATTGAAGAATTCCTCGAGCATGTTCTTCACTTTGGCCACGAGGACAACGTCGTCAGTTTGCATATTTGGGCTATTTAATAGGAGTGCTTAGGGAAACTAAACAGCCGCAGAAGACGAAAAGGTACTCCTTCAAATCAATAGACTAGCAAACAAAATGGCAGAAATATGAGCAGGCAGTTTTGGAGAAACTGAAGAGACAAATATGCAAACTGTCCGTTCAAAATAACTCGTTAGTACATAATTCTTTGCTAGTCTTGATAAAAAAATGTCATTCCCCTGCTGACTTTGGTAAAAAAAAAAAGAGACTATCTCTTGATAAAAAATAGCTCTGCAAAAAAATTAAGAGATATCTTCTCTCTTCTATTGAAATGTAAAAAAAAAAATGAGCTAGCTAAACAGTAACCATTGTAGGAGGACTTAAACTTTTTTTGGCGCAATACTTGTGGCTAGCAATAAGGCTGCATTTATTGCTTAAGGTGCACTTTTCTAAACATGAGGGCCGCCCTAATGGCCATCTTGGCCAAGCTGACAATTCGAGAGTCACCAAAGCCACAATATGACTAGTTATGAGATGTGTTGACAATCAAATTTTTTTGTGAATGTGATTCATTATTTCTGAATTGAATTTTGGCCATTCGTCCACCCCTAGCCCTAAACAACACTGGTAATTTTTGTTATGTGAAACTGTCATGAAGGATAATGCGGTAATACTAAAGGAATCGACGCAAGCTGGACGTGCCATCCATCCAAGACTTCCAAGATAGTTGCTCATTAAAATTTCTAAGGTTTTGGCTTTCTTTTGTTTACTATCTTGATAAACCAGGACCGCCATTTCAAGCTAATTACACATACAGATATGATGTCAGTAATATCTTTACTTTTTTAGCACTGTATTTTATAAATTTCTAAATATTATACTAAATTACATAATGAAATTAATAATTGTGTGAAACCGTCTTACTTATATTAAATATATGACTCTTCGACAGTGGCGGAACTAGGGGGCTGGCAAGGGCTATTCCCCCCCCCCCCCCCCCCCCCCCCCCGGCCAGTTCTGAAAAAATTGGAGACCCCATGTTGTTGTTTTAAAAGAAATATAGACTTGTACCCAAATGACCATGATAGTATAAAGTATGTGTTTGACATTCACAGCTACATACTCTTTAATTTGTACTCATTAATCCTATCGAGAAATTGTTTGTGTTGATCAGAAATTATTACTTCCTCTGTTTTAAATCATAGGCCATTTTGCCTTTTTTAGGTTCATAGATTTTATTACGAATCTAGACAGAGTTGTTTATCTATGTGCATAAAAATATCATGAACCTAAAAAGCCAAAACGGTCTATAATTAAAACGGAGTGAGTATTCACCTATAATTTAAAACAGAGTGAGTATTCACCTCGACATCATAAATCATGACGTTCTAATCAAATAATGCTAGTATAAAAATCAGACTTTATCTTGGACCCCCTCATTTTTTCCCGCCAGTTCCGCCACTGCTCTTCGATATTTTTCTGGTTCCATTTTGCATTTCACACCGGGCCCCAAGTTTATAGAGATGGGCCCTACCCTTGCTCTTTGTTCTAACGTGGTATAAAAAATGTAGTTCCATGCCCGGCCCTTTCCTTTTGCAAGATTGCCTTCCTTCAAAAACCTGGTTCCATGTGGCATGCGTCGCTAACTTCAAGATGTACGGTCTTGCACTTTGCTTTGGCCGCTTAACTTTGGCCTCTACTCCATGCGACCTTGTCGTATCCGCGCTGATCCACTCCACAACGTACGCCACCACTTTGGCTGCCCGCCATGCCGTCTTTTTCTCTACCAGCCAGCTACGTACGCCACCACTTGGCTGCCGGCCATGCCGTCTTTCTCTCTACCAGCCAGCTAGTTGCCCTTTAGCAAAGGCGATCCAAGAGAGCTACCTCGCAGCTTCTTCTAAGCTTCCTGACCCGACGCGCAAGGTGACCGTCCGGCTGCTTTCAGAAGGCCGCCGGCGAGAGGCCACTTCGTCACCAGAGATCGATGGCAGCGACGGGTGAGTGGTTCTGGTTCCCAGCTTGCTCGATCTTTAAGTTCTGAATTTCTAACCCTTCTCTAGCTAGCTAATTATTACCGATAATCTTTTCCCATCTCAGGCCAATCCAAAATGATCAAGTGCCCAACCTTGGCATTGGCGGCGCCGCCAGCGTCCCTACCGGACAACGAAGACATCCTCCGGGGGATCCTCCTGCGCCTCCCGCCGCTCCCCTCCTCCCTCCCACGCGCCTCCCTTGTCAGCAAGCTCTGGTACCGCATCGTCTCTGACCCCGACTTCCGCCGCCGCTTCCGTGCCCACCATCACAACACTCCTCCCCTCCTCGGATTTTTCGTCCATGAACTACACTCACATCTTCATGTATTCACCCCCACTCTAGACGCCCCGAACCGCATCCCTTCTGCACGCTTCTCCTGCCCCTGCAAGGGCTCCTTGCTCGGTTTCCGCCATGGCCTTGCCCTCTTCGTGTATGGGACCAAGGCCGTCGTATGGGACCCTGTAACCAACTACGAATGCTCAGTTGATTTGCCGCCAGAGTTCAATGTCAAACGCAATGTGAGGATCTCTTTTGGAGCTGTCACGAGGGCTCGGGATTCTGCTGGCTCAAGCACCTTCAACTTGGTTATGGCATTTTATAGTGTCTTTGAACCGACTTTGTGTGCGTTCGTGTATGAATCAGAGTCCGGGAAATGGGGCGACATGATATCAACGCAGACCTTCTCCGAGTGTTCCATGCCCAGTGTCATGGTTGGGAACACGCTCTATTTTCTGATTGGTTTTCGCATCGGCAGGTTCCTTCTGTTTGATCTGAACACGCAGAATATGGACGTGATCCAGATGTCAAAGGACATCCCTATTCTTGAAGGCTCACATGTTCAGGCTCTGCGGACAGAAGATGGAGGGCTTGGCTTTGCAGTCGTTACAAAGCATAGAATGCAGCTGTGGGGGAGAACTACCATTTGAGGCAATGTTGTTCGAGGGGAGTTGCAGAAAACCATTTGAGCTAGACCAACTCCTCTCACTGAGGCCGTCAACGAACAGACATGAATCATCGGTTATCGGGTATGACGAGGATAGCAATACGATTTTCCTCTGGACGACTATGGGCGTCTTCATGATCCAGCTTGACACGATGAAGTTCACCAAAGTTTCTCAAGAGACATGTATCCGTGGTTATTTTCCCTTCGCCAGTTTCTACCCCCGCTGGTAATAATATAGCTCGTCTTCACTTTCTCACATTGCAGAAGTAACTATATATATCTATTTGATTGTGTTTGTGGTACAGAAATAAATATCATCGTTCCATTGCTTAAATAGGGGATAATAACCACCATCGTAGCTATTTAAACAGTAGTTGCAAATCTTTTCTCCATCTGTTTCTTTCTCAGGTTAGTTCCGTCACGGCCTTTTACTTTTATTTATTAACTTTTTTGTGGAACTAAATCTAAGGTAGCAATGGTGCTTTTTGTACTCTTATTTTTCAGAATGCTCTTTCTCCTACTAATAGAAAATCTTGCATTATATTTCGCTCACTTAAAATTGAAGTCAAACAATCTTATGTGTGTTTTTTATGAAATTCTAATATGTCAATTGAGCAGCTTACCCTGGTACAATTGAAACTTACTAAAACATGTTGTTTCATTTTTATTTATATTTATTCACAAATCAACATTTTTTTCCGCAAGATAACATTTATCTCTATGGAATTTTATCCATCCTGTATTTGCTCATACATTAGCATGTGGGAGAAGTGTACAACTTCTGCAAAGTGTAAAAATTCAATCGATTGGACGTTGTCACGGCATATGACACATTATGTTATGAGATCACATTGATTAGCCACCCTCTTATTCCTTGACATGTGAGTGGGTGTATTAGATGCCTGTGTTTTGGAAGTGATGGCAAGTGTGTCGGGTCGGTATGACCATTGAGGTCAGAAGGTCAAACTAAAACTTGGGAACTGGCGAGATTGAATCATTCTCCCCCAGGGCCAACCAACTAAAATATGACAATGAAAACCCCTGTTTTCATCTATGATTCCTTGAATTGCTAAACCCTGCATAAAACTTGCTTTCTACAAATAAACCATATGGCTTACTTCCTTGCTAAGACCAAATATGCATGTATATATACCCTTGAGTAGTATAAGGCTTGCTGAGTACCTTATATGCTCATTCTTGCTGCTATCCCTTCAGAGGAAGAAGAAGAAGTCGCAGGAGATGATAATGACGAGTAGAGTCGATGTCTGCTCAAGTTTGCCTGTGGTGTTTCGTAGTGTTTTCTTTAAGTTTGTTGTACCCAGGCTAGTATGCTAGCCTCTATCTGGTTTGTAACTTAAGACAATGATCTGAACTCTATGGGATTTAATAATTATTCGTGTATGTGCAATGTCTTTTGTGTGTACTAATTACTGATCTAGGGATTAATACGGTAAGCACGTGGATTCCAGAAATGGGGTCTGACAATCTTGCTTGCTGAAAGTGATGTTTTCACTTTTACATGTTAAGAACTAAATAGCAGTATTAGTAGGGGTGTAAATATGTGCCTCTAAGGGTAACCTCCGACACTTTAGTTCAAACAAATGAACTAGATTTCCAAAATGAGCTCTCATTTTGGAAATCTAGTTCATTTGTTTGAACTAAAAAGGGTCGGAAGTGACCCTAAAGATCGCTAGTTTTCACCCCTAGGTATTAGTGCCTAATCACTTTAACATGCTACGGTACGAACTTGTATTAGTGCCTTTGCTAGCGCTTGAACGATCGATCGCTACTTTGAGTTTTGTGCCACGCACACAGCTGATCTACTAGTATGCAAATGCACGCATATAGAACAGCACTAGTAATTAACTAGTCTAAACTCTAACGACGCAAGAAACTAACAAAGCATACAGAGATGTCACAACTGATCTAAATGGTATGCTAATTAATCAGCATGCATATATATAGAACAACACTAGTAACGACGCAAGAAACTAAGAAAAGCATATATGAGATGGATGAACAGCTCGTGCCGTTCTCACCAAAGACGGTGTTGGAGGGGTTGAGCGCGGCCTGGTTCACGGCCGCCTCGCTGACGAGCCTCTCGGCGTCCTCTCCGCGTCGGTGAAGGCGACGCAGGACGGCGTGAGGCGGTTGCCCTAGTCGTTGGCGATCACCTCGCCGCGGTCGCCATGCCACACGACCACGCAAGAGTAGGTCGTCCCGAGGTCAATGCTCACCGCCGGGCCGTCACCCTTCGACGCCGCCATCTAATGCCAACACGGGCGAGGAAATGGCACTACTGGCAGTGTAGTACCGGTGAAGTGCGGCCGGTCAAATGAATATATAGGCCGCCGAGGCAGCGGTAGTTCACGTTGGGCTGCAAGCCTGCAAGTCTGGACCGAGGCCAGGATGCGGCAAAAGCACCTACATTCGGCCCAACCTGTTCGGCAGAAATGCTTTTGGCAAGTTTGTTCTCCTTATTAGAGATATGTACCTAATCTCTCTGTCCAGAAATATAGTGTACATCTAGTTTTGTCCTAAGTTAATTTTTTTGAATGTTGACCAACAATATGTAAAAATATATATTGTTTCAAAGTAAGCTAGTTATATATTATGAAAATTCATTTCACGATGAATCTAGTAAAAACATTTTCATGTTGTCAATCTTTACGAGTTTTTAGATAAAGTTTAAAAAGTTTGACTTAGGACAAAACTAGATGTACACTATATTTCTGGACGGAGGAAGTACGAGGAAGTACGTTAGTTAGGCTAACCCCGGTCTACTGTGATCGTGTTGTATTCTTTCCTTGTTGTACAAGCAGCGGTATTTACCGCCTATATATGTGATTGCCCAGGCAACTCCAGCCGTGAGGCGTTTCCACAATTCCACATAGATAGAGCTTTTTTCTCGATCCCAAACCCTTCCACCCTTCTCTTAAACGCCGCCACCTAAACCCCATAGCCTCCACGATGGCTGATACCTCCTCGGCCACCTCCGCTGCCCCCTCCTCCTCAACCTCATCGGGCATCCAGTCCGTCAACGCCCCGGCCATGGTATTCTCTCCCTACTGCACCGTGGCCTCTACTTCCCAAGTTTCCTTGTGACTATAGGTCATAGTTTTTCGCTTTCTGCTTTACCATTAGTAGGCCGGATGGACTTGGATAATTATACATCATCGTCGTACCTCCACTAAAGGTCTTATATCAGGTACTAATTTACTTATTCGAAGTATATGCTTTTGACTATCATATATGTGATCTTGTGTGTTTCGGCTATTGATCCAGTGACTGATATAGGATGCACAACAGATTCTAAGAATAAGGTCTGACAATTACATTGCTGGTTTTCTTCTAATGAGATAGAAGACTCGTCGCTGCTACGAGTATGTGCATTACTGGCAGTTTGATTCAAGTGTTTAACGCCAGTTGAACTGCTGCATGTGAATTAGCCCACTTCAAGTTAAGGTCACATGATGGGTTTTTCCGTTTCGGCCATTGTATTTAAAGCTTCTTTTCTCCCTATGGACTGTTTTACTTGTCAATATACTGACAACCGAACAAAACAGTTTATGCACCGTATTTTTTGACTAACAGACAGGTTTATTCCTCGCGGGAAAAAAAAACAAGCAGGCAGCTCTTTGCGTATAGAACGCTGAAACTGTGTCGAAGATAAATTATTTTTGCAAACGCAGGGCATCAATCAACAGATATACTCCATATCACCGATTTTACAGAAGAAGAGATAAGAGAGGCAATCTTTGGCTCCTATTCAGAAGGAGCTCCCGGGCCAGATGGCTTCTCTTTCCTCTTCTATCAAAAATTCTGGTCGACCATTAAGGGTGACTTCATGGCTCTAGTTAGGGAATTCGAGAAGGGTGAGTTAAACATTGCAAGATTAAATTATGCAATGGTCACCCTGATCCCTAAAGAGGTTGAGGCCACAAACTTAAAAAAATTTCGGCCTATCAGTCTAATTAATTGTAGCTTCAAAGTTTTTTCTAAAGCTATAAATAATAGGCTAGTAAAAATCAGTGACAGGCTTTTAGCCATAAACCAAACTGCCTTTGTTAAAGGTAGATATATTTTAGAGAGTGTCGTAACAGCACATGAAATAATTCATGAGGCTGTTAAGAACAAAACAAAAGGGATTGTTTTAAAGCTTGACTATGAGAAAGCTTACGACAGGATTAATTGGGATTTCTTGGAAGAAATGTTACAATCCAGGGGTTTTAGCCCTAAATGGATTGGCTGGGTGCTCAAATTAGTCAAAGGGGGTTCCATAGCAATCAGGTTGAATGATGAGAACAGCAAGTACTTTAAGCCAGGCAAAGGCTTGAGACAGGGAGACCCCCTGTCCCCTCTGCTATTCAACCTGGTAGCTGATGTTTTCACTCGGATGCTAGTTAAAGCAGCCGAGAAAAAGTATATAGAGGGGTTTATGAAAAACCTAGAGCAGGGGAGTATCATCAGCCTGCAGTACGCTGATGATACACTGCTCTTCTTAGAAAATGATGTGGAGGCAGCTAGACACCTAAAGTGGCTGCTCATCTGTTTTGAACAGCTCTCAGGGATGAAGATCAACTACCACAAGAGTGATCTCATTGCTGTGAACCTAGACGAGGAGGAAGCTAATGAGTTTGCGAAAATCTTCTGCTGCAAAGTAGGTTCCTTCCCTTTTAAGTATTTAGGGGTTCCGCTTCATCATGAGAAACTGAGAAGAGAAGATATCCAGCCTATTGTAGATAAAATAATTAAAAGAATTGCAGGCTGGAGAGGGAGGCTCCTCTCATATGGGGGTAGGCTAACCTTGCTTAAAGCTTGTCTAGCCAGTATACCAATTTATTTGATGTCGGTTATTAAGTTCCCAAAATGGGCAATTGATGCAATTAATGCACAAATGGCCAACTTTTTTTGGGATGACCAGGAAGGGAAGCACAAAATCCATCTAGCTAACTGGCCAAGCCTGGCACAGAAAAAAGAAAATGGGGGGATGGGGATACCAGATTTGAGGGAGCTAAACCTCTGCCTGTTAGCCTCGTGGATACACAGATACTACCATAGTGAAAATAAGCTATGGAAAATAGTGGTTGACCACAAATATAACAACAATTCGCCAAACCTCTTCTACAGTAGAGAAAGGGCTGCCTCTCCTTTTTGGAAAGGTGTGCTCTGGGCTTGCCAAGCAGCCAAGATTGGCTACAGATGGAATGTGGGTAATGGTAGACATATTCGTTTTTGGGAGGATCAATGGTTTGGTACCAGCTCTTTAGCTGTACAATACTGGGAACTATTCATTATTTGTAATGAACAAGGCATTAGCCTTGCAGATGCTTGGGATGGTGAAAACCTGAAGCTGACCTTTAGAAGGTCGGTTGACATGAGAGTGATGAACCTGTGGCTTGAGCTACAACAAATCTGCAGTAGCATACAGTTTACTGACGAAGAGGATGCCATTATATGGCTATATGAATCATCAGGACTGTATTCAGTGCAGTCCTTGTATGCTATTGTGAACTTCAGGGGAGTAAAGCCGGTGTACACTCCGGTGATGTGGAAAATAAAAGTCCCTTCGAGGATCCATGTTTTTCTTTGGCTGGTATCTAATAATAAAGTGTTAACCCGTGATAATCTGGCAATTAGGAAAAAAATGGATGACCTGACTTGTCTGTTCTGTACAGAAAAAGAATCTGTACACCACTTGTTCTTTGGGTGTTGTGTGGCTAAAATTACATGGTCGTATATCTCAGGTCTTGTGGACAGAGAAGTTGGGTCTGATTTTGAATCGGTGGCTAAATGGTGGATAAGTGAGAAGAAGCATAAGCTTCTGAATATTTGCACTGCAGCTACTTTATGGTCCATTTGGAAACTAAGAAATGAATTGTGTTTTCAGGAGAAAAGATGGAGGAGCGTGAAGGACTTGCTACGAAAGATTGCGAAGACGATGAGATCGTGGTTGGTGCTGCTGGACAAGGTGGAAGAAAGAGAAGAGCTAGAAGGCCTTGTGCAGCAGTTGGAACTGGAAGCTTCAACCCCGCCGGCGCTAGCATGGAGAAGCTTCGTTTCTACTGCACCTAATGTGACCGGTGTGGGCGTGGGTGATCGTGTGGTGGCTGATGTAGAGCCGGATGTGAGCAATGGCATAGAGCCAGATGATGTGGCAACTGTACCGAACCTGTTTTTGCTTTGAATAAAGCAGGGGAAACCTATTTTCTAAAAAAAAAAAAGAAATCATGATTTTGTCTACGGCCATACACATGCCAATCCATAAAAAGTTCCACAAACTACTAGCATTAAAAATCGACTGTGATTTAGAGACAGGAGTTGTTCATTCCCGGCGTCCGGCAATTACGATTCAATGCGCTTGGCTCCCTGAACCATGCGATGGATCTCCTCCGTGCTCAACCTTCCTTTATCGTAAGAGATGGTGATGTTGTTCGTCCGCCCGCTGGTCCTGTCCTGCGCTGTAACGTTCAAGACGCCGTTGGCATCGATCTCTAATGTGACATCGATACAGGGTACGCCCTTGGGCGCCAGGGTGATACCACAGAGCTCGAACTCGCCGAGTAGGTAGTTGTCCTTGGTGCTCGCATTCTCGCCCTCGTACACCTTTTCGAGGACGCTGCTCTGGTAGTCGCAGACGGTGGTATAATCCTTGGTCTTCTTCGTCGGGATGGTTGTGTTCCTCGGGATCACCACGCTCATCACACCACCAACCATCTCAACCCCAAGGGAGAGAGGAGTCACGTCACGCAGAAGCATGTCCACCAACCTCCCATCGCCGTTTCCGCCACCGAGGATGGAGGCCTGGATGGCGGCACCGTACGCAACGGCCTCGTCTGGGTTGATGGTTCGGCAGAGCTCCTTTCCACTGAAGAATTCCCGTAGCATGTTCTGCACCTTGGGGATGCGGGTCGATCCACCAACAAGGACAACGTCGTGAACGCTGCTTTTGTCCATCTTGGCATCGTCGAGGCACTTCTCAAGAGCCTTCATGCACTTGCTAAACAGGTCTTTGTTGAGCTCCTCAAATCGTGAGCGGGTAATTGTGATGCTAAAGTCGATGCCGTCATGGAGTGAGTCGACCTCAATTCTGGTCTGTGCTGTGGACGATAGCATCCTCTTCGCTCGCTCGCAGGCTGTCTTCAGCCGTCGGATCGCCTTGTGGTTGCTTCTGATATCAGTCTTGGTACCGTGTTTCCTTGAGAACTCCCGCAATGAATACTCAACCATCGCGTTGTCGAAATCTGCCCCACCAAGGTGAGTGTCACCGGCGATGGCCTTCACCTCGAATAGACCCTTATCCATGTTGACGCCAGGATCAATGTTAAGCAGCGAGACATCAAAGGTGCCACCACCAAGGTCAAAGACCAGCACCGTTCTCCCTTTGTTGCTGACAGGCATCTTCTCAAGACCATAGGCGATGGCGGCAGCTGTGGGCTCGTTGATGATGCGCAAGACATTTAGGCCGGCAATGGTGCCAGCGTCGATAGTGGATTGACGCTGGGAGTTGTTAAAGTAGACAGGGACGGTGATGACGGCGTTCTTGACCGTGGTCCCGAGATAAACCTCGGCAGTCTCCTTCATCTTAGCAAGCACCATGGAGGAGATTTCCTCAGGCGTGAACTGCCTCTCCTCGCCTTCATGCTGCACCACAACCATCGGCCTGTCGTCACGACCTTTGGCTACGTTGAAAGGCCATAGTTTGATATCTTCTTGCACAGACAAGTCACTGAATCGGCGGCCGATCAGTCGTTTTACCTCTGTAAAACAAAAAATAAGCGAGAGGTAATTAGCCAGTCGAATTGGACTTTGTTTTGCATATAATACCATTTCCGTAAGATTCTAGTAGTTTCTTTTTTTTTGAAACGAACAGATTCTAGTCATTCGATCAATTGAGTAAATAGCTTACACACTCCATTGTGAATCGTAATTGGAATTTGTTACACCAGATGTTGGGTTTGCACACACTCCATTGCGATCTTTATTAGGAGTTTCCTACAGGCCCTTCCCATAGTAAAATTGTGAACGAATCGATTCAGTTCGGGTCAAGATTCTGTGTTGCTCACCTAATTCCAGTTTTTAAACTTAAATTCCATAAACGTAAATAAGCTACTAGCTAGTTCGAACATATTCGGCCTCTTGGTTTCCTTTTTCCCTTCGAAATGGCAAACTTTGGCCGTGTTAATTAGTTACTTCAGTTTGCATGGTGGAGTTATTTTGAACGAACACTTTGCATAGATGGGCTATTTATTAGGAGTGCTTAGGGAAACTAAACAGCCGCAGAGAAGACGAAAAAAGCACACCACTAAAGCAAGTTAGTAAACAAAATGGCAGAAATATGAACAGGCACATGGATAAGTTGAAGAGACTTCTTGCATGCAACGCTAGAACGTGTGTTATTAGTTCCTTTGCTAGCTAGTGCTTCAACGATCGATCGATCAATACTGTGAGTTTTGTGCCAGACGCTGTTGAGATTTATATTTCCTACTGATCTGGTACGCAAATCAGCATGCATATAGAACGTTCGTAACGACTGAAGAAGCTCACAAAGCATATAAGAGGAGGGATAGATGAAAATGTCGTGCGTTTCTCACCGAAGACGGTGTTGGAAGGGTTGAGCGCGGCCTGGTTCACGGCCGCGTCGCCGACGAGCCTCTCGGCGTCGGTGAAGGCGACGCAGGACGGCGTGAGGCGGTTGCCCTGGTCGTTGGCGATCACCTCGCCGCGGTCGCCACGCCACACGGCCACGCAAGAGTAGGTCGTCCCGAGGTCGATGCCCACCGCCGGCCCGTCGCCCTTGGACGCCGCCATCTCCAACCCTCAACAGGAGCACGCACGCACAGATGTGCTAGGGCGAGATATATAGTAGGCGGCGACGAACGATCATGATGAATTCCCTAGTTTTTAGGCGCGTGGACTGCGGCCCTTTACTGCAAGTCGATCGCACTTCTTCTGATTGACGAATGTTGACCATATGGGCCCAGGAGAAGAAGCAGCAAGGACGGAGCTCAGTGTGGGCCACCAGCCCACGTACATGCGAAACTGTAAAACACAAAACCGTCGCTTCTATCTATCGCCGCCGGTGCACTTCACCCCTCTTCCAAGCCTCCGCCAGAGACATCTGCAGGTCGTCGCCCTGCGAGGCCGCCATTAGATGCGAACGCTGGCACTGTGTCGAACATAATAATAATAATAATAATAAAACAGCTCTTTGTGTAGAAGATTACTGCAGGTTTCCAAAGATTATAAGAAAGCATGATTTTGCCCATGGCCACACACATGCCAAATTGCCAATCTATAGGTTATTCTTATCATAGTCTGGAGGGGACATTAATTGTTTGTTCAAACTTCAAAAGCATTATGAAGCTAGGCAGCCAGCAATTCTCCTGATATCTGGTTGCGCAGCTAAGCCTGTCAATATCATCACCAAGAACAAAGTTTTGGTATGCCTATTGCACTGTATTAAGGGTCGGAAGACAATTCTTCTAAGTAGCTTTGTGGAAATGGAACACTGATTCTTGTGTTGCTAAAATAACGGTCAGGGTGATATTTCTGTCTAACAACAAGATACCAGCAGTATATCGATATGGTTTTCTCTCATGGTGCACTTTACTGCGAATACTAACATCGATATGGTTTGCGTGTACTGCCCAGTTTGGAATTGTGGTTGGGGGCCCGTCCCAGTTCTGGTTGCACATGAAAGGTTTCAGGCTTTCATCCAAGAAAATAAACGTTTTCAATTTTAAAAAATGATAAAACAATCACTTTTGATGCCCCCATGTTTTCACAAACGGGCAGCTCTGTGTAGAGAGCGGTGAAACTACTCCCAATAAAAAAATAGTTTTGCAAACATGTCTCAGAACATAAGTATAGGCTACGGCCATTCATACGAACCCAGAAGTTGAACAGAAATACCACTGGGACTTCAGCCCGACGAGTTGAACTCTTTTAGGGAGAGATACAGATACCCCACATATTTTGTAACCGATTGAGAACTTAACTGCTCCTTGTCCTGTCGTCCATGCCCGGTGAGGCTGCCAATTACTGTGCAATGCGCCTAGTCCCCTTCACCATGCGCTCAATCTCCTCCATGCTCAGCCTTGCCTTGTCTTTAGATATGGTGATATTATTCTTCCGTCCCGTAGTCCTGTCCTCTGCCGACACGTTCATCACGCCATTAGTGTCAATGTCGAAAGTGACATCGATACCAGGTACGCCGCCTGGTGCCGGGAGGATGCCGGATAGCCTGAACTCGCCAAGCAGGTTGTTGTCTTTGGTGGTGGCGCTCTCACCCTCATACACCCGAAACATGATGCTGGCCTGGTTATCATAGACAGTACTAAAACTCTGTGTCTTCTTGATGGGGATAGCTGTGTTTCGCAGAATCACCACACTCATCACATCATGTATGTAAGTCTCTGTTCCAACCGTGACGACCCTGATTCCAAGCGAGAGAGGAGTCACGTCTCGCAGAAGCATATCCACCAACCTCCCATCGCCGTTTCCACCACCAAGAATGCACGCCTGTATGGCGGCGCCGTAAGCAACGGCCTCATCTGGGTTGATGGTCCTGCAGAGTTCCTTCCCATTGAAGAATTCCCTGAGCATGTTCTGCACCTTGGGGATGCGGGTGGAGCCACCCACGAGCACGACGTCGTGCACGCTGCTCTTGTCCATCTTGGCATCCTTGAGGCACTTCTCAACAATTTCCATGCACTTGCTGAACAAATCCTTGTTGAGCTCCTCAAATCGGGAGCGGGTGATGGTGGTGTAGAAGTCAATGCCCTCATGGAGCGAGTCGACCTCAATGGTGGTTTGGGCTGTTGAAGATAGCATCCTCTTAGCCCTCTCGCAGGCAGTTCTCAGCCGTCGCAGTGCTTTCTGATTGTTTCTGATGCCCATCTGGTTGTGTTTCCTTAAGAACTCCCGTAAAGAGTATTCCACCATCTCGTTGTCCAAGTCCGCCCCGCCAAGGTGAGTGTCACCAGAGATGGCCCTCACCTCGAATAGACCCTTATCCCCGTTGACGCCTGAATCAATGTTAAGGATGGAGACATCAAAGGTGCCACCACCAAGGTCAAAGACCAGCACCGTTCTCTCTTTGTTTCTGACAGGCATCTTCTCAAGACCATAGGCGATTGCGGCGGCAGTGGGCTCATTGATGATTTGCATGACATTCAGGCCTGCGATGGTGCCAGCGTCAATGGTGGCTTGGCGCTGGGAGTTGTTGAAGTAGACAGGGACAGTGATGACAGCGTTCTTGACAGTGGTGCCGAGATAAACCTCGGCAGTCTCCTTCATCTTAGCAAGCACCATGGAGGAGATTTCCTCAGGTGCGAACTGCCTCTCCTTCCCTTCATATTGCACCACAACCATGGGCCGGTCGTCACGACCTGCTGCTACTTTGAAAGGCCACAGCTTGATATCTTCTTGCACAGACTTGTCACTGAATCGGCGGCCGATCAGTCGCTTTACCTCTGCAAGAAAATTACACATGTGGTCAATTCTGTACATTCTGATTAGCATATGCTGTCATTCTGTCGGAAAAAGAATACCATTTGATACTGCCTTAATTTGGATATGCTGACACTGACATCTTAAGATATTATAAATCTGTTATGAGTATCATATTAATAAAAAAGGTGCAGGCATCCAAGTGATAATTCACAAGAATTTCAAGGCTTTCGTTGGATAGTTGCCGACAGTGCTATGAATTAGCACCATACTTGCAAGTAATTGACTTACCTCCTGTTAATTTCAGATTTGGTAGCTGCTCCATATGCATTGAAATAAAATGAGATGAACTGAACTACAAGTTTACATGGCAGGATTATTGCAGGCTGCCTCTTGGGGGAAACTAAACAATCTTCAGGAACACGATCTTCGGGAAGACAAAGGGGAAACCGTGGGTGATTAAGAACAAAAATTTGAGAACTAGAAAGTGGGTTGAGCCAAGCGTCTGACAGATCCGATCGATCTAGCTAGTGCCTTAACGCAGCAGCGAGCGGCGAGGCGCCGGCGACCAATTTCTGTGCTTCTACTGCTGAATGAGCATCGATCTGGGGTACCCACAAAGCCCCAGCAACCAATGAGGAAAACCCCGGGGTAGCAAGAGATGAACAGCTACTGTAGAGGCAACGGAGGAGAGCAATACGGGCGATTAGTACTCACCGAAGATGGTGTTGGTGGGATTCCGGGCGGCCTGGTTCTCGGCCGCGTCGCCGACGAACCTCTCGGTGTCGGTGAACGCGACGCAGGACGGCGTGAGGCGGTTGCCCTGGTCGTTGGGGATGACCTCGCCGCGGTCTCCCCGCCACACCGCCACGCAGGAGTACGTGGTGCCGAGGTCTATGCCGACCGCCGGACCAAGGAGGCGGCCGCCATCTCCGTCCTCAGATAGGCGGCGGCGGCGGCGGCGAAAGCAGGGACTTGTGCGCCGAGTGCGAGTACCCTGACAAGCAGAGCAGGGGCGTAGTTTCACGGTTTAACCCCCGCAAAAAGTACAAATCAAGAAGAAAAGTGAAATACTCTTGCATTGCAGCATATATTGTACAGTAGTATTTTTTTTTAAAAGACTGTACAGCAATTTTGGAGTAATATTGTTCGTTCACCGGTCAGTTGAAAACTAAATTAGGTAAGCATTTTTAAAAAAACTAGGATGTATGAAAAAAGAAGATCAGCTAAACACACATGCATATCTACATGACGACATGTCACGATGTGTTTACAACATTGTAATTAATGTACTCCCAGTTAGATAATCGACAACAAATTAAATGGTTTCTAAGGTTTTCATTTGTCACGAAAATATTCTAAATTCATAGCTAGCAATGTAATGATGGATTTATCTTTTACTTCTGGAATATCAAGGTCTCAATTGCTCAAGAATTATAAACGCATGAATTTTATAAGCTTATTAAAAAATTCTCCAAATGTGGACGAAACTTTCCATCTATTAAATATACAACTATTTCAGTATGGAGTAAATTGACCGGCTTAGTTGTTGGTAGTGAATTGACTTAGAAAACATATTGAGGTAGTAAAATAGATGCTTTCATTTCCTTTTTTTTCTCTTCTTGATTGATTCCGTACATGATCTCTAATATCATGTTTGAACATCCTCTGAGATAATTTCTCATAATGAAATGCACATGTTCTTCCACTTACATGTAGATGTTTGTTTTCAGCTTTCCTACATTTAGAATGATAGTAAGATTTATATTTAGAGGAATTATAGTAAGATTAATCATGTAGTCATGTAGTAAGTTGCTTTAGCTATCTATATTACATTCTGTACAAACGTATGGTAACCTTTTTTTCATCCTACTTTATTTATTTATTTTTCTGGAAAAGAAAGGAGAGTCGCACCTTTCTGTACAAAAATAGCTGGAAGACTGGGGTGATTCATGGCGTAAGTACTGCGGTTTTCTTTTTAACTTTTTACCACGGCTCCATGGAGATCAAAGAAGGAGCAGGCTCCCAAACGCAAACAGTGTGGTGCTTGTAAACGTTTGTTGCCATGCCTTTCCTCATCTCTACCGAGTACTCGTAGTGAACGAAGCGCAGGAGGGGTGTGTGCGCCCATGCAATGCAGGTAAACATCCTGGTTCGTGTGAAGTGAACATGACATCTGCCGCCCGCATCTTTTTGCTGGAGGACTTGCGATTGCGACGCCATGCCGGCCTTGACTCACCGGCGGCACGGGGTCCTACGGCTTGCAAGTTGGAGTTGCAACGCGAACCGCGCACGAACAAAGCTCCGCGCCCACACAATCTCTCTGTGCTACGCCAACGTGCATCGCATGCCGGCCCTTGATTTGTCTTGTCACTCCCCTTTGGCTGTCAGGCGGGTGCGTGCGAGGGAAGCCGAAGCAATGGGACTGGGACGACTGCACAGCTGCAAGCAGACAGAGCGATGCGACAGCACAGGTCCTGTGGCTGTCGCAAGGGAGCCGTCAGTCACCGGCTCGGGAACACAGAAAGGCGTTGTCTTTTGTTGTTGACTTCTGCGATCAATTCATGGCTCTTCTGCTCCTCCTCCTCCGGCACACGTTCAAGAAGGCGGCGCGGCCCCTGGCTGCTTCCTCCGCTGCAGCGCAAGCATGGAGAAGAAAACGAGCGGGACCAAACTTCGGTGCACCACGCGCGAGGATAGCTACATCTGGCGCGTGTGGTACACACCGGAGCGGGCACGGGGGCCGGAAAACTTTCCGGCTAGCTACTTGGGAATGTTTGACACACGGAAACGCTCGCTCAAGGTGAACCGGCGCAGAACACATAATCACAGCGGAGGTTGTTTTTTCAAAGCATCAATCCATTTGATCCCTTCTCAGATTAACAATCTCTAATAGCAGCTCTTGCTCAAGTTGATGCAAGCGTCTTCGCCTCGACCATAGCGACCCTGCACGCGTCTTCGCCTCGCCCAGCTGCCGTTGGAGCAGTCGGAATTACAGGCCACCAGCTCGGGAACAGAATCGGCTGAGCCATGCTGCGGCAAACTATCGCGCGCAATGATCTTCCATGCGGACGCTCTAAACCGATTTAAGCAAGGTTCCGTTCCTCCAGATAAAACTGTGAGCGGCTCCAAAGGCATATACTACTGTGAACGAACATTCACTGGAGTAGTATATACTCCATGGTGCAGTAGAACTAGTAGTAATCTGTTTGGTGGAGACGAAGCAGCAATACAATGTTCGTTGCCTGAACCGTTGTCAGTTAGTGGAAGAACTATATGTGTCCCCAGAACATCTCATGATATACATTGCTGCTAAGAAAGCTCATCTGAACATTTCCATTCGTTACAAAGTCAATACAAGATTGAACAAATGCCCGGAGAGACAGTGATCAGGATAGTAGAATTAACCTTAAAACAAAACGACGGTGCCACAGAGAACTAATAAACATTAATTTTGGTGATGCAACAAGTGGCAATCACTTCACTCGCACTGTTGCACACCGTTTTGACATCACACAAATCTTTGTCTACGAAGTACTGAAACTATTGAATTTCGTAAAAAAATATCCGTCAGAAACACAGAAATTACTACCAGCCAGTCAATACATATTACATATAGCAAAACATTACTCTAGTAGTCCATTACCATCAATTAGAACAGAGTTCCATAGACAACGAAAGCATAAGCCAGGCTACATATGCCAAGCCATAGGTTGCAGAACAATACTACTAGCATTAAGCAACCAGTTCAGCACGACTTACTTTTAGGGAGAAACAAATCAACCATCAGCCATTGCAGTACGAGCCTGCTGTTACGCCTTGGATATAAAACTGCGGTCCGTAATAATCACTTTCCAAGCTTCATTCTCTTGACCACCTTATCTTCCCTTGATTTTATAGGGTTCCCCTTGTACCTCTTGATCTCCAGAGCCATGCGCTTGATTTCATCCTTACCAAACCGGCTGCTATGGTTAGTGATGGTGATGTTGTTTGTCCGCCCGGTGGTCCTGTCCTTTCGCCGAAACATTCAATACGCCATTCGCATCGATGTCGAAGGTGACATCAATACTGGGTACACCCGCAGGCGCTGGGATGATGCCTGAGAGCTCGAACATGCCGAGCAGGTTGTTGTCATTGGTGCTTGCGCTCTCTCCCTCATACACAGGAAAGGTCACACTGACCTGGTTGTCGTAGAGGGTGGTAAAGTTCCTTGTTCTCTTTGTTGGAATGGCTGTGTTCCGTGGCATCACCACGCTCATTGTATAATATTCCTCAGTTTCGACCCCAAGTGAGAGCGGAGTGACATCATGCAGAAGAACATCAACCATCCTCCCGTTGTCGTTTCCGCCATTGAGTATGGAGGCCTGGATGGCCGCGCCATAAGCAACAGCCTCGTCAGGGTTGATAGTCCAGCTGGGCTCCTTCCCATTGAAGAATCCCCGGAGCATGTTCTGCACCTTGGGAATGCGGGTGGATCCACCCACAAGAACGACGTCGTGGACAGCACCTTTGTCCATCTTGGCATCCTGGAGGCACTTCTCAAGTGCGTTCATGCACCTGCTGAAGAGGTCTTTGTTGAGCTCCTCAAAGCGAGAGTGGGTGATGGTGGTATAGAAATCGATGCCCTCAAATAGTGAGTCGACCTCTATGGTGGTCTGTGCCGTGGAAGAAAGCATCCTCTTGGCCCTCTCGCAAGCAGTCCTCAACCGTCGGAGCGCCTTCTGGTTGGTTCTGATGGCCATCTTATCGTGTTTCCGTATGAACTCTCGTAGCGAATATTTCACCATCTCATTGTCAATCTGCTCCGCCAAGGTGGGTGTCACCAGCAACAGCCTTCACATCGAAGATACCCATGCCTATGTCAATGCCCGGATCAATGTTCAGCAGTGAGACATCCAAGGTACCACCACCAAGATCGAAGACCAGAACATTTCTCCCTTTGTTGGCAACAGAAACCTTGTCAAGGCCATAAGCAATGGCGGCGGCGGTTGGCTCGTTGATGATCTGCATGACATTCAAGCCCGCGATGGCACCAGCATCCATGGTGGCCTGACGCTGAGAGTTGCTGAAGTAAGTAGGAACGGTGACCACTGCATTCTTGACCGTGGTGCCCAGGTAGACCTCGGCAGTCTCCCTCATTTTTGCCAGCACCATGGCAGAGATCTCCTCGGCCGAGAACTGCTTCTCCTCACCTTTGTACTCCACCACGATCATCGGCCGGTCCTCGTGACCTGCAACCACCTTGAAAGGCCACAGATTGATATCTTCTTGCACAGAATTGTCACTGAATCTGCGGCCGATCAGTCGCTTTGCCTCTGCAAGAAATTAGTTATGTTGTGAATCGAGTGAATCTTGTATTCAGATAAGTTAATATGATCTGACCCTGCCTTAAGCCTGATATGCTGAGAATCGCTACAGAATAAGATTATGCAGAACAAGAAAAGGTACATGATTTAAAACCAGAGAATACGAACAGAAAAGGCAGACATTTGAACAGCTGTTGAACAAAGCACTGGGCATCTAGTAGAAAAGTATAAGCTTGGAGTATTGGAACAAATCTGCCAGGATTTGTTCGGCAGGAGTTTACTGGTGATTTCATCGTTCTTGAAAAGTGCCTGAAACTGTAGTGAGCCATGCAAAGACGGCGACCAGTCTTTGCGCTTCCTACTACTGAATAAACGTCTTTTTTTCCCCGATGAACTGAATAAAGTTCTAGGGTACACTGCTCGCCAAATAGATGCAGATCACTTCACGCAGTCGCAGCATGCGTATAAACCGACAAAGAACCAAGCATTTTGTAGGAGAGCGGGGGCGGCGACGGCGACGAATAGCGAAGGGGAAGGCTACCGAGAATTGAGGAAAAGCGGGGTGTGGTAACTCACCGAAGATGGTATTGGTGGGGTTCAGGCCGGCCTGGTTCACGGCAGCCTCGCCGACGAACCTCTCGGTGTCGGTGAAGGCCACGCAAGACGGGGTGACGCGGCTACCCTGGTCATTGGCGATGACCTCGCCGCGGTCGCCCCGCCACACAGCCATGCACGAGTACGTGGTGCCGAGGTCGATGCCAACCGCCGGACCATGGCCCTTCGAGGACGCGGGCGCCATCTCCGTGCTCAGATAAGCGGCGGCGAGAAAAGCAGGACTACCACGCGGCGGCGAGAAAAACAGGGACCTTTTTTCGACTGTGCGAGAGACCCTGAGGTGGTGTTTGGATTCCGGGAAATGGTGATCGGGATAGGGATAGGGAAATAGGATGGGAATCAAGACTCTTCATTTCTCTCTCCATTAAATCAACCTTTCATTCCTTTATGCATTATTTTCAATCCCTAACCCACCTCTCATTCCCATTATCCAAACACCACCTGACGGTTTGGGGGACTTTGGGGCGACGAGGAGGGGCGTAGTTTCATGGTTTCACCCCTGCAAAAAGCAGAAAACAAAATGACGGTAAAATATCTCGCATCCAGTGTATACTGTACCCTAATTAACATGTTTCGTTTGCCAGTCAGTTAGGCAAGCATTTTAAAAAAACTAGTACTCTTGTATTGCAAGAGAAAACATCCAGAAGGCCCACCGAAATACACATGCATGTCTACGTGATGGCATGTCATGATGTGTTTACAACATTGTAATTAGTGTAATCCCAATCGAATAATTGATAATCAAATTGAATGTCGCCTAAGGTTTTAAGCCACGAAAATATCCTAAATACGCTTTGTAATGTGTGTGGCGTATGATACCTCACTGCTTTTTGCCTCTCTGGAATGATGGAGTTCTCTACTGAAATATCAAGGCCTCAATGGAACTCAAGAATTATAAACACATGAATTTTGTAAGAAATTTCTGAAATGGGGATGAAACTTTCAATCTATTAAATTCATGAAATTTTTGAATCTTACGTAAATTGACCAGATTAGTTTATGGTAGTAAACTGACTTAGAAAATAATTCAGGGTAGTAAAATAGATGCTTTCATTTCTTCTTCCTTTTTTACCTTTTTGATTGATTCGATACATGATCTCTGATCTCATGTTCGAACATCCTCTAATATGGTTCTTTCCAAAAGAAATGCACGTGTTCTTCCGCTTACATCTATATTTCTGTTTTAACCTTTCCTACATTTTGAATTATATTATAACAAATGCATGAATAGAACAAATACATGATCCAAATGCATGAATAGAAAAATCGCACGATTAAATTGGCATAACACATCTTTCTACTATTCACTGGGGAACTGCACCGTAGCAAACTTTCAGGCCACACATGGTCTTGGACTCTTTGTAGTAGAAGCCTGCAGCGATGACGATGGCAAGCGGAATGAATTAGGATTAATTTGAAATACACATGTTGCAAAGTTGCTAGCAGTTCGTTGATCCCTCTTCCTAGCATATGCTGAAATGGACATGGTGAATGGATTAGGAAGTATCACTCTCAAGTACTAGCTCCTGTCGCTGGTGCGCTGTCTCGCTTCCAAGCCTCCGCCAAAGAGACATTTCATCGAGCAGTTGATGTGTGCACTTGGCGGTGCGGAGGCCATGGCAGCAGCAGCCGTCGGCACCACAGATAACACTGGAAAGTGGAAACAATGATGGTAACGAGACAATTAACCCAGCAGTTCATCTGCCCCTGGCGCCTGCTTTATGACGTGATAGCAGAAAGGGAGGCCAAACAATGCAGCGAAAACCATAGATCATCATCTCTACCGACCAAGGCATACCATAGACATATACAATGTCAATGATCCAACAGACATACTGCATTACACTAGTATGAGCGAATGAACTATGGTTCCAGAAACACAGCATAGAGTAAGCTATGGCCATACATATGCCCAGCCAGAAGTTGCGTAAAGGGTAGGGCTGGCCAGGAGACTACAGCCTAAAATAACAGTGCGAGTTATTTTTGGGAAGAGCTAATATCAAACATGCTATGAAATGAGACCGGTCGCCCAAGCCCCGTGGTCAGCAATTACAGTGCAATCGCCTTGACCTCCTGCGCCATGCGCTCGATCTCCTGCTTGTTCAGCCGACCCCTCTTGTTGGCGACAGTGATCTTGTTCTTCTGACCGGTGGTCTTGTCTTCGGCCCACACTTCCATGATACCGTTGGCGTCGATGTCAAAGCTGACATTGATCTTGGGAACGCGCTTAGGCGCTAACTGAATGCCTCCAAGCGTGAACTCGCCAAGCAGATTGTTGTTCTTGACCCAAGCACTCTCGCCCTCGAACACCCTGATGGCCACGCTGGACTGGTAGTCGTAATAGGTGGTGAAGCCCTTCTCCACCCTGGTGGGAATGGCGGTGTTCCGTGGGATCAGCACGGTCATCATACCAGGTATCTTCATCTCGATCCCAGCCCTCGTCATGACCCCATCCGCTGTTTCAATCCCAAGCGAGAGCGGCGTGACATCGCGCAAAAGCATATCCACCAACCTCCCTTCGCCGTTTCCTCCATTGAGAATGGAGGCCTGTATGGCGGCGCCGTACGCAACGGCCTCGTCGGGGTTGATACTTCGGCGGAGTTCCTTCCCATTGAAGAATTTCTGCAGCATGTTCTGCACCTTGGGGATGCGGGTGGAACCACCCACGAGGACGACATCGTCAACGCTGCTCTTGTCCATCTTGGCATCGTGGAGGCACTTCTCAACAGCCTTCATGCACTTGCTGAAGAGATCCTTGTTGAGCTCCTCGAATCGTGAGCGGGTTATGATGGTGCAGAAGTCGATGCCGTCATGGAGCGAGTCAACCTCAATGGTGGTCTGCGCCGTGGACGAAAGCATCCTCTTCGCTCTCTCGCAGGCAGTCCTCAACCGCCGCAGAGCCTTCTGGTTGCTTCTGATGTCCGTCTTCTCATGTTTCCTTATGAACTCCCGCAGAAAGAATTTCACCATCTCATTGTCGAAATCTGCCCCTCCAAGGTGAGTGTCACCAGATACTGCCTTCACCTCGAAGAGACCCATGTCTATGTCCATGCCCGAACCAATGTTGAGGAGAGAGACATCCAAGGTACCACCACCAAGATCAAAGATGAGCACAGTCCTCCCTTTGTTGCTGACGGGCATCTTCTCAAGACCATAGGCGATGGCAGCAGCGGTCGGCTCGTTGATGATGCGCATGACATTCAGGCCAGCGATAGCTCCTGCGTCGATGGTGGCCTGGCGCTGGGAGTTGTTGAAGTAAACAGGTACAGTGATGACGACATTCGTGACAGTTGTGTCGAGATAGACCTCGGCAGTTTTCCTCAACTTGGCAAGCACCATGGAGGAGATCTCCTCAGCCGAGAACTGCTTCTCTTCACCTTTGTACTGCACCATGATCATAGGCCGATCCTCACAACCTGCAACGACTTTGAAAGGCCACAATTTGATATCTTCTTTTACAGTCTTGTCACTGAACCGACGTCCCACTAGGCGCTTTACCTCTGCATGAAAGTTAGTCATGTAGTCAATCGAGTGAACCATATACACGTAGCTTAGTGATTTGATTTGCATCTGCTGTCATTCTGTTGGCAGAAATAATACGATATGACACTACCTTAATTTGGATATGCTGAGACTGATATCTAGAGAAATTGTAAAACTGTGATGAGTGGAAGTTACAAACAATTGGTGCAGGCATCTAAATGATAACTTACTAGAATTTGGCTTTCGTTGGATAGTTGCCAACAGTGCTAATTTACTAGAATTCAGCATAATTCCAAGCAACAGCCTCCATATCCTGTTAATTTCAGTTTAGGTAGTTGCTCGGTTCGCATTGAAATTCAATTAGATAATTGAACACATTCACAAGGCAGGAGTATTGCAAGATGATTTTTTGGGAAACTAAACAATCTTGCAAGTTCACATGTCCAGGAGTATTGCAGTGTATTGGAGGAAACTAAACAATCTGGCAGAATACAAAAGGTGCAGTCAATTGAAATCCGTGGGTAACAACAAAAACATGGCAAAAATTAGAAATTGGACCGAACCAAGCACAGCGCAGCTAGAGGAAAATCATGTTTGGCAGCTCCAATCGATTTCCGATGTTGTTTGGGAGCGGATCAAGATTTTCCTTTTAGGTACTATTTACAGCAAGAGATTCGGTGGATCTAGCAAGTGCCTGAACGCTGCGGTGAGCGCCGAGCCACCAGCGACCTAGCTTTGTGCTTCCTGCTGCTAAATGGACATCGATCTGGGGCACCCAAGAATCCCCCGGCGACCAACTGAAAACCCCAGGCTAAAGCGATGAACAGCTACTTAAGAGGCTACGGAGGAGATGGGAGCAACACGGGTAAGTAGTACTCACCGAAGATGGTGTTGGTGGGGTTCAGGGCGGCCTGGTTCACGGCCGCGTCGCCGACGAAAGCCTCGGTGTCGGTGAAGGCGACGCAGGACGGCGTGAGGCGGTTGCCCTGGTCGTTGGGGATGACCTCGCCGCGGTCTCCCCGCCACACCGCCACGCAGGAGTACGTGGTGCCGAGGTCGATGCCGACCGCCGGACCATCGCCCTTCGAGGAGGCGGCCGCCATCTCCGTCCTCAGATAGGCGGCGGCGAAAGCAGGGACTTGGCGTTTGCTTGTGCGCCGAGTGCGAGTACCCTGAGCTGGTGTTTGGATATTAGGAAATGGGGATTAGGATTGAGAAAAGGAAATGTGATGAAAAATCTTAACTCTTCATTTATCTTTTATATTAAATCTCAACCCTTCATTCTCTCAAGGATCATTTCCTAATCCCAAACCCACCCCTCATTTCCTATTTGCCAAACACCACCTGACGAGCAGAGCAGGGCGTAGTTTCACGGTTTCACCCCCGCAAAAAGTACAAATCAAGAAGAAAAGTGAAATACTCTTTCATTGCAGCGTATATTTGTACTATACAGTTTAAAGACTGTACAGCAATTTTGGAGTAATATGGTTCGTTTACCGGTTAGTTGAAAACTAAATTAGGTAAGCATTTAAAAAAACTAGGATGTATGAAAAGATCAGCTAAATACACATGCATAGACATGACGAATGGCACCATGTGTCTACAACACTGTAATTAATGTACTCCCAGTTCGATATAATCGACAACCAAATTAAATGTTGTCTAAGGTTTTCATTTGTCACGAAAATATTCTAAATTCATAGGTAGTCATGTAAGGATGGATTTATCATTTACTTCTGGAATATCAAGGTCTCAATTGCTCAAGAATTATAAACACATGAATTTTATAAGCTTACTAAAAAAAATCTTTCAAATGCGGACGAAACTTTTCATCTATTAAATATAAAACTACTTCAGTATGGTGTAAATTGACCGGCTTAAGGCAACCACAATGTTGATGAAAAGTAGTCCATAGTGAATAAAATATCATTGCTGCTAATCCATAAGCATTGTGCAACCAGTCCATAGTGAGGCTGAAACAAATATCACCCATAGGGCAACCGCAATGTGGTAGAGAAAAGTAGTTCATATGAGTGGGCTCGTAGCAGGTAGTCTATAGTTATAGATAGGTTCACAATGTTTGAATCAAAACCAGTCTATAGAAGGAAGAGATGGGTAAGAGTGATATAATATTTTTTATTCACTATAGCCAGTCCATAAGCATATAGATAGCTTTTGCTATTGACTTCTTATAGACTAGTTGCACAATATTTTATACAGTCAATAGTGATTATTTTATTTCCTATTGACCACTTTAACACCACATTGTGGTTGCTCTAAGCGTATGAACTGGCTGTAAAGAATAAACAAATATTTCTTCCTTTTGCTTGCTCTTCTTGGAAGCTTGGAGAAATAGCATATGGACTGGTTTACCATTGTGAGAAATAGCATATGGACTGGTTTACCATTGTGAAGCTAACTATAACTAAAGTCTACCTGCTGTGGACCCTACATATATGGACTGGTTTTGCAATCAACATTGCGGTCTATCTAGTTGTTGGTAGTGAATTGACTTAGAAAAAAATTGAGGTGGTAAAATAGATGCTTTCATTTCCTTTTTTTTCCCCTTTTTGATCTCTAATATCATGTCGAACATCGTCTAAGATAATTTCTCATAACAAAATGCACATGTTCTTCCACTTACATCTAGATGTTTGCTTTCGGCTTTCCTACATTTTGAATTATAGCAAGATTTTTTATTTAGAAAATGAATTATGCCACTTTCATCATGTGATTTTTCTATTCATGCATTTGGATAGATCATCATCCCCTTCCAATCCACAGCGTTAGGGATAATTCACTTCCATCCAAGTACGCCACAAAGCAAACAAACGGGTCATGTGCCATCCCTCCAATCCACAATACAGTAGTAAGTTGCTTTAGCTATCTATATTACATTCTGTACAAACGTATGGTAACCTTTTTTTCATCCTACTTTATTCATTTATTTTGGAAAAAGAAAGGAGGGACGCACCTTTCATCCCACTCCTACTACTTTATTGTTTTACCTTTATCAATTGCACAATTTGTTGTTTTCAATGATCTCCAATCGTTGTAATTAATAAATGCATAATAGTCTTTTGAAGAGGGGCAAACACACACCCTTGATTATTTGTTCCGAAGTATAAAAACGACCTATACTTTGGTTCTGATTGTGTTGGAGTACTTTGGTTCTTTCGAAATACACATGTTGCAAAATTGCTAGCAGTTCGTTGATCCCTGTTCCTAGCACATGCTAAAATGGACTAGTCCGTGCAGGAAGAAGTTACTGTATCCAATACTGTTCTTCAGTGCCTTTGCAATGCACACTTCAGGAGCAAGTATTGTTGCTTGAAAATATATTTAGAATCCTCCTTCGGTGGCTTGATGGAGCTCAAAAGTCAAACCGCATGCTTGTGTGCATGTGGACTCCAGGCCTCCAGCTGCTTGAACCGAGCAAAGAACAAAAGACAACGCCGGAGAGTAGTACGAGTACTGTGCAAGGCAGGGGCAGCTGGAAGAGTGGGTGACAATGCATGGTGTAAGTACTGCAGTTTTCTTTTTACAGTAACTTTTTACCACGGCTCCATGGAGATCAAACAAGGAGCAGGCTCCCAAACAGTGTGGCGCTTGTAAACGTTTGTTGCCATGCGCTTGTAAACTTTTGTTGCCATGTCTTTCCTCATCTCTACCGAATAATTTTACTACTTGTTTTTCATTCACCGAATAATTCTACTCCGTGCATATAGGAGTAGTAGTGAACGAAACGCACGGGAGGTGCGTGTGCGCTCATGCAGCTAACATTCTGGTTCGTGTGAAGTGAACATGACATCTGTGCTGGAGGACCGAGTCCAGCCCGATACCGCCGCGCCGGCTCCGGCCTTGACTCACCGGCACGGTCGGTCCTACGTACGCCCCCATCCGAATGCAAAATCCACCCAAGCTCTCTTGCCCCTGTGGCCTGTGGGGGTCAGGCGGACGCGTGCGAGGGAAGCTAGGGGACGACCAAATGCTGCAGCAGACTGATGCGACAGGTCCTGGGGCAGAGCAAGCAAGGGAGCAGTCTGTTGGCGTAGAAAGGCGTCGTCTTTTGTTGACTTCTGCGTCCAATTCATCAATGACATTGCCAGGGCTCTTCTGCTCCTTCTCTGGCACACGCTCTCCGCCGCTGCAGCGCAAGTAAACTTCGGTGCACCACGCGCGAGGAAAGACTGGCTCCTTCTCTGGCTAGCTAGGAGTAGCTAGTAGACGCGTGTGGAACACAACGGAGCGGGAATGGTGGCGACCGGAAAACGTTCCGGCTAGCTACATGGGAATATTTGACACACGGAAACGCTCGCTCAAGGTGAACGGGCGCAGAACACATAATCACAGTGGAGGCATCATCTAGCCTTTGTTTGTTCAAAGCGTCAATCCATTTGATCCCTTCTCAGATTAACAACCTCTGAGAGCAAAGCCAACGGTTGTCTTACCGACGATTTTTGTTAGCTTTTTCTGACTCGGAGGAAAGAGAAACAAGGAGAGAGAAGGAGTTTGTCGCGGCAGCCAGCGACAGTCTGGACATGAGCTCCTATGCAATTGTGGGCCACCGGTGTGGGTGGGAAGAGAAAGAATTTGGCATGAGGTGGGCCCCTGGCTGCTTCTTTGCCTGCAAATAATTCACCGTGCGTTGGACGAAGCTTGTCTCGTGTGTGGGCGCATGCTGCGATGCGACCATTCGCTTGTCTAATTATTGGGCTTGCTCTAATAGCAGCTCTTGCTCAAATTGATGCAAGCGTCCCTGCACGCGTCTTCGCCTCACCGAACTGACACTGGAGCAGTCGGAATTGC
The DNA here is from genome assembly GCA_012490785.1 of Eragrostis nindensis. NCBI lineage: Eukaryota > Viridiplantae > Streptophyta > Magnoliopsida > Poales > Poaceae > Eragrostis > Eragrostis nindensis. The sequence continues at coordinate 341,985 of JAAXCT010000374.1, read as the reverse complement.
AGGACGCCAACTCAGGAACAGAATCGGCTGAGCCATGCTGCCGGCAGACTCTCTCCTCTCGCACATTGTGCGTTTATTGCACGGGTTCTAAACTTTAGAAGGTTCATATCAATGAATATTCTAATTACAAATAAAATTTAATTATAAAACTAATTTCAAGACTCCGCTCGAATTCGCGAAACGAATCTAATGAGGGTAATTAAGTTATAATTAGAAGATAGTTACTGTAGCATCAATGTAGCAAAATATAGATTAATTAGACTTTAGATTCGTCTCGCGAATTAGAAGGGGAGTCGTGACATAAGTTTTGTCATTAAATTAATAAAAATATTCTTAAACAGTAAGATTCTCTTTAATATGACAGGTCTAAAATTTAGAGGAGGATGCAAAACCGCCTTAAGCAAGGTTCCGTTCCTCCAGATAAAACTGTGAGTGGCTCCACAGGCATATGTACTAACTTGAACCAACATTCTCACTATATATGTACAGTAGTAGTAATCTGTTTGGCTGAAACAAAGCAGTACTAATACTATGTTTAGATTGACCGTTATGTAATAATGAAACAAAACAAAATCCGAGTTGCGTGCTGTGCAGAGGCCGGAAACTCTTTTGGTTTCCATTATCTAAAAGAAAAACTAATACTATGTTTGTTCAGCCTGAACCATTGTCAGTTAGTGGAAGAATTATGTGTCCACAGAACATCTCATGATATAAACGAGGCGCATTGCTGCTAAGAAAGCTCATCTGAATATCTCAATTCGTTACAAAGTCAATACAAGATTCAACAAATGCCCCGAGAGACGGTGCTCAGGATAGTACAATTAACCTAAAACAAAACGACGGAGCCACAGAGAACTGAGGTCGCAGCACACTCGCACTAGACAGTTTTAGGCAACACAAAGAATACAGTAGAAAAAAAATGTTAATGACGCAACACAATGCTTGAGTGGTATTCGGCATGTAACAACTAAAGAAACATTAATTTTGATGATGCAACAAGTGGCAATCACTTCACTCTCACTACACCGTTTTGACATCACACAAATCTTTGTCTACGCAGTACTGAAATTATTGAATTTTGTAAAAAATATCCGTCAGAAACACAGAAATTACTACCATGTAGTAGTCTATAACCATCAATTAAAACAGAGTTCCATAGACAACGAAAGCATACACCAGGCTACATATGCCAAGCCATAGGTTGCAGAACAATACTACTAGCATTAAGCATCCAGTTCAGTACGACTTGCTTTTAGGGAGAAACAAATTAACCATGAGCCATTGCAGTACGAGTTTGCTGTTACGCCTTGGATATAAAACTGCAGTCCATATAGTCACTTTCCAAGCTTCATTCTCTGGACCACCTTATCTTCCCTTGATTATCGTTTGACCTTTATTAATTGCACAAGTCTTGTTTTCAATTCTCTCATCCGTTCTAATTAAATGCCTAATAGTCTTTGAAGAGGGGCAAACATGATCATTCACACACACTCTTAATTATTGTTTCGAAGTATAAAACGGCCTATATTTTTGGAGTAGTTGATGGTGGTTTGCTATAGGAGAAGTCTTAATTTTGAAAAAGCGAAAATCGATTTATAGGAAAGACAATTCAAATTGGAAATTGTAGTACTGGCGGTACTCATAAACGCAGTCTGCCGTCTGCGGCAGAATTTCGTGACAGAGAATTCAAGTGAACTTAGGTTAATCACAACTCTAGACGATTCAAGTGCTATAGGAGTACATCGTCAGATCATGAAAGTATAAGAGTGAAAAAAAAAAAGTTTGACAGCCAGACCTCAGAACGAGGAGGGCCAAGCAACAGGTGACCATCAACACAGCTTCATGCCATACTGGAGACAATGATGGTACATGCAATTAACCCAGCAGTTCGTCTGCCCCTAGCGCCTGTTTATGACGTGATCGTAGAAAGGGAGGACAAATAATGCAGAGAAAATCAAGGCGAGACAAAATTCCTCTAGGTACAAATGGTACCAAGAACATTTCCTCGTCATGCTTGCTGCCTACATCTTGAGGCCTATAGAAAAAAAAAAGAGAGCACCTTAACTGATGAGAGCAGTAATCTGTATGTTTAGACAATGGTTTAATGAAAGAAGTATATGTGAAATGGTATGGTATTAGTAACATTGATACTTGTGTCTTCTCTTGATACGGCAAACACTTTCATATACCATGATCCAACAGACATACTACTACTGCGATTACACTAGTATGACCCAATAAACTATAGTTCCAGAAACACAGCATAAAGTAAGCTATGGCCATACATATGCCCAGCCAGAAGTTGCGTAAATGGTTGAGCTGGCCAGTAGGCTACAATAATAACAATGCGAGTTACTTTTGGGAAGAGCTAATATCAAACATCCTGAATAAGACCGGTCGCCCAAACCCCGTTTCCAGCAATCACAGTGCAATCGCCTTGACCTCCTGCGCCATGCGCTCGATCTCCTGCTTGTTCAGCCGACCCCTCTCGGTGGTGACAGTGATCTTGTTCTTCTGACCGGTGGTCTTGTCTTCGGCCGACACTTCCATGATGCCGTTGGCGTCGATGTCAAACGTGACGTTGATCTTGGGCACGCCCCTCGGCGCTAACTGGATGCCTTCAAGCGTGAACTCGCCAAGCAGGTTGTTGTCCTTGGTCCATGCGCTCTCGCCTTCATACACCCTGATGGGCACGCCGGTCTGGTTGTCGCTGCGAGTGGTGACGACCTTTTCCTTCCTGGTGGGAACAACAGTGTTTCGAGGGATCAGCACGGTCATCACACCAAATATTGTCACCATAAACCCAGTTGCGGTCTTGATCCCAAGCGACAGCGGCGTGACGTCACGCAAAAGCATATTCACCAACCTCCCATCGCCGTTTCCGCCATTGAGAATGGAGGCCTGGATGGCAGCACCGTACGCAACGGCCTCGTCGGGATTGATACTTCGGCAGAGTTCCTTCCCATCAAAGAATTCCTGCAGCATGTTCTGCACCTTGGCGATGCGGGTGGAACCACCGACGAGGACGACGTCGTGAACGCTGCTCTTGTCCATCTTGGCATCGTGGAGGCACTTCTCAACGGCCTTCATGCACTTACTGAAGAGGTCCTTGTTGAGCTCCTCAAATCGTGAGCGGGTTATGATGGTGCAGAAGTCGATGCCATCATGGAGCGAGTCGACCTCAATGGTTGTCTGTGAAGTGGACGACAGCATCCTTTTCGCTCTCTCGCATGCAGTCCTCAGCCGTCTTAGAGCCTTCTGGTTGCTGCTGATGTCCATCTTCTTATGTTTCTTTATGAACTCCCGCAGAAAGAATTTCACCATCTCATTATCGAAATCTGCCCCGCCAAGGTGAGTTTCACCGGAGACTGCCTTCACCTCAGAGACCCTTGTCTATGTCCACGCCCGAATCAATTGTGAGGAGGGAAACATCCAAGGTGCCACCACCAAGATCAAAAATGAGAACAGTCCTCCCATTGTTGCTGACGGGCATCTTCTCAAGACCATAGGCGATGGCAGCAGCGGTGGGCTCATTGATGATGCGCATGACATACAGGCCGGCGATAGCACCAGCGTCCATGGTGGCCTGGCGCTGGGAGTTGTTGAAATAGACAGGCACGGTGATGACGGCATTCGTGACAGTTGTGCCAAGATAGACCTCGGCAGTCTTCCTCATTTTGGCAAGCACCATGGAGGAGATCTCCTCAGCCGAGAACTGCTTCTCCTCACCTTTGTACTGCACCATGATCATTGGTCGATCCTCACGACCTGCAACGACTTTGAAAGGCCACAATTTGATATCTTCTTTTACAGACTTGTCACTGAACTTGCGTCCCACCAGGCGCTTTACCTCTGCATGAAAGTTAGTCATGTAGTCACTTTAGTGAGTCATGTACAGAGTAGCTTCAGTAATTTGATTTGCATCTGCTGTCATTCTGTTGGCAGAAATAGTATGAGACTGGCATCTTAAGATATTGTAAGTCTGTGATGAGCAATTTGAGGATTTCGTTGGATAGTTGCCAGCAGTGCTATAAATTATCAGCCTAACTGCAACTGCAAGCAGTAGACTCTACATCCTGTTAATTATCAGCGTAATTTGAGGATTTCATTGGATAGTTGCCAGCAGTGATAATTTACTAGAATTCAGCATAATTGCAAGCAATAGCCTCCACATCCTGTTAATTTCAGTTTAGGTAGTTGCTCCGTTTGCATTGAATTCGAAATTCAATTAGATAGTTGAACAATTTCACATGGCAGGAGTATGGCAGTGCACATCTTAGGGGAAAGTAAACAATCTTACAAGTTCACATGGCAGGAGTATTGCAGTGCACATATTTGGGGAAAACAATCTTGCAGACCACAAATGCTCGATTTAAATCCGAGGGTAACAACAAAAAAAGGGGAAAATTTGAATTTGAACAAGCAAGCACAGCGCAGGTAGAGGGAAATCATGTTTGGTAGCTCCAATCGATCGCCGGTGTCGTCTGGGAGAAGTAGTTTAGATGAAGATCTTTTTCAGGCATTATTTACAGCAAGAAATTCGATCAATCTAGAAGGTGCCTGAACGCCGTGGTGATCCGTGAGCCATCAGCGACCTAGCGTCGTGCTTCCTACTGCCAATGAACATCGATCTGGGGCACCCCCAATGCCCCCGGCGACAAATGGAAAACCCCATGGTAAAGCAATGAACAGCTGCTTAAGAGAGGCTACGGAGGGGAGGAATGCGGGTGAGTAGTGCTCACCGAAGATGGTGTTGGTGGGGTTCAGGGCGGCCTGGTTCACGGCCGCTTCGCCGACGAAACCCTCGGTGTCGGTGAAGGCGACGCAGGACGGCGTGAGGCGGTTGCCCTGGTCGTTGGGGATGACCTCGCCGCGGTCGCCCCGCCACACCGCCACGCACGAATACGTCGTGCCGAGATCGATTCCGACCGCCGGACCATCGGCCTTCGAGGAGGCGGCAGCCATCTCCGTCCTCAGATACGCGGCGAGAAAAGCAGAGCTACTGCTTCCGCGAGTGCGAGAGAGCCTGACAGCTGTGGCTTGGGACTTCGTGGCAACGAGAAAGGGGCGTGTAGCGTGTTAGTACTAGTTATAAGGAAAAACGATGTCTTTTTGGTGAATAAAAGCGAAGTAACTAACATTGTAGCATTGCAGAATAAACTGTACAATGGTTTGTTCAGTCAATTGAACTTTAAATTTCGGTATAAGCATCTACAGATAATACACACAACATCGTATGAAATGGCATGGTGTGTACTTAATTTAGAACTACTCAAGTAGATCAGTCTGAAATTAATTAAGTTGTTAGGTACAATTCTATTGATAAGATACTCTTAGTGCAAAGTGTATCTTCGGTCATTAAATCTGTCTTTGTCTCTTTATCCTTAATTACATAAGTTGTTTCATATGAGTCCATATATTTTCAAATTACAGAATCGTTAATCTAAATTTGTCTAAATGTGTCATTTATGTCCAATTAGATCTTACGCTACTCACTGAAGTGGCAAGCCAACTAGGATCCGACATAGATAGAACAGAGTATTAGTATGAGAATCGCTTGCCTCAGTTGGATCCTAGCCCAGAGACCGGACCGGACCGGGTTTATCGGTTTCCACGGAAACAGAAAAAAAACGGAATGAAAACCTTAAAAGTTTAAAATTGAATTTGGACGAAATCTGAAAAGCAAACCGGGTGATTTTCCGGTTTACTAGAGTGAAAAATAGGGAAAGTGAATTTTAATCTGATGCCAAATAAAGAAAATACGCAATTTTGATGGCAAATAAAGGAAGAGTTAAAGTTTCGATGACAAATAAGAAATTTGCTCATATTAGAAATGGCGGTAGTAAAGTGCAGCTTATAGCGAGATATAGGGTGTGGAAAGTGTACTCATTTTCACACTCACAAAGAGAGAAACAATGCCTAGAATTAGCATGCTGCAGCGCTGGCGATTACTCGGTTACAGTGGTAGTAAGGCTTAGCACTTTTAGTTCCAGCAAAAATAAACATGACAACATATTTACCATGCGCAAAAGGAAGTGATTCGGTACAGCAAATTCAGTTGCTCGCTCTAAAATGCGCTCAAAAGCCAAAAGTAAGGACAGTGACTCGGTGAGCACGCCCATGTGCAGCTGTGCTGCTCCTTCGCAACTCCCTTGCAATCATATCTCGCCCCCTTGCATTGTCAGCATTGACTGGCGCGCGCTACCGGCTGTCACGAGCAGTTGCCGGACACGGCAACGCAACGTCGAAAGCACTGTGACACAACTCAGGAGCAATGGGAGGAGAAGAGCAGAGGGATGGGTGAGGTGACAACAATGCATGCCAAGGCACGGCGCACGGGTAGGACACAGATTTGGATTTCCGTATGCTCCTTGGATGACGGATACAACAAGCCCCCACAGGACAGGAGAGGGCTCAAAGCTAGTGTGCTGCTACTGCTAAATGTTTGCCTAATTTCCATGTCTGTCCGCTTTTTTTTTTTTTTTGCGAGGGATATGTCTGTCCTCATTCATCTCTACTGAAAATTTACTTGTGTTTACTCAGTGAACAATTCTACTTTGTGCGCATGTATGCCGGCCGCATCCTTTATCCTGAACTTGTGGCGCCACGAGCCCAGCCGCCGCCGCGCCAGTTCCGCCGTTGACTCGCAGCGAACGAGCAAAGCTCCGCCGCGTCCACCCAAGAACCGTGCTGCGCCGACGTGTACTCCAGGCGCGAAGGGGAGGAGCAAATGCAGCACAAGAGCGATGCGATGCCAACGCTCCGGTTGCAGTGGAAGAAGCAAAAGGAGCAAATGTCAGTCCATGCCGTCCTCGGATAGCAAACACAGGCACCATCTGACCGACGCGCAGAAAGGTGTTGTCCTTTTGTTGACTTCTGCGGTCAAATCATCAAAGCCAGGTACTACTAGGAGGAGTATGCTCTGTGGGAGTGCCCTTCTTCTACTACGGCACCGGCACAGGCGGCGCGGCGTGGCCGCTTCCTCCGCTGCTGCAGCACGAGCATGGAGGAGAAAAAGAGCCGGACCAAACATTCGTGCACCGCGCGCGAGGAAGGTTCGCTACTCTTACTAAACTAGACGCGTGTGGAACGCACAGGAAAACGATCCGGCTAGCTACTTGTCGAAGAAAACGCGTGTGGAATAGTATTTGACACACGGATGCGCTCGCTCAAGGTGAACCGGCGGAGTACATAATCACAGTGGAGGTCATCTAGAGTACTAGTTATTTAGCCTTTGTTTTTTCGAAGCATTAATCCCATTTGATCCGTTCCCAGATCATTAGCTCTTCATGAATGGGGCAAGGAGCAGGGTCTCGAGTTCGTGTGAAGGACTTCAGAGCTCAGACCAAAGTTCTGAAGGGCAAGAAGAGAGCTTCAGCTAATGGAATCAGCCTATCGCTCTTTCTGAATTGCAAATGTAAGCGCGTGACTCTTCCCTGGTGTCCTGATCAACTGTTCTCCCGATTGAATGTTAATGGTACGAACTGGACATATATACGAAAATTCTGATGTAATCACGTGTGACACACCATGCTTTTGACTATGCACATCTCATTGTGTAGAGAACGGTGAGACTACGTCCGACACAACTAGCTTTTCCATGCATGTGGGGCATTCGGCAGACATAGAAGATTACACCAATAGTCCAATATCACCGATCGAATAAACCGCGGTTTCAGTAACTAGGAATGTGCATAAAGTTAAGCAAAGGCCGTCAAGCAGCCCATGTTCCATTACACTTCAAGCATAAAGAATAAACTGGAACTTCCCCGGGGAAGAGACAATACCAAATTAAAACACAGTATCTAATGGATCCATCGTCCATGCCCGGCGGCCGGCAACTAGGGTGCAGTACGCTTGCGCTTGCCCCGCTTCACCATGCGCTCGATCTCCTCCTTGCTCAGCCTTCCACTCTTGTAAGAGATGCTGATGTTGTTGGTCGACCCGGTCGTCATGTCCTTTGCAGAAACATTCAAGACGCCATTCGTATCAATGTCGAAGGTGACATTGATACTGGCCACACCCTTGGGTGCTGGGGGCACGCCGGTGAGCACGAACTTGCCCAGGAGATTGTTGTCCTTGGTGCTCGCGCTCTCGCCTTCGTACACTGGATAGTTCACGCTGACCTGGTTGTCGTAGAGGGTGGTGAAGTTCTTCGTCTTCTTTGCGGGAATGGGTGTGTTCCGCGGGATCACCACACTCATTGTATTATTATCCCTGATTTCTATCCCAAGCGAGAGCGGCGTGACGTCGTGCAGAACCATAGCCATCTTCATCCCGTCGTCGTTGCCGTCACTGAGTACGGAGGCCTGGATGGCCGCGCCGTAGGCAACGGCCTCGTCGGGGTTGATCGTCCTGCAGAGCTCCTTCCCGTTGAAGAATTCCCGGAGCATGCTCTGCACTTTGGGAATGCGGGTGGAGCCGCCCACAAGGACGACGTCCTCGATCAAGCTCCTGTCCATCTTGGCATCGTGGAGGCACTTCTCAAGGGCGTCGATGCACTTGCTGAACAGGCCCTTGTTGAGCTCCTCGAACCGGGCGCGGGTGATGGATGTGGAGAAATCGATGCCGTCATGGAGCGAGTCGACCTCAACGGTGGTCTGTGCCGTGGAAGAAAGCATCCTCTTCGCCCTCTCGCAGGCAGTTCTCAGTCGCCTCAGTGCTTTCTGATTGTTCATGATGCCCGTGTTGTTGTGTTTCCTTGAGAACTCCCGCAAACAGTAGTCCACCATCATGTTGTCGAAGTCCGCGCCACCAAGGTGAGTGTCACCGGCGATCGCCTTCACCTCGAAGCGGCTCGTTTCCATGTTGGTGCCCGGATATATGTTGAGGAGGGAGACATCAAAGGTGCCGCCACCAAGGTCAAAAAGCAGCACAATCCTTTCCTTGTTTCTTACTGGTATCTTCTCATGGCCATAGGCGATGGCGGCGGCGGTGGGCTCGTTGATGATGCGCATGACATTCAGGCCGGCAATGGTGCCGGCGTCGATGGTGGCCTGGCGCTGGGCGTTGCTGAAGTAGACGGGGACGGTGATCACGGCGTTCTTGACCGTGGTGCCGAGATAGACCTCGGCGGTTTCCTTCATCTTGGCAAGCACCATGGAGGATATCTCCTCAGGCGTGAACCACCGCTCTTCGCCTTCAGACTTTACCACGACCAATGGCCTGTCCTCACGACCAACGACGACTCTGAAAGGCCACAATTTGATATCGTCTTTCACGGACTCGTCACTGAATCGTCGGCCAATCAGACGCTTTATCTCTGCAAGAAAAATGTAGCCATATGAGTGACAGTGTATAGCTAGCTTCAACAACATAATCATTTGTATGTGGTCATTTCTTTAAGAATCCAATCATAATCAAATGAGTGAACACCATAAGTAACATAGTTCCAATATTTATTAACCACTCCTGCCATTTGCATCAAGAAAAAAAACAGTAAGCGGGTTAGTACAATTTGATTGAACGCGCCAGATATCAGCTTTGTAAATAAATACTACAAACATCGTTCCTCTAACAAGGTTGTGCACGAGTCGTCAGTGCAGCCAGTTAACAAAATAATAATTCGGTGACTGTAAATGAACTGGTTCTAATTTATTCTTCTCGTTCCTTTTTCTTTTTACAACACAAAAAAGGTTACATGCTCTAAACAGTCAAATTTTGGCCCTCTGGTTGCTGCTCCCATTTGTATGCTATAAAATTCAACGAGTTGTTTTGCAGTAAGGGGCGGCAGGAGTATTTGCTGGGAGTGCGTAGGAAACAAAACAGACGCTTAAAGTGCCGCACTTTGCTAAAACTAGGTAGTAAAAATATGTCAAATACAAACTGTAGCATGCAAAGGGTACCAACGTGGCCTACGCTAGTGCTTCAAGGATCGATATCGTGATGTCAGTGAGTTGGTGCCAAGCTCTTCACTAACAATATTGTGGTTAGAACACTCACCGAAGATGGTGTTGGCAGGGTTGAGGGCGGCCTGGTTGACGGCCGCGTCGCCGACGAACCTCTCGATTTTGCCGAACCCGACGCACGACGGCGTGAGGCGGTTGCCCTGGTCGTTGGCGATGATCTCCACCCGGTCATGCTGCCAGACGCCGACGCACGAGTACGTCGTCCCGAGATCGATGCCGATGGCCGGGCCATCTCCCGTCGACGCCGCCATCTCCAACCCTCGGAGACCGGCTAATGCACAAGTGCCACAGGAGTGGTGGCGACGAGGAGCGATATATCTCGATGAGATCCCAAAACAAAATCGGTACGCCTGCAAGTGCAGGAGCAAGTACAATGAGATGAGCAACCCTAATTAAGCACGATCTCCGGGATATCTTAACTGCCCAATATAGAACGGAATTGCCATTAACTCCGTATATAGGAGGTGACAGATTCTACCCTTCAGTTATTCCAAATAAAATAATAGAGGAAACAACCCATACCAAGCCACATCATCACTATTGTTTTAGCCATCTAATCGCGCAGTATCTTTCTTTCCTCGCCATTGGATCATTTCCTCACATATGTATACCTACAACAACCCTTCCATGCAGGTTTCAGCTTCCACGGATGTAACACCCTGTGTTTTGCCACATTGTAAAAGTCACTAAAAATTTGAACTTTTTCGAATTCCAACAAATTCAATCAAAGTAGAGGTTAATTTCATGCCAAAATTGAATTTTTGAATTTTAAATGTGCAACAAATCACACCATGAGCATGTTTGGAATTTCTTGTTTTTATTTATGTGTTCATTTGGTTTTGATCCTTTTTCAAATTTGAATTCCATTCAAATTTGTATCCTAGCTAAATCCTGTGAAATGGTTAAACCATTTCTTTCCCGCCGGGCCGCCCTCCTCTCTTTTCCTTGGCCGGCCCAGCTCTTCCCTTCCCTTCCCTTCTTTCTTCCCCGGCCTGCTCCGGCCCAACCTCCCTCTCCTCCCTTCGGCCCAGCAGCGGCCCAGCCCGCCCACTCCTCCACGCGTCGCCGACGGACGCGCGGACCCCGCCCGTCGTCTTCCTCCTCCCGACGCGCGGCGAGCGTCGCCCATGCCGCCGTGTCGCCGCGCCGTCTCGTCCCGTCGCCGCACAGGACGCCGCATGTGTGCACGCCCGTGGAAGCTTCGCTCCGTCCCGTCGCACAGTCCCCTCGACCAACTCCACGCGCGGACCTGCCCTCTCCCGTCGCCTCGCCGCAAATCCTGGCGACCGAGCCGCCATGCCTCGACGTCAGCCGCGCTCAGCCTCTCTCCCGCCTCGTCGCATCCGTCGCACTGTGGCCGTTCCACTCGCTCGTCATCACGCGCATGGGCGCTGTCCTCCCCTGGAGCGCCGTCGCGTCCGCATTGATTTCCGGCGACCGAGCCGACGACCGAGCCGCCCAACGGCTCTCTCCCCGTCGCCTATAAATCCCAGCGAGCTCCGCGCCGCCTCCCTCCTCCCTCACGTGAACTCAACCACTCCTCGACGCCACCCAAACGCCCAATTTCCACTTTTCCCCACCGGCGTCCCCTTTTTCTCCGGCGACCCGTTCGGCGACTTCCGGCGAGCCAACAGTGGAGCTCCGCCCTCTCTTGCTCTTCTTTTGGCATCGCCGAACCCCAGCTAACCCCGTCGCGCCCTTTGTTCTCACAGCCGAAGCGTGGAGCATGGAGTTCCCGGCGGGCTAGGGTTCCGGCGGCCGCCATCGTCGACGTCGACTTCCGTTTCCCCTCCAGCCGCGCCGACCCCACTGTGAGCATCGTCGCACTCTTCTCTCTCTCCCGCGCCATCTCTTTCTCTTCTTCTCCCCGTGCACGAGCACTCGCACCGAGCTCCTCCACCCGCCGCCGCGCGACCTCGTCGCCGGCGTGCTTTCCGGCCGCGCTCGGCCGAGCCGAGGCGTGCACCACACTCATCGCACATCTGCGCACCCGCACGTGAGCACACACTCGTGGGAACTCCACTCCCGCGCCGTTCCCCCTCGCACGCCGCCGCGCCGCCGAACTCCGGCGAGCTCGCGCCGCCGCTCTGCTCACCGTCGACGACGACATCTAGCACCCCTAGCTTCGCCTCGCCGCGTAGAGCATCGCCAGCCGCTTCTCGTCGCGTTCCGACCACTGCAGCCGCCGCCTGCGTGGATTCCGGCGACGCGCCGCCGCGCTCCCCTGCTTCCGGCGCCTTTGACCGCGTCGCGCCGCCGTCCGACGTGGCGTGCCACGTCGGCACGCGTGGGCCCGCGCGACCGGGTCGCACCGCCACATGGTGCGCCCGGTGCACCATGGACCCCTTCACACACGCGCCCGGTCCACCGTCCTACGGACCGAGTTCATGAAACAGTATCAGCGCAGTGCACTGGCCCCACGGGCCCTGTCAGCCTCACACTCGCATAGAAATTGCTAAGCCCACACAGCTTTTGTACACAGAACCTTTTTCGAACACTTTTCTAATATCAGAAAAATCCCATAAAATTCTCCAAAAATACTAGAATACTTCCTAATCTTTCCCCAATACTCGATCACCTCAGATTAATTAAGTGTTGCCCATACTTAATTAATCAAGCTTAGTTCTAATTAATTTAATCCCACCAACTTCTAAAATCTATATCTTTTTCATTCTAACTCCGATTTTGGCGATTCTTTCGCCAAAATTCATCTAAAATCATGATCTATCTAATGCTACCAGAAACTTCTTCATTTGATGTTAATCGGATCTTATTTGGTTTAATGTTTGCTTAATTAATTGCTTGATCGGTAGATTTATTTGTCGTTATTTACTTTTAATCGATAGATAATCAAGCTTTTGAGGAAGAAGCTGAGGACCCGGATTACGAGGACTTAGAAGACGAAGACTTTGGTGAAGGCAAGTCCTAACCCTCCTTTGATCATGATTGATCCTATGTTTATAAATTCCCTACTTAGAGCCCGTTTACAAATAAATATGCATGTTGTTTAAATGCTAGTATGTCCTAAGTACTTATTGATTGCCATGCCTTGTTATTGATTACCCAGCTTCCCTTGTTATACTTAGGGTCCAACATTCGTTAATTATTTAATGATTAGTTGGAATGCTATGCTGCTTAGGACTATTATACATGAGTACTTAATTAATCTTGCTATACATGCTTTTTGTGTTAAATGCGTGAGTGCTCGGTGGTGTGTGTTGTGAATATGATAATGTGGGATGGTAATTAATGACTTGTGCAACTCTATAGTGGGGATACTTTGGCGGGAGCAGGCGAGGTAGTCCTCAGTGGGGAGGGCTATCTCTGGGATGCGACTCCTCTGTGAGGATAGCTATTGAAGGTGCCTGCTTCGGTCGTATAAGGACCGGTTCCTGTGCCGCCTGGCCTAGCACCCTTCGTACAGCCACAAGTCTTGTATGGGAAAGAGTTGGAACCACACCCTACTATAGTGTCCACTCGGAATCCACTCGGAGGCAGGAGTTGCAGCGGAAGCCAGGAGAAGACTCGCCGACAGTGGGACGCGAGCCCGGCATGTGGATATTATTCAGACCTTTCTATATGATATGATATGATGTGATGAAGCCCCTGGTCGGATGATTTTCCGTGGGTGGATGCCGTGGTGACACCAAGTAGGTACGGGACCTCTGTATGCCTTTCCTAACCACGACGGTGGGAGGGACTAGCATACCTTGTGGGGAATCGTGTACAACCTCTGCAGAGTGTAAAATCTATCTGGATAGCCGCGTTCCACGGTATTGGACGACGCGAAAGCTTTGGCCACACAAGATTAGTATAACGGTGTGAGTTATCTCCTTGGCGTGTTTTTGGAATACTCCGGTGTGGAACCGTGCGCTGGTTTCCTGCCAGCATTAAAACTTGGGAACTGGCGGGATGGATTGCATCTCCCCCAGGGCCAAACAACCCCACTAAAAGATATCAATAATCTTGACTGTAGTTGCAACTGGCTTTGCTTTTAAAACAACCTTTGCATAAAGATGGCTTTAACCGCTATGCTTAAACCTCAGCCTATCCTTGGTTATACCCTTGCATGCTTTTACCCCTTGTGTTAGGGCTTGCTGAGTACCCTATGTACTCACCCTTGCTTTAATCATTCAGATGAAGAGCCCGAGTACGAGTTACAGGATGGTGAAGATGAAGAGTAGGGTTCTGTCCGCTCTCAGGTTGCCTGTAGTGGTCCCGTCTCCGCTTTCCGCTGTAGTGGAGTTTAAGTGACTCTGTTGTAGTAGTTCTTCAATGTGATGTCCGTTGTAATTAGATGGCCGCTGGCCGAGTGTTGTAAGACTTTTTATGTATAAAGGCTTGTATGAGACTTGGTAATATTTATGTAAGTGATGACTCTGTGATGACATTCTGTATAAGTGTTCGTATCAGCGTCTGATCCAGGGACTGATACGGGTAAGCACTAGTACTTCAGAAATAGGGTACGACAACGGAACACGGATGAAAGAAAAGTTAGCAGTGGCGGAGCGTGATAAAAGAACAGGGGCCATTTTGTCATAAAAGTTTAATTCGTTGAAATGGGAAAAAATAGTCAAAGAAAAATGTATTAGAGCAATCTCGAAGCACTCTATTGCAAATGAAATAGCTGACTAAGTGAGGAATATATGCAAAATTGCAGCAAAAAATAAGAACTACCTAAACAAGTTTAGGCCAGGTACAAAAGTGTTGTCTTATAAGTGGTCTCATCATTATAAGACAGTTTATGAGACCACATATTTACAATGGATGGTTGTTTTAGCTGTCTCAAAGAAGTACCATACTTCCTTTATTTGTGGATGAAAAAAGGAATATTTATGAGTTGCATGGCAACTACAACTTCTACAATGGTGTGAAAGCCGTCTCATACTCCTAAATTTTAGCGCATGAGGTGGTTGCCTCGCGAAACAACCGCCTCTTTCTCTCACCTCCCTCTCTCTCTTCCATGTCATCAAAAATTCTATATGACAACGGATGAGACGGGCTATGAGACTGCCTATGCGTAGCATTGTACCTACCCTTAGGATGGGAAGGGCGCCCATGACCCACTTTGACCTCCATGAGGCTCCGCCAGTGAAGGTTGGGTTGGAGCCAACACTTAGAGCCCATTTGATAGAGTTATGGTTGTGCTGGCTGTGTCTGACTGTCTGTAGCCGTGTCTAAAACTTTTGGCAACCATCATCGCCACCGGATCCGGCAACCACCGCCCTCTCTCACACTAAATTCTCCGCCACGACGCCCCCGCCCCGTCCTCCTTCCCCGCGCCGCCCGCTCTCTCGCTAACTAGTCCGTTGCGCTTGCCCCCGCCCCTACTCCGCCCATCATCGGTCACCACCACCGTGGCAGGCGGAGCCTTCGCAGCCCCGCCCTGCATCGCGCGCCCGCCGCCGTTCCTCCATACCCCTATGTTTCTATGTCCGGACAAACCCTGCGCAATAAGAGATTTTACAGGCCGACGATAAGGATTCTTCGGTCGTCGAAGAAGCTCGCCGGAGAGGACCGTCGTCGTTGTGTGAGTTCGGGAGGAAGAAGATCACCCGTGGCCGTTCAATAGTATAGGAGCACGAATCTCAAAGTGACCTACGAGATGAATACCATTGGACGCCCTAAGTGTTTTTTTTTTTTTTTTTTTTGAGAAACATCGGTCATCTCGTGATCTGGGCCGCGCTTCTCTCTTGTTGGGCCTTGGTGGGCTGGGTGCCGTCTGTTGTTCGTTTTGCGTGGACGGCCGACGAACGACCATCACTTCCATCTGACGTTGAGACACGCAAGTCAGACGATCCCCTTCCGACCTTCCTACTCCTTCCCCGTCGCCACACAACCTCAGATCCCCGGAGCGGCGAAGCAAGGACACGGCCAGGCACCTAGCAGCGGCTCGTTCTCGTGCGCCAGAACCCTCCTCCTCCAGCTTCGACGGAAGGTGAGAGCTGAGCTCTCCTCCCCAATCCTCTAATCCACCTTTTTTTTTTCTCTTTCTTTTGTTGCGATTTAGGCTGGATGTAGCGGGGATGGGTGAATCCCTGCGCGGGGCACGGGGTTGGGGTCGGGGACTGGGGGGTAGGGAGGTACGGCGGCTGCCCTACCTCGCCGTATTGGTCGGTCCGCCTCTGCCTGTAGCTTTGCGCGCGCTCTAGGGTTCGGTCGGTCCGCGAGCACCAGGCGGAGCAGGGAGGCCGTTTGCTGTTGTTACCGCCTCGGGACCTGTGGCCTCGCTGGCAAGCATGGGGTGGGTTTTGAGTTGAGGCCTTGTGGAGCCCGAATCGATTGCCGCCCACGGCCTGTGGGTGTCTGGGATGTATGCTTCCTTTGCGGGCAAAGTCGAGCAAGGAAGTTTTGATTATGCTGCTGATGATGGGTCACAATTCGGACAATGGCTTTCGGCATCGCTTGCGGCCTTGCATGCACTTGGGCGCAAGCCCGCTAGTGATTAGTCTTGTGCTTGCTTGGATTGATCAATTGCGCGTGTATGCATCTGATAATTGCACGAAGATACTGTAATTATGTTTACAGTTTGCCTTTTTGTGGTTGCACTAGACATTGCATACTGGTTATTTATGTACGGAAACTGTCTGTCGACCCATGCGCATGGCATTTGCAATCTCATTGAACTAGTGATGCCATCGTGATTTTGATCAGTTTTTCCCCCAGTTTTGTTTTTGCTCCAAGTCAGGCTTGAAGTATTTGCAGTTATGCTGAAATTTAAAGCCGCGCCTAAATCACTACTACATTCAAATTGCAACCAATGATGGGCCTATTTTGGAAGGTTTTGCATGGAACTTGTATACTGTTAAGCAAATTTATAGTCCTGTTCTGTCATGCATTGGCACAGGAGTGCTCGTACAACTGTTTTTTTTTTTTTTGAGAAATTACATTTAGGGTATGCTTGTACAACTGTTCAAGGACTCTCCTAAAATTTATTTGCAGTAGACATCTTTATTTTGTTTTTGCAGGAATTGATTGGTATTTACCGCTTAGTTATCTATCTAGAGACTCCTGAGTAGTGTTCTTAATGCGTCGCCTAGGCATTAATGCATTGCTGTTTCGCTGTGTCTCGTGTCGTAGCACACTGCTACCGCTGCTGCCATGTCCCACGTCACAGTGCGCCGCTGCGAGGCACTGCCACCGGATCCAGCACCACTGTGCGATGATAGTACTGGAATCGAGCCTGGAAGTTTCTGGATTTAGCTGTGGAGGGAGCGCAATGAAAGAGGAGGAGCAGGTGGTGGAGTCTGAACAGCGCTCACGGCCGGGATAGCAAGGGGGTGGTGGTGGCGGAGCAGCAGGAACTTTGGGACGGGGAAGGGGAGGAACAGGAGAAGCAGGTGGTGGCGGCTTAACATGCTCACACCAGCCACCCAGCCTGTTAGGGGCTTAGGGCATATCTATCCTTGCTGCTGCTGTTTTGCTACTTCATTGGTTGGTATGGCATTGCCTCGGCCAATCAGCACCTAGGCATCGTTTGACAATGCGAAGGGATATATAAGATCAGCATGCCTCACGTTACTGCCTTAAGACTTTGCTTTTAACTCTTCAATGTGATTCTGCAAGGTTGAGAAGATTCGGTGGACCAATTTGTCCGCTATATAATTACAGGCTATTATATCTATGTGCTTGTATCCTATCTGCTAATGTGTATAGAACAATAAAAGTTAAACCTTTTTTTTTGACAACTGGTTAAATTAGTGCTCTGATGGTTTCATTTTAGGGCCCATCTATTTCAGTTTGACTTTGTGATGCACCTTTGAAATGCTCTATTGCTGGTGAATTTCTCAATGAATTAATCGATCATATGATATTTCGGTGCATGCAGGCTAGTTTCAAAGTTGTGCTACTTCGTTGGATGTGCTACGATGGAGATTGATGGTCTAAGAGAATCGTTTGATCGAGTTGTTGAGAAACGTGCATTATCTTCTGCTAAAGCTCAAGAAGCTGTCGATCAAATATTGAATGAACTTGAGCAGACAATTGTTAAGATGCAGATGATGAATACAGATTCAATGGGAAGTGTTGACCACTCAGCCATCCTTGCAGAACTGAAAGCTAAGCTGAATGAAATGGCGCCACTAAACCAGCTTGAAGTATGCCAAAAGGAGCTGAATGTTGCCCTGAGCAAATATCTCAAACTTATTGAGAAGTCTTTCAGTCCAGATATATCAAAGGCGTACAGAAATGTGGATTTTGAGGTTAATACTATAAATAACATCATAGCAAATCATTTCTACCGCCAAGGCCTCTTTGATCTTGGTGACTTATTCATCCGTGAATGTGGGGAATCAGATGGAGCTTCCTTGAAGTCAGCATTTCAGGAACTGTATGCAATACTTCAAGCGATGAAAGTGAGGAACCTTGAACCTGCCCTCAGTTGGGCTTCGAAAAACCGCGACCAACTGTTGCAGAATTGCTCTATCCTTGAGTGGATGCTTCATGAGCTTCAGTTCCTGGAGATGCTTAGAGACGAGTCTTTAAAGGTAGATGCTATGGAATATGCAAAGGCTCACTTGGCTCCACAAGAGCACATGGGACATTTTCCAAAACTAATGGGTTGCCTTCTCTGGGCAGGCCGGCTTGAACAATCCCCATATCGTGAGCTGATATCACCAGATCATTGGGATAAGATGGCTGATGAGTTTACCCGTCAATTCTGCAGCCTTTTGGGCCAGTCTAGCGAGAGTCCACTGAGTGTTGCAGTATCAGCTGGTTTTCAAGGACTACCAACATTGCTGAAGCTGACGACAGTCATGGCCGCAAAGAAGCAGGAGTGGCAGGCGATGAAACAGCTCCCTGTCCCCATAGACATTGGACCGGAGTTCCAGTACCACTCCGTCTTTGTATGCCCAGTGCTCAGGGAACAGTCAAGTGACGAGAACCCTCCGATGCGGATGCCTTGCGGGCACGTTGTCTCGAAGCAATCCATCATGAAGCTGTCAAAAAGCAGCTCCAGGCCTTTCAAGTGCCCATACTGCCCCTCGGAGGCTGTCGCCTCGCATTGCAAGCAACTACATTTCTAAGTATTGATATTTCTGGCTGCCCAAAAACCTGTTTATACACTCTTTTCCTCATGTTCCTATTGCGCGAGTCCAATAACTTATCTGTACTCTGTAATATAACTGTGTACGTTCAGTGAAACCGATAGTGTCGTCTGCCTGTTACTCTGTACAGTTGTGAATTATGTGGTTTAAATCTTTCTGGGGACTCAAGGAACTCTGAAGTGTCTCGATATGTCCATAAAATCAGAAATACTTTAATGATGCTGGCTTTCAGGGCATGATGTTGTGCCAAATGGAACCATATATTAGATGTGGTAGGTATGTGAACATTGAAATTTGGTCATATTTTACAAGAAATCAGGAACGATGTATTTGTATTTGCAGTTGTTCCTGTAGGGATGAAAACGGAACGGTAATTTTCCGAAACTACCGACGCCGTTTTCACTTTTTTCCCGATCATATCCGTTTTATTCAAAAATATATGGTAATTGGACGGTATTTGGAGTGACAAATATGAAATATGGTTCCAAAATGATTTGGGCATTCTTCCGTCCGTTTTATCATATTACCATATTTACCGAAAATCACAACCGAAATTTCCGTATTTATCCGATATTAATCGAGCATATATGCGTGAGACTAATTACTAGAAGCATTTCATTCAATACATTCTAGTATTTGACCATTTCATACTTTTGTTCAATTATCATGTTTATACTTTTTGTTATTATCCATGCATGCAGATCGTATATGTGTATGTAGCAGCGTATTATAAGGTAGAAATATAAACATGGTACTAAAGATTACACTACACACATGGGAAAATATATCGTTTGTTTGTCTCCTCGTCTTCTGTCACATAGGTTGACACCACATCGGCATCGCACTTGTCCGATGTGAACTATCATTTTTTGACCGATATCGATATGTTTCCGCTCAGATTACTTCGTTTTTGATGTTTCCGTTATTTCCGATGCCGTAACCGTTTCCGATGTTACCGTTTTTGTTCCGATTTCGAGATAAAAATATACGAGTGAAAGTGGTTTAAGGTATTTTCCGATCGTTTCCGACTGTTTTCATCCCTACTGTTCCTGTTTGTAGGGCCAGTGACCCTGCCTGGCTGCCAATATGGCAAAAACCTCGCTGATATGAATCAGCCAACTTGGCTGAAATTGCATTGGTTTTGTTAGTCGGAGGTCAAAACAATGCTAAAGTGGTAGGAAATGATCAAATCGTAAAAGAATTACTAGTACACGTGGAAAAGTAGGAAACAGCACTGCTTGTCCATGCGGAATGCATGGTAGGAAATGCCACTTGCTGATGATGTCGGTCGCGTGTTTGTCCTAGTTGTACTTGTACCACTGCTTCTGGGATGTGGCTAGTAGAATCCAGTTCTAGTTGTTGCCACATGCTACATATGATGGATTTAGCTTGGTACTCCTGTTTGTTCCCTTTGGTGTTAAGTGATGTCTTAGCGTCATCATCACCTAAAAACCAGAGTGCTTTTGTGTATCTATTTCACTGATCGCAGCTCAGGCTGCAATAATCATGCATTTTCTCTTGTGATGGAAAATCACCTTTGGACTGTGAGGCACAGTATTTCGACATCAGGCAAACGGTGCATAAACTATTCCCAACTCGAGATTAATTGGCAAATGCAAGACATCTAGCAGACATGGCAGATCGCTATAGTATCACCAATGTAATAGAGTCGAAAATGGTTTCAGACATAATGAAAGCAGAAACGAGACTACGGGCCATATATAACCAAGAGCGAAGTGTCAAAACAGTACAGTACTGAATTAAGCATCCACTACAGAGACAGCGCAATCACCCTCGCAGCCATCACTAGTAATAGTTTTATGTTTCAAAGATGCCATCACAGGAATAATGCAGAGAGAAGCGCCATTGCATCCCTAGTTGTCAAGGCCATTGTTGTCCCCAACCTCCTTCCTCTGTTCCTCGTCCTCGGCACTGTACTTCTCGGTCTCCTGCACCATTCGCTCGATCTCCTCCTTGCTCAGCCGGCCCTTGTCGCTGGAGATGGTGATCTTGTTCTTCTTCCCCGTCGTCTTGTCCTCTGCCGATACGTTCAGGACACCATTCTCGTCGATGTCAAATGTGACGATGATCTGTGGGACGCCTCTGGACGCCGGGGCGATGCCGGAGAGCTCGAACCTGCCGAGCAGGTAGTTGTCCTTGGTGCACGCGCGCTCACCCTCGTACACCCTGATGAGCACGCTGTCCTGGTTGTTGGCGCAGGTGGAGAAGAACCGCTCCGTCTTGGCCGGAATGGTGGTGTTCCTCGGGATCAGAACCGTCATGACGCCTCCGGCCGTCTCGACCCCGAGCGAGAGCGGCGTGACGTCGAGCAGCATCATGTCGCGCATCTTCGCGCAGCCAGCAGCAGCAGCCTCCTCGCTGCCGAGGAAAGCGGCTTGGATGGCGGCCCCGTGCGCGACGGCCTCGTCGGGGTTGATGCTCCGGCAGAGCTCCTTCCCGTCGAAGAACTCCCGGAGCATGCTCTGCACCTTGGGAATGCGCGTGGACCCGCCCACGAGCACGACGTCATCAACCGCGAACTTGTCCATCTTGGCGTCGCGGAGGCACTTCTCCACGGCCTCCACGCACTTGCCGAAGAGCTCCTTGTTGAGCTCCTCGAACCGGCCGCGCGTGACGGTCGCGTAGAAGTCGACGCCGTCGTGGAACGAGTCGATGTCGATGCTGGTTTGCGCCGTGGAGGACAGCAGCCGCTTCGCCCGCTCGCAGGCCGTCCGCAGCCGCCGCAGCGCCCGCGGGTTGTTCCTCACGTCCATCTTCTTGTGCTTCCGTATGAACTCGCGCTGGAAGTACTTCACCAGTTCGTTGTCGAAGTCCGAGCCGCCAAGGTGCGTGTCGCCGGCGATGGCCTTCACCTCGAACAGGCCCATCTCAATGTCGAGGCCCGGGTCGATCTTGAGCAGAGAAACGTCCAATGTGCCGCCGCCGAGGTCAAAGATGAGCACCGTTCTTCCACCCGCGTCGCCGCCGCTCGGCATCTTCTCGAGGCCGTACGCGATGGCGGCGGCCGTGGGCTCGTTGATGATGCGCATGACGTTCAGTCCGGCGATGGCGCCGGCGTCGATGGTGGCCTGGCGCTGCGAGTTGTTGAAGTAGACCGGGACCGTGACGACGGCGTGCTTGACCGGCGTCTCCAGGTAGACCTCGGCGGTCTCCTTCATCTTGGCGAGCACCATGGCGGAGATCTCCTCCGGCGCGAACTGCCTTTCCTCGCCTTTGTATTGCACCACGATCGTCGGCCGGTCTTCACGGCCGGCGATGACCTTGAACGGCCACAGCTTGATGTCTTCTTTTACAGAGTCGTCGCTGAATCGGCGGCCGATCAGTCGCTTCACATCTGAGAAACAAATTGCCAATGGGAGCACGACAAGTAATGTATCAGTTTTTTTTTGAAGAATTATTTTTACTCGTAGCTACTGCCATTTCGTTTAACAAAAATTCGCAAAAGAAATCCTTTAAGAAAAGATATGCTAAACCAGCAATTAGCCCAGAGTGCATCAGAAGATATCAAACAGATATACTCCTCATAGATGTGCGAGTGGTAAAACTGACATACGCAGATCTATCTATTTTTATATATATAATTGACGAGAAAAAGGAACCATCACGTTCGCTCTAAAAGGCTAGAAATTCCCCGTTAATCCGAGAAAATAAGAAGAGAAAATTATCCACCATTGCCATTATAAAAAATTAGTCACAAAACCCTTTATAAATATTTATAAAATAGCTAAATTCGAAATAATAAAAAATAGTCAAAAATACCCCTCGAACCTATTTCTAAATTACCCACCATGCAATTATGAGTCAAAAAATGGCTAAATTTGAAATAATAAAAAATAACCAAACATACACTTCACACTTATTTCTAAATTACCCGTCATTACGTTATAAGTCTGAAAAATAACTAAATTCGGATTATAAAAGATAGTTAAAAATATCCTTAATTCTTATTTCTAATTTTCCCACTATACCATTATGAGTCTAAAATAGCTAAATTGTGACGTGATGAGTAGGCAAGCTAAAAAACAAGCTATGACGATGACAGAGTAAGAATGAGTAGGAGAACGAAAAACAAGTGACAAAGGATGGGAAGAGCCTTGAACGAGAGGGCGACAAGAAGCAATCTGAACAACAAGATGACCAACCTACCAGTAGGAAGACGAGGGGGGAAAGTGATGTGTGAAGGATAATGAGTTGGCAGAAGTGTACTAAAGGAACAAGTGAGCCGGACAACAAGCCAAGTGCGACAACTAGCTAAGCATCATTACGAGCAGGCGAGGGATGCGACCGTAGGAGAGAATATACAAATTTATTACAAAATATCATGAAATACAAAAACACAAGTTTATAAATTTTATACTATCATCATTGTGAAACAACCAACTCTAGCCGCGCAAATGCGCAGACAACCATACTAGTTATATATATAATTGACGAGAAAAAGGAGCCACCACGTTCGCTCCAAAATGCTAGAAATTCCCACGTTAATCCGAGAAAATAAGAAGAGAAAATTACCCACCATTGCCATTATGAAAAAATTAGTCACAAAACCCCTTATAAATATTTATAAAATAGCTAAATTTAGAATAATAAAAAATAGCCAAAATACCCCTCGAACCTATTTCTAAATTACCCACCATGCAATTATGAGTCAAAAAATAGCTAAATTCGAAGTAATAAAAAATAACCAAAATACACTTCACACCTATTTCTAAATTACCCGTCATTCCATTATAAGTCCAAAAAATAACTAAATTTGGGTTATAAAATATAGCTAAAAATATCTCTAATTCTTATTTATAATTTTCTCACCATACCATTATGAGTCTAAAATAACTAAATTATGACGTGATGAGTAGGCAAGCTGAAAAACAAGCTATGACGATGACAGAGTAAGAATGACTGGATGAGTGAAAGAACCGAAAAACAACTTAGAAATAAGGACAAGAAGAGCCATGAATGAGAGGGCGACGAGCAGGCAATCTGGACAACAAGATGACCAACATATCAGTAGGAAGCGAGGGGGGAAGGTGACATGTGAAGGTAGTAGCCCTTGACAGAGTGGGCAACAAGTAGGCGGGACGGATAATGAGTTCACAAAAATATATTAGAGGAACAAGTGAGCCGGACAACAAGCCAAGGCGACAAATAGCTGAGCATGATTACGAACAGGCGAGGGATGCGACCGTAGGAGAGAGCATATAAAAGTTTATTACAAAATATCATAAACACTTACATACAAGTTTATAAATTTTATACTATTATCGTTGTGAAAACAATCAACTTTAGCCGCGCAAATGCGCGGACAGCTATACTAGTTACTCTAGTACACATACAGCTAGCCATACCGTTGCCCTCATATATAGATGTGCGAGTGGTAAAATTTGTTTGAGTCGATTCCACTGCTATTAGTACGTACTCCTTTTTTTACTGTATTTTATTTCTGCTATTAGTAGTACTTGTTTTTTGTTTCCTGAATTTGAAAGGGCTACGTTCTGCTCTTAAAAGTGCTGTTCAACTAGTGACATAAAGTATTTTGGCCTAGGCAATTGCTCCATTTGCATGCGAGAATTTAAAGATTACTATTACACAAAGGACTTGCATGCCCAAACAGTAATAAATACAGGAAACTAAACAGTCTCGTAGAAGACGAAAAGAAAAATAGAAAACGGAGTAAAAGTGGAAGTACGAACAGACAACCGGACGAACAGATAGCTGAGAAACAAATTGCCAAAGAGAGCTCGACAAGTATTAGATTTGAAAAGTTTTACTCCAGCTACTGCCATTTCCTTTAAGAAAACGATATATATGCTACACACAAGCTATTAGCATAAAGTCAATCAAAATATCAAACTGATATATCATATACTCAGATTGCTCTAGTAGTACATACTCCCTCCGTCCTACAAAAAATGGCATCCTAGTTTTGTCCTAAGTCAAACTATCTTAACTTTGACCAAACTTAAAAGAAATAGTATCAACAATTATGACACTAAATATGCATAACATGAAAATATGAATCCAATGATACAATTTTTACACTACAAATATTGGTAGTTTTTCATCAAAGTTTGGTCAAACTTCAAATAGTTTGCCTTAGGACAAAACTAGAATGCCATTTTTTTGGGACAGAGGGAGTATATACTATGCCTTTTTTTTTTGCGAGTGTGTAGTACATACTATACAGCTAGCCATATTGCTGCCATTAGAGATCTTTTTAGATAAAGGGCTTAGAGATGTGGGATGGTAAATTGGTTTGAATCGATTCCACTGCTATTAGTACTACTTGTTTTTTTGATTCCTTAATTTGGAAAGGCTACGTTCTGCTCTTAAAAGTGATGTTCACCAAGAGACACGTTTTGCCTAGGTAATTGCTCCATATGCATGCGATCGAGAATTCAATGAGATGTTGAACAAAGTATTAGCACGCCCAAGAGTAATAAATACGGGAAACTAAACAGTCGCGTAGAAGCCGGAAAGGCACTTCTCCACTAAAACTTGCGGCCAAATAAATTTATTGAAAAATAGAAAATGGAGTAAAAGTGGAAATACAAACAGGCAACCAGACGAACCTTCTCGTCAGGTTGTTCGTCGGTGTTGGACGGTTGGGTAGCCGTCGTATACTAATCACAGGCCAAGAGAGATGATGTAGCTAGCGACTGAATCAAGCACTCCACTGCTATGCTTTGCGCCCTATAGTTCCTAGTTTCCTACCGTTATTAGCGAGTGGCATGATCACCTCTCGTACATTCTATGTTGACAACGGTTAATTGGGATCGGAAGCATGCATTGTGTGTATACTGATAGAAATCCGGCCATGACGAAATTGAGATTGAAAAACCGTCGGCGACGACTGAAGAAAATCAATCTACTAATAACGAAAGGTCGAGGGAGGGTTCTCACCGAAGACGGTGTTGGTAGGGTTGAGCGCGGCCTGGTTCACCGCCGCCTCGCCGACGAGCCTCTCGGTGTCGGTGAAGGCGACGCAGGACGGCGTGAGGCGGTTGCCCTGGTCGTTGGCGATCACCTCGCCGCGGTCGCCACGCCACACCGCCACGCACGAGTAGGTCGTGCCCAGGTCGATGCCGACCGCCGGCCCGTCGCCCGTCAACGCCGCCATCTCCATTCTCAGACGCGAAGGCGAGAGCTTACTGCTGCTTCCTCCGCCGAGAGGTGTGTGCGCGAGTGTGTTGCACGGAGACCCTGGCAATGGCTCGGGAATATAAATAGGGAGACGAACGCATTGGCGTGAGCTGGATTTATAAGCTTTGGGTAGTGCGGTTTTCTCTAAACTAAAAGGGGAAGCAAAAAAGTGATTTGTCTCAGAATGTATAGGAAAATATCTCTTTTAATTTGGACTAACTTTTACTCGAAAATTCACTATTTTACACCGAGTACACGAATCCCTAGATTTTTATCATTCGAATTTGGCTACTGTTGGATTTTGTTGAACAGGGTTTTTAGTGGCAAACTAGGTGAGTGCCCGTGCGTTGCTACGGGTGCCGAATTTTTGTTAACAATTCGAAACTTTAATTTCATATAAATGAGTGGACATTAAACACTTACAACATACATGAGTATTTCAAATAATTTCATGGGCAAAGAGTGTTTTCTTGCTACTTGATGCTTTCTCATATTAAGAGTTTCGATTATTACATCGGGTGCTCCAAAAGTGTTGCAGAATCTCTCATCAATATTGTTATTTTTTAAGGTACATTGATATTGAAATTGAGGAAACACACTACAGATTTTTCACTTGCAAATATCTACTCCAATGAAAAAATTGTTTAAATAAAAGCAAAGCATAGAGAAACATCAGAATTCAGACAATTCTCATACAAAATTAAAATATGAGAGCAACTATTCTCAGTCTGCGTTCTCTCAGTCAACGAGCGCTAACTGTCTAATGGAGATCGAACGACCGCCGAATCATCTTCAATCTCCCACTCGTCTTCTCTCTCCGACGGACTGGGTCATCACGCTTCACCACCTCCCCCCTCTTCCAACCGTGCAGCTTCCTCCATGGCCACGCTAACAGTAGATGCCACCTATCATGTATGCCCATCCAGAACACAAGCGAGATGAGTAACAGTAGATCATGTGGCGGCACACAGGATGGAGCACATTTTAACAGATCGTAGATTCATATCCATATTTCAGGAACAACTTTCTAGGAAATATGAATGAGAAAATCATGCATTTGTCGAGTGGAAATCATTTGGCACAGGAGAATCCACATTATTATCCTTTATTTTCTAGACCATTCTACCATTATCAGAATGAAAACTCATTCGCATAGGTTTTTGTTTTCTATTGTCATTCGCAATGTGCCTTGCAACTGATGAACACCAGATGCCCCGTCTTTTACACCACAAAGGACTGGGAAGCATAGAAAATGAGATATCAGGAAGATTGACCTTTCTTACTGCCCACTGAGCTTTTGAAATTATGTGCACTTCTCGATAGTGTTGGTGCCAATCTTGTCTAGCATTTCGTCAGTTCAGTGTCTAGTTGCTGCCAGGTCCAAGAGACCAAAGCTCATATATGCACTTTCTTCAGACAAGAACAGAATCATTGCTACGTAGCACTCCACAGATAAACCAAGCTGAATATTCTGTCTGCTGAAACCTAAGACATGGGCTTGTCATGTGCCTCTTTCATACCTGAAAACAGAGCCTGCAGACAAGACTACTTGAACCATTACACAGGTAAAAGGCAACCTGGAAGGACCAAGGTAAACCTTTAGACACAGGTAAAAGGCCACCTGTTGATGCTGGCTGTGGAGATCAAAGACCCAAACTCTCATGGAGACAGCTAGGAACATTTTCATTTAACTGACATGAATGCAACAGATAATGCATGATTCTATTTTTCAGCTGAACTGTTTTGTGGCCAGATATACAATTTTATTTGCCATGAAGAAAAACAAGACATCTAACAGATTCAGCTATTTGTAAATCAATGCCAATTTTGGTTTCTCATGAAGACAATAAATCTGTACAAGTATTTCACTTCATGAAACAATTCATCTATACAAGCAGTGAAGCAATGAAGCGCATGTAAAATTGGCAGTTGCAAGGTTGTGGTTCTTCTCTGCAGGAATAATTTTTCCCTTTCCCTTTGACAGCCCAATTCAGCTATGAGCCTATGACTACGTTCTATCCCCAAGTCCAATCATGACATCCAAAATAGCGACACATCGACTGACGCGTTGGGGCAAATCAAACCAAAAAATTCACCCAGATTCAGCGGAATTGAAGAGAACGCACCTGGATATTCATGCCCTCCTTGATGGCGGTGCGAGCTTCCTGCAAGGAAAGAAATCAAGCAGCAATCAGATCTGAATCAGGTTAGATTGGGAGTTGGTTGGAAAAATCGTCTTAAGGACTTGGGGACAAAAGATCAGAGCGAGGCATTGGGGAGAAGAAATCAGATCGAGGCATTGGGGAGAAGAAATCAGATCGAGGCCTACTCGTGAACCTCCAGAGCAGGTCGTCGTTGTACGTGACCAAGGAGACGTCTACGCCAGCGAACGAGGCGGCTGTGCCTACGGCAGTGGTCATCACAGGCCAGCAGCTTTCCCGTCGAGTAGGAGCGGGACGAACGGAGACGCCGAGGAGGAGGCTGCAGCCAGTTGGTCGGCGGCGGCGGTCGGGAGGAGGTGAAAGTCGGAGAAGAGGCGGACGGCCTAGCGGCTTACTGCTCGGCAGCCGATAGGGGCAGGCGGCGGCTTGGAATGGCCGCATCGGGGTGGGAGGAAGAAGGCGAAGGGCGCGGAGTTGGGCCAGGCGAGGGGGCTGCGGATGCCCTCCATTGTTGGCAGAGGGACAGAGCGGGATTGGCGAGGGCGTGGGCGACGAGGGATTGGGGGAAGGGAGGGAGGCCATGGCCACCTGTCGGCGCTCGGTTGGTGCGGAGGAGGGGTGGAATACGGAATTTGCGGGAGCGGACGACATCCTCCCATTTCATGAGTTGTAGAGATAGAGATGTTCATGGATAATTTAGATCATGTTAAATCCAATAGCTATCATCTACTACCACAACCACTTTTGCCCTCCATTACCCCTGGACACCTCCACTCGCGTGAGCTTGAATCCTGTAGTATAAAACCAATCGGATGTTGGATGAGTGGGTGGATACTGCCCTTGCGCATAGAATTCACTCTCTTCAAACAAATTATTGTTTTAGCTTTAATTTGTCATAAACCAAATATTTTTATCTTTGACAATTGATTTCTAAAAACTTTAGTATATAGTAACAAGATAAGACTTATGTTTCATATTCATCATGAAAATAATTTTTATAATATATGATCATGTTAATATATTATATAAATGAATAGAAATTGATAATCAATCATAGAAAAATCTGACATAGGACAGAAGCAGAACAACATATAATTTGAAATAGGAGTATCTTCTCGCACAAACTTGTAATTAAATCGGTGGCTGATCAATATCTTTACCTACGAGAAAGATGGATCGATACCCTTGCCATACTTTGAATCTCAACAATTCTTGTCACAGAATGATAATTCTAGGACTGCGAATGTTCCAATCTATTCTACCAATTATTTTTATTTTTATTTTTTACAAAGTTGAAGGTTACATAGTCTATCTAAACTAATAAGGCACGAGTTGCCTGCGTTTAGTTGGCTCACCTAAATCTTATGTACCCAACCTCTAATCCACCCTTTGATCGTCCCTCCACTTCTACCTCCACCTTTGGATTTAAAGCGAGGTGGGACCATTACAAGGAATGTAACACCTTGTTACACGATTACAACAGAGAAAGTCTAACATTTGGGGCTCAAAATAATTTTTTTCTCACCTGCCACCTTCCTACCCGCCCGCAGCACCCACCAAAATCATGTCTTTCCTATCCCATGCTTCGCTTTCCTTTCTTCTCCTTTCCTTGCGCATGCTTCGCTTTCCTTTCTTCTTTCCTGCCAAAAATCACGCCTTCCTTTCTTCTCGATGCCAAAACTCTCTCCTGCGAAATCTCTCTCCTGCCAAAACTCTCTCCTGCCAAAGTTTCTGCTTCGCTTTCCTTTCTTCTCCTTTCCTTGCGCATGCTTCGCTTTCCTTTCTTCTTTCCTGCCAAATCGCGCCTTCCTTTCTTCTCGATGCCAAATCTCTCTCCTGGGAAATCTCTCTCCTGCCAAAACTCTCTCCTGCCAAAGTTTCTGCGAAACCAAATTTGAACCACATCCCGGCGCGGTCTCTTTCGATTGCCTCTCCAAGCTCCCAACGCCGGCGGTCGAGCTCCTTCGTGATCCCTGATCATCAACGCCGGATAGCTGGCCACGCCGGTGGAAACCGTATAGGTCGCCGCGCCTTTGACCCTCGGTGATCAAGGTATCCATCCCTGGCTATCGAGCTCTTGGTGGCCACGATCCGCGTTGATCCCTGTTCAGCTACGCAATCATCTCCGGTTTGGAGACGCACGGTTTTGATCTCCATAATTTCCCTTCATTATTTGGTTCCCTAGGTTTCATGATGGTTTCAATTTTAGGTTGATTTGCAGGAAAGATGGCCTCGGATACTCCCCTACGCGATATCACAAACGTTGTTCCAGATAGTGCGTAATCAATTTGTCAATTTCGCGACATGATTTTCTGTTTTACTCTGACGCCGAAACAAAAATCGTTTTGAAGGTCATGACGATGATGATCTGATATCAAAGGAACGCGCTCTGAACAGAGCTCGAGTGAGCAGGTTCCGCGAGAGACACCATGCATCGGTCTCAAGTTCCAACAGTCGCAGTTCGTCCCATTGCCACACCCCTTTCATCAGTCCTGGTACGGATGGCAATTACATTTTATCTACGACCATCCTTAATCTTGAAATTGAGCCTCGAAATGATTTTATATTCGCAAGGCGGCAAGGAAAATTCACGTCTTGATGTGCTTAAAGTCCGTTCTGAAACCCCTGTGAGAATCAATGATACAGGTGAGTTCCTTATTCACAAGTGTACTACTACCCAGCTCTTCTTTTATCCCCTCCAAATTTTTGACAAGCTCACTGAATTTGTTCTCTTCGCTGCCACAGTAGAGTCATGATTGACTAATTGCTCCCTGTCTTGTTAATGCAAGTTCCAGCTTGTTGCCTGTTTTGATCTTGGCATTGCACTGAAGTGAAACCCCTGTTTAATACTGATATTGGCAGATAGTCAAGAGTTAGCTCATCTTGCTTGAGCAGAATATTCCTTTTTGTGGTCGCTTGTTAGCATGTACTACCGTCAGTGCGTCCAGTAAATTGGCCTGCTTGCCTTGAGCTTACTCGGTGATCGTCGCTCCAGTAGCATCAGATTGCCTTGGTTAGTGCTTATGTCTGCACTGCTTCGATTTTCTCCTTCAATTACATGATTGCTCGGCTTGTAGTAGCACTTGCAGGCATATAGGCTGTTTGTATTTTCTTTTATCAACAGTCAGTGCAGCCCTTTGCTTAATCAATCATATTTAATCGTTTTGGGCAGCTCGGTTATTAGCTTAACTATTTTTCTTCATTGCCGCAATCTTTAATAATCTTTTAATTGAGTTGTAGCTCTGGAAGTTGCATGGCGTGCGCATATATGCATTAATTTATTGTTTCCAGCTTGCATTCTCAAGTTGCCTGATGTTGTAGCCTGATGTTGGTTTTCATCCACATCCGAGTTTGTTATTATTTGCCAGATCTTGTTTTCATTTCTATGAGTGTGCCTTTTTGGAACTTTTTCTTTATGATTGCGCCTTTTCGGAACTTTTTCTTTCGAGGCAGAAATTTCCAGAGGATTTTCTGTTAAGCGGTATATTTGGAAGTGCAGCTCACATATGTTCTACCCCATCTAAGACAATCCTAGCTGGATTGAATTGAAATGAAACGTAAACTGTGCATTTATTTTCTTGGAATGAATCATAAGCTTTATTAAGAGTTTGATTTCAATCGTTTGGCAAAAAAAAAGTGGTTAATTGAATGGCTGGATTCTTGGACTAAGTTAGCGAGTCCTTTTGTCATATCAGAGTTCAAAATTTAGTTTATCTCGGCCTTGTTTAGTATAAATTAAGATAGTAACACATGATGGTCGAAAAAACAGGTAAGGTCTTGTTTAGATTTGTCATATCTGTTTAATATATTCAGTTATAATGGGTCGTGAAAAAACCATCTGAATGTTTCAGGGGGGAAGGAAAATCGGAGTGTATCCGCTAATATACTTGCGAGTACAAAGAAGCGAGGTACTATCCGCTGATCATTTTCATTGAATTTGGATGTGTCGTCCGTTTATGTTTCGATGAATTTGACTCCTAAAACAGGGGGGAAAGATACACTTACGGTGGATGGTAAGAGGGCTCACATAGCTACTTTATCAACACCACAATCTACATTACGAGGTACCGCCGCTAAATGATCTTTTTTGTTAAGTTCATGCCTATACCTATAGAAATCTTTTATGTGAACGTATATATGCAGAAACGCCGGACGATGGGCGGTATCAGCACACGCCTTTGTCTGCTGTCACTGCGGATGTCACCGCATGTGGAAGCTCTGCTGAACAAGGGTTATCTGATGTTAAAAATGATTATGACGCACGTGAAGAAATGCGAAAGGCTAAAAACCGTATCCGCATGCAAGAATATCGTAAAAGGAAGAGAGAAGAACGGGAGAAAGCAGATGAAGGTCTCCGTTGCATTTGCATATTCCTTATCTTCATGATTTACACATAGTTATAGTTCGGCAATTTGCAAGTTACTGATATATTTTGTATTTGTCTCTCTATTTAGGAAATAACATTCAGACTCTCGCGCAACCCACAGTGGAAAATGAACATAGCCAGGCATCCAGAAAGAGAAAATATGTCAGAAAAAACAAAACCCCCACTGGTGACATGGGAATGCTTGGTAATGTGTTGTATGCACTGAAATTTTTTCTTTGTGGAATTTAGTAATTAATTTAAGTTGTCTAAAATTCTTCTTTGTGACATTCAGGAAACAAACAAGGTACTGTGTCGACTCCGCACCTGCAGAGAATAGGTTAGAATTGCTACATGGAGATTTCATATTACATGATGTTTTTTATGGTTGCCAGTATGCTTATCC
Source organism: Eragrostis nindensis (assembly GCA_012490785.1). Taxonomy (NCBI): domain Eukaryota; kingdom Viridiplantae; phylum Streptophyta; class Magnoliopsida; order Poales; family Poaceae; genus Eragrostis; species Eragrostis nindensis. Next base: position 308,938 of record JAAXCT010000374.1, on the reverse strand, counting down.
GAATATTTTTTGTATGTTAGAACACACACCATGCTCTGGGGTTACAGAACAACAACATACTCCGGCTTCAGCAAAGCGTTTTGCTGTTGATGTTACCCCTGTTAGTGCACTGACAACAGAGCATGGCGGGACTGGTGCAAGCTTCAACCAAGCTAATGAGAACGACGGTGACCTAGGCGATGATGGTTGGCTTCACAGAAACGATGATTACCTCCCAAACTCATCGGCGGTAATGCGGAATAATGTTGGCGTTTCCTGCTACTGTGACCAATGTGTAACATCTGATCAATCGCATGGGTTTAATAAGGCTGTGTATATGAGAGAATATATGAATAAAAGGAGGAAGAAGCTGAAGGAGGAAGATGCAGCCAGGGTAGCTGCAGAAATTCGATCCCAGAGCAATACAGGTTCCAGAGCAGGTAACACTAATCTTCTTGGGGATGGATTGATGGGGCATATGTTATTCGTTGGGCTAATTTAATGAATTGTGCTGAAGGTGGTGCGCGTGACGATGATGTGGGCCATCACGGCAATTGGGAACCTGATGAAACGGACCATACCCATTTCGGTAATTATATTTAGACAGTTTGGCTTCCGTTGGTTTTTAGCACCGGTCCTAGGCTGGTTTTAATTTGTTTTGATTGGCAGGCGAGGAGGATCTTGATGCCACAGACCCGGGCATTCAGTATGACTTACCCATTGACGAGGAGGATGATGAGGCAAGACTGTATGGATTACGTGGTATGTATCTCAAAATAGCTGTGCCGCTGCTACAATTTTTTTATTGTCCGTTGTAATACAATATGAAACTGTAATGCATGTCCTACCGCAATTTCAGATGTTAAATACAAGTCATATCGGGTAGAAAACCGGCAGATGCAGAAATGGAAAGGATCCTTACGATCATGTTTATTCCAAGCTGCCGAAAAAACACCATGTTCTAACCCAAGTTGATGATTGCAATTATTGTCATGCCAAAAGGATTAAAGGCGAAGGGGATGCATTCTGTTGTAGAAAGGGGCTGGTCAAAATACATATGCCAGGGGTCCCTGCTGAGTTGATGAGGTTGTTCACAAGTCAAACGGACACAGATGCAAAATATTTCCGGAAGAACGTCAGATATTTCAACTCTCATTTTTCTTTCACCAGTATGGGAGCCAAAGTTGATCGTCGTGTAGCCACTGCAGCGGGCACTGGTGTTTATACCTTTAGGATACAGGGACAGATATACCACAGGCTAGATCAGCTTACGCATGGAGGGTATGGTCCCAGGCATATGCAGCTCTATTTCTATGACACTGATTTCACTATTGAGCACAGGGCAAAAAGATCTCCTCATCTGGATGTAGGCCTCATACGGAACATACTGCAGCTTTTGGAGAGTAACCCTTACACGAAGACATTTAGAATGTTAGGTGGTGTACAAAATCTTGAAGAATACAAAATCGAGCTTAACACAGATATTGATGTCGATCAGAGAAGATACAATGCTCCAACTGTTTCTCAGGTCGCGGCAATCTGGATGCCGGGTACCGATGCACAGCATATGTTTGAGAGGAGTGTCATGGTTTGTGGATTGGCAAACAAGCCGGTATATATTAGGGCATATCACGGCTGCTATGACCCGCTATCTTATCCATTATTTTTTCCTGGGGGCGAAGCTGGCTGGAATAAAAATATACAATATGTCGAACAAAAAAAGGACGATAAGAGAGATAATGGAGAACCAGCAGAGCTCATTGATCCAGCACAAGGGCAAGGTTAATTTTTTTGACAAAAAGATAATTAAAAATACATCATAATTCAAAACATGAGTCCTTAAGACACATACTATAACATGTGGATGATGCTGTTCTTATTTTTACGCAGATAATGGTGAAATGCAATATGAAGAATTTCCTGGGGATCCCGACTCAAATACCAAATGTGTTAGTGCAAGAGAATATTATTGTTACAAGATGCAGATTAGAGACGATGAATTTAATGTATTGTTTTACGGTGGGCGCCTTTTTCAACAGTACATTGTCGACATATACATTAAGATTGAGACTATGCGTCTTGACTGGTACTCTTTGCCGGCGCACCAGAAAATCATTCGTGCTGATCTGTACAAGGTATTCACACTGTGGAAATGTTATTGTTAAACTATATATATTGATTTTTTTTTCAAATGTTAAGACATAGCATGTTCTGGGCATGGGGCTAAGATTACATGAATGTTGATCTGCAACCAATAAAATAGTAGAGGATGCTATATACTTCTTAGATAATTTAAGTGTAAGTCATCATACAAGGAATTCAAGATGTGGGCTCATTGTTAAAACGTTGATAGTAATTTTTTTCAAATTTTAAGATATATCATGTTCTGTGCATGGGGGTGTTTATTATAGATGAACAGTTCAGGAGTGTTTGATTTCCAACGTTTTAAAAGAAGAAAGCATGCCATATACTTCTTATAATTTAATCTAAACTAATAATACTGAATTATGTTTTTTAATTTACCAACAATACAACGAATATAAATGTCGGTGGACAGTGGGACCACATATATTGGGTTTTTTATTTATGTCTGTACAGTTACCCTTTGTCTTTTTTGTGTTAGATACATATTTTTATTCAGACTATTAACTTTTTGTTTCCTTGTGCAGGGAGTTATGGACACTCTCGCGTCTGGTGAGACACGCGCATCAGAGGCTGGTCGTCGACTTATCCTTCCACGATCTATGACTGGTGGCGACCGTGACGTCCAGATGAGATTTCTTGATGCCATGACATTGGTGCAGCGTTTTGGGAAGCCCGCCTATTTTGTGACTATGACTTGCAACCCTTACTGGGATGAGGTTTTAGAGCGGCTTCTATCAGGACAAACCCCGCAAGATCGCCCAGATATAGTGGCAAGGGTGTATAGAGCAAAGCTTCGTGATTTGGAGGATTTTCTGATTAAGAAGCAGCATTTTGGCGAGGTTGCGGCGTATGCTCACGTCACTGAGTTCCAAAAGAGGGGGCTCCCTCACGAGCACTTTTTATTGATCATGAAGAATGGTAGCAAGTTAAACAGTCCCGATGATTATGACAAATACATATCAGCTGAGATTCCTGACCAGAAGAAGTATCCCGTATTGCATGACCTCGTGTGCAAGCACATGATGCATGGGCCATGCGGTGTGTTGAACAAAGATTGCCCATGCATGATTGATGGGAAGTGTCGTTTCCGTTACCCTCGACAGTTCTGTGAAGCAACACAGCAGGGTAAGGACTCATATCCAGTTTATCGGCGGAGGGACGACGGTCAGCGAGTGCATATTAGGAAGGCTGAATTGGACAATCGATGGGTCGTTCCATATAATCCTACTCTCCTGATGCGTTACAATTGTCACATTAATGTTGAGATTTGCTGCAGCATCAAGTCAGTGAAGTACTTGTACAAGTACATCTATAAGGGTCATGACAAAGCATCTTTCAGCCTAGACAAGTCAGAGAACGAGGATAAAATCATAGATGAGATCAAGCAGTACCGAGATGCAAGGTGCATCACGCCACCAGAGGCCGTGTACAGGCTATTTAAATTCCCCCTATACACTATGTACCCACCTGTGCTACAACTGGCTGTTCACTTGGAGGGAATGCATATGGTCGCATTCAATTCTACTGCAAATCTGAATGATGTCGCGAAAAGTAAGAAGGCACAGAGGTCCCAGCTTACTGAATATTTCAAGATGAATGCAACAGACCCCGATGCGCCTAAATACTTGTATAAAGAGTTTCCGGAGTTTTACACATGGAACAAGTCGAAAAAGTTTTGGAAGCCAAGAGAACAGAGGATGCAGATTGGGCGTATGGTATATGCAAATGCTTCCGAAGGCGAGAGGTTTTACCTACGGATGTTGTTGAATCACGTGCGGGGCGCAACCTCCTACCAACACCTAAGAACATTGCATGGTGTCGAGTACTCTACTTTCAGGGAAGCATGTGAACACAGGGGAATAGTAGAGACCGATGCCACTCTGGACAAGACCCTGTCTGACTGTGCTATTTGGCAGATGCCTCGCAAATTTCGGCAAACTTTTGGTATGATAATGGTTTTTTGTGAGCACACCAATATCTGTGATTTGTGGGACAAGCACTATGATTCCTTGTCTGAGGACTTTCGTCGAACTATAAAAAATGAACACGAGGTGCAGCAGAGGGTTCTCATTGAGATTGAGAAAATAGTTGAAGGAATGGGCAAGGACTTTGATAGTTTCGGACTGCCTAAGCTGGATACGCCGCAAGGTAATGTGAACGAGCATCCCCTCCTTTATGTTTCTTTCTTGTTAGAATAAACTTACAGTAGCTTCTTTGTGATCATATTTTTCATATCTAATCTAAACTAACTGCAATAGCATTTTTTGGTCCGTGAATTCCTCTTTATTCATACATGCTCACTTGATTTTTTGGAATGAATGAAATTATGCTACATGTGTCAGTCATCCTGCTTGGAGATGCATTTGATTCATATTTTTAGTGCACGCGACAGCTGAAAACGTGTGCACCTTATGTCATTGTTGAAAGGTAGTGAGCTGACAGTTTTAGGAAGTCAGTGAGCATTTGCGAACTTGTCAGTGTTGAAAAGGGTTTTTCCTCGCGAGCTTTATAGTTCAGATTGTTGGCCTTTTCAATGACTCTGGATAATCACTTCTCATATTGGTTACTGAATATACCGGATGCTGTATATAAGCAATGAACTAACCAGATTCCATTGCAAATTTGGCTACAGCATTATCAACCATTTTAATCGACTTTCTAGCTGACCAATCTGTGATTTCCCATCTTGTAGTTTTGTACCATTCCATTTGTTTTACATGTTCTTGGCTCTTTACTATTTCTTAGATATCGCGTGTTTGACATGTTTGGCATTTCAATACTATTTGTTGTATGAATTTTTTACTTGCTCACCATCTCATAGCCTTACTATAATATTTAATGGACTTGACATAGGCCATCAGGCTGCTACCATAGCATGTGTGAAAATTTCAATCTATGAGTTTTCCATGTTACCAGTGTATTCCAGAAAATATCGAGTAAGCTTATTGTGGAACAATGATATGGAGCATAATAATCTCTGTGCATGGGGATGAACAGTACAGGAATCTTGGTTTCCAACCAATAAAATAGTATAGCATGCCATATATTTCTTATAATTTAATTGCAATTTAATTATACTGGAATGATGTTCTTTAATGTTACAACAATAAAATGAATAAATGTCGCTGGATACTTTGAGTACATCAATTGAGGGGTTTTTTTTGTATATTTGTACAGTGCTTAACAATATGGGTTGTCAAGCTAATGCATGACTAATACAATGCTATATCCTGAACCAAAATTTTTATCATAGCATTTTTTTACGGTGGCTATAGTACTGTCAACGGAGCCTGCTTAAATAATTTAATTGATGGTGCCTATGATACGTTATACTGGTCATGATTCTAACACACGATGTTTTTCATGAATGCAGGAAGCAGGGATCGGGACTATTATCGGGAACTGAATGATGAGTTATCTCTACGCGCTGACAAAGCGGATCTTAATATTGTCCCGACTCTTAATGCCGAACAGCGTGCTGGTTTTGATGAGATTATGGACCATGTCAAGTCAGGAAAGGGTAGAGTCTTCTTTGTTGATGGACCTAGTGGAACTGGAAAAACTTACCTCTATAAAGCATTGATTGCTACAGTTCGAGACATGGGGCTAATAGCTGTTGCAACCGCCACGTCTGGTATAGCGGCCTCTATTATGCCGGGTGGTCGCACAGCTCACTCAAGATTTAAAATCCCCATAAAGATTAATGATGAGAGCATGTGCAGCTTCACCAAACAGAGTGGCACAGCAGAGTTGCTTCGCACTGCGAGCTTATTGATATGGGATGAGGTCGCAATGACAAAGAGACAAACTGTCGAGACCCTTGATAGATCACTTCAAGACATTATGGGTTCTTCACAGCCATTTGGTGGCAAGGTCATGGTTTTCGGAGGAGATTTCAGACAGGTACTCCCCGTGGTCCCTCGTGGGACCAGAGCTCAGATTACTGACGCATGTCTACTCAGATCATACTTGTGGGAGAAAGTTCGGAAGATCAAGCTCACCGGAACATGAGAGCACAAACAGATCCTTGGTTTTCGGAATATCTGCTCAGAATTGGCAGTGGCACTGAAAAATCTACTGTGGATGAATATGTGAAAATTCCTGATGATATCTTAATTGATTATTCGCAAGAGGATGCCATTGACAACCTTATCGACAATGTGTTTCATGGTCTTGCGGACAATGTATCATCGGCCGCCTACATGAGCCAGCGTGCTATTCTTTCCACCAAGAATGAGCACGTTGATGTTTTGAACGCAAAGATGATAGATATGTTTCCCGGTGATGCAAGGACGTACTACAGTTTTGATTCGGTGGAGGATGACTCCACCAACAATTACCCTATTGATTTCCTGAATTCACTTACGCCAAATGGCCTTCCTCCTCATGAACTGAAGCTCAAGATCAACTGCCCCCTCATTTTGTTGCGCAATCTAGATCCGCACAATGGCTTGTGCAATGGCACCCGTCTGGTCGTAAGGGCTTTGCAAAACAATGCAATTGACGCTGAAATTGTTGGCGGCGCACACGCTGGTGAGAGGGTGTTTATTCCCAGAATACCTCTATCTCCCTCGGAAGATCTATCATTGCCATTCAAATTCAAAAGGAAGCAATTTCCGGTCAGACTCAGCTTTGCAATGACTATTAATAAAGCTCAAGGACAGACGATCCCGATTGTTGGCGTATTTCTACCTGAACCTGTCTTTGCTCATGGTCAATTATATGTAGCATTGTCTAGAGGTGTATCGCGACAGACGACCTGGGTACTTGCTAAACCAAATAAGTTGCTAGACCCTGCTGGTAAAAGCACCAAGAACATCGTTTATAGGGATGTGTTAGAGTCCTGTTAGTGTTTGGAGATTTCAGTTAATAGATGCTGGTTGTGTTGAAACACTACCAGATAAATATTGTTCAAAGCTGTCTGATGAACGTTTTGGGACGCCCTTGATCATGCGGTATCTGAACATCATTCATCATGCATTGGTCAATGGTACTTGAAGACGCTCCACTGCAAACAAGACGTGATAGTAGACGTTTTGTAAAATCAATTTGATTGCCGTGACATTTAACCTTGCGTTCATTATTACCTTTTGTAAAATCAATTTGATTGCTGTGACATTACCTTTGCTTTTTTTTCTTTTTACGTTCATGCATGTGTAGTGAATATGATGAGCCCATGGCTAATCAAATCAGTTTTACTGTGGATCCTGGAAATACTTGCACATACTCGGCAATTATAGATGATGTGACTGGGGCTCCTTCAAGATTTTCAGTTGTTAAATCTGGACAACAGTGCAAGATATCAGGTGATCATGCTCAGAAAAATATTTCTATTCAGTTTGGCACTTTTCTACTTTTGCGAGGCAAGGAGGAAATAAGAATATTTTTGTCGGTACTAATTTCTGTGAGAGAAACATACCCAAAGGAGCTGACCGTGTTGTGGAGAATCAAGAAACGGAGCAAAGGAAACATGGAGAAATTGTGAAGCCATGCACGATTTACATTGGTTCCATGCAAGTTCACGTCCAGACGTGATTAGAGACTAAGTAGGAGGATTAGCCAAGCTGCCGCATTATTTTATTATTGTTTCACATGGTCTATTCCATCGGTTTTGTTTTGTTTGGGTCAGGTCGTGTTGAGTCGAACCAGGTTTGTGCGTCGAGTCCAAATCTTGAGTCGTAGACGGCAGGCCTGCGAGCCATATATGCCAGGGGCCGACGGTCATGTAAGGGGATTAGGTTTTATTTATTGTGTGTTTTCCCTGTTGAGGTCTCCTCCAGAATTAGGGAAGGCGCCGCCATCTCCTCTACCGTGAGGACTGAGGACTGCTGCTGATCCATATCGAGGATCGTGGTGAGAGTTGGTTAGCCTTGTCTTTTTATTCTCCAATAATTCTGCTGGGCACGAGTAATGATCAAAACAAGAATTGTGTTCTCGCTGTGAAGATTCTTTCATGCATGTGATATCATGTTGAACAGTATTCGCGCGTGCGTGTCGCACGTGCATTGTAACTAGTACTATAAGTAAATACTGGTAAAAGTATTATATATGGCGAAAAGTATGATATCAACCTTGATTCTGTTTTCTTCCCATGATATAAAAGCCACATCAATTTATGCTTTTGCAATATGCACTATAACAATCATTTAAACAATCAAAACCCTTTTCTGTGTGGCAAAGCGGGTTTTGATCATTGAGCCAGTTTCACTGTATGCAGTCTTTTTAACAAGCACTTAGAGACAAACTCGTGTACCAAACACTGAAACCATTGCCAACCTGAATGAGTTTGGCAGGTGCAAGACATTGGACGGAAAGAGCAAAAGACCCCTCAACTTAAAACCTGGTTCCATAAATTCAGGCAGGATAGGATACATATGCAAAGCCAAATATAGCATAACAATTGTAGAATTAAGAAACACGGCACAAGTTACTTTTAGGGAGAACTAGTATGCAGTAAGCAATCTAATCAAATCCATGTTGCGGACCATCATCAGTACGATGTGGCTAATAGTCATTGACTGTGTTCAGGATGCAGAATCACTTTCCTCTCTTAGTTCTCTTGGTGACCTTCTTTGTCGTACATGTTGATTTGATCAAATTTTCATCGCACCTCTCAGCCTCCTCCTTCATGCGCTCGATTTCCTCCTTGCACAGGCGACCACTGTGGTTAATGATGGTGATGTTGTTCGTCTGCCCGGTCGTCGTCTCCGTCGCTGAAACCTTCAAGACGCTGTTGGCATCGATATCGAAGGTGACTTCACAACTGATAGCGCCCTTGGGCGCCAGAGGGAGACCAGAGAGCTGGAATGTGCCGAGCAAATTGTTGCCCTTGGTGCTTGCGCTCTCGCCCTCGTACACTGGAAATGACATGCTGCTCTGGTTGTCTTGAAGGGTGAATAAGTGTGTTGTTATCTACACGGGAATAGCTGTGTTCCTTGGGATGACAAAGTACATTGTATAGTTATTGCGGGTCTCGACCCCAAGCGAGAGTGGCGTGACATCGACTAGAACCATATCCCCCGCCGTCCCATCGCCGGTTTCACCACTGAGTACAGAAGCCTGGATGGCGGCACCGTACGCAACGGCCTCATCAGGGTTGATGCTCCGGCAGAGCTCCTTCCCGTAAAAGAAGTCCCGAAGCATGCTCTGCACCTGGGGATGCGGGTGGAACCGCCCACGAGGACCACGTCGTGGACGCTGCTCTTGTCCACCTTGGCATCACGTAGGCATCTCTCCAAAGCCTTCATGCAGCTGCTGAAAAAATCCTTGTTGAGCTCCTCAAAGCGGGAGCGGGTGATGGTGGAGCAGAAGTCGATGCCGTCATGTAGCGAGTCAACCTCGATGGTGGTCTGTGCTGAGGAAGACAGTATCCTTTTTGCCCTCTCACAGGCAGTCCTCAGCCGCAGGAGTGCCCTTGGATTGCTTCTGATATCTATCTTTCTGTGTTTTCTAATGAACTCACGCAGACAGAACTTCACCATCTCATTGTCAAAATCAGCACCACCAAGGTGTGTATCACCAGCAACAGCCTTCACCTCAAAGAGACCCATATCAATGTCGAGGCCCGGATCAATGTTGAGGACGGAGACATCGAAGGTACCACCACCAAGATCAAAGACAAGCACCGTCCTACCTTTGTTGCTGACGGGCATTTTGTCAAGACCGTAGGCGATAGCAGCAGCGGTGGGCTCATTGATGATTTGCCTGACATTCAAGCCCGCAATGGCACCAGCGTCCATGGTGGCCTGACGCTGGGAGTTGCTGAAGTAGACTGGTACAGTGATCACGGCATTCTCGACTCTGGTGCCAAGGTAGACCTCAGCTGTCTCCTTCATCTTGGCGAGGACCATGGCAGAGATCTCCTCAGGCGTGAACTGCCTTTCCTGACCTTTGTTTTGCATCAAGATCATCGGGTGATCATCACGACCTGCAACGACTTTGAAAGGCCACAACTTGATATCTTCTTGTACAGACTCATCACTGAACCGGCGACCCATGAGTCGCTTCACATCTGCAAGAAAATTAATCATGTATTCAATCTAGTGAGGACATGTATATCTTGGGCATCAATTACTGAATCTCTTGTCACTTCAATTTCAATATATTTCTGTTCAAAAAACTGACGAAGCTGACTGTAACATCTGAAGATATTGAAATTTGACTTCAGAAAGCAGATAAAAAATTGACGCGTGCATTATGGTAACAATCGGCTCCACCTGCTCCTAGAGTGTTCTTTCCCCCCTAATTTTCTTGAAGGCTGATTCCTGCTACTAGTCAAGTTTTGCCCGAAGTGCTAGAATTTGCTCCAATTGCATTCAAGATTTTAATGAGACGATGAATTGAACAAAGGGTTCGCATGGCAGGAGTAGAAAAGAACACTCCAAGAAAGCCATGTGAGCAAGAAGGGGGAAAAAAAAGAAGAAAGATTGGCATTTCCTTCTTCATTTTGAAAACTGAAACTGAAGGCACCAATTTGAACTGCGGCTGAACCAACGTTAGACAGCAGAAGATTCAAAGGGTGATACTGGTAACCTTCAAAATTCAAACTTTAGCAGGAATAGTACGAATCAATCGCTCGTGTCGATGGGCACCAATCAATCGTGTGCACTGATAGATTCGATCGATCTAGGGACCTCGCGATGAACAGTAGAACAAGTACTGAAGGCTACAAACGGGGAGAAATGCAGGTGCGTACTCACCGAAGACGGTGTTGGCAGGGTTCTGGCCGGCTTGGTTCTCGGCCGCATCGCCGACGAGCCTCTCCGAGTCGGTGAACGCGACGCAGGACGGCGTGAGGCGGTTGCCCTGGTCGTTCGCGATGACCTCGCTCCGGTCGTTTCTCCACACCGCCACGCACGAGTACGTCGTTCCAAGGTCGATGCCGACCGCCGGGCCATTGCTCTTCAAGGCGGGGGCCATCTCCACTACGGCGGCGGCGAAACGCAAGAAAAGCGGTACTAGTACGACGCCGACGAACTTGGCTTATAGGGGAAGCTTGGTTGGGGTAATCTGGCTTAATTCCTCTTTTCCCGCTGCAACTTCCCTATTTTTAAGGGGAAAAAAATCTGATTTTTGACTCTGCAAGACGGCCGGACGACGACGACCAAGCAAAATATCAGGGTCGTATATCTTTCTCCCGTTACTGTTTGCGAATGGGTACTCCGTAATGTTCTGCTCCTATTTTTTTTTAGGAAACTCTTCTGCTCCCACTAGTTTTTTTTTTTTTTTAAGATTACACAGTACAACTCAGACACTCACAATGCACACACACTCACCCCTATGAACACACGTACGCAAACCCTACCCCTATGAGCATCTTCGACTGAGCCGGCAAATCTAGAGATACGAAGTCACCACTAGCGCCTCGCTGTCGACAGGAGCGTCGCCTACCACTGAAAGAACAAATGCCGTTAAATCCTTGAAAATTCGCTCCCACAGGGAGTCGAACCCAGGACCTGAGAGGTGCTACTCGGATGTCTTAACCACTAGGCCAAGACCCCTTTCACTTCTGCTCCCACTAGTAGCACCGCCTCGCACGCATAGTTCGGCTGGATTTCTGTAACGGGCTAGAATTCTGCGACAATATTAAAACTTCTGCGACAAACCGAACTTTGGCCCAGCAGTCCGAATAGAGCAGTATCAGTTTGGATCTATAGGCTCAAATTTGACTACTCCTTCTGTCTCTAAATAGATGTCGCTGTTGACTTTTCGACATCACGCATGGTGTCGCGCGGATCTGGCTGGTTGAGCAAACCACACCATCATTGGTGAAGCGTTCATGATCTCTCTAGTTTGACAAGGAAGTTTAATGTTGTTTACAAGCCTTGATAAATGATAAATAGTACACATGGATCTCATGATGAGTGTTTGTTGCCGATCTGGTTCAGGTCCACGTCAGCGTTGAGCTATTTGCTTCCTTCTGAATTGTTCGTTCGAAGCATTGAACTGGCGATCCTTCTACTCCTGAGCGCTTCTTGTGATGTGATCGCACATAGGGAGACCAAAGAATGCAGCAAAGGTCATCAATTACCAACTCCAGCGACCTTTGGTAGACAAGTTCAGGTCATCATGCATGCTTTTGCCTGTAGTCTAGAGGGCTGCATTTTTTTAAGGTAATCTATTTGGCTGGAACAGACCAGTATTCTGTTAGTTCAGTCTGGTGGTTAAGTAGTAAAAAGAAACCACCAGAATCTTGAATTTATTTTCTTCTCAATGCATCAAAGGCACATCCCTGCCCTCTGTTTGCAGCATACCTACTGCAAGTTTGGTTCAAGCGTTTCTCTTCACTGAGCCAGCTTCTGCTTCTTATTACTAACACAATGGGCAACCTTTAAATGATGTACATACACTTAACAATGTCTTTAGTTACAACAGTTAGATATCCGAAAATGTCTTGTACCGGACACTGAAACAATTGGCAACCTAAAATTAGTTTGGCAGATGCAACACATTGGACACGCAAAATATACTACTTCCGTTTCACAATACTTGTGAGTCTAGCTTTCAAAATGCACGCAAAGTATTACTTAATTTGAAACATGGTTCCATAAACAATTCAGACAACAAGCTAGGAGAGATATGCTAAACCAGATGGTCCATAACAATGCTTAGCGTTAAGAAACCAATACAGCACGAGTTACTATTAGGGAGAATTGGTCGTGCAGTAAACGATCTAATGAAATCCACGTTACCGGCCATCAGCACGATGCCGCTGATAGTCATGGATTGTGTTTGGGATGCAGAATCACTTTCCACGAACTCGTGTACCGAACACTGAAACCATTGCCAATCTGAATGAGTTTGGCAGATGCAAGACATCTATTATCTTAGTATTTGAAGGGAAAAAGAAGCCACCACGTTCGCTCTCAAGGCCACGAAATTACTACGTTAATCGAAAAAAAGAAAAGATATCAGCCGTCGGATTTTATGATGATTTAACGGCCTAGATGACAGCACATAATACATGCCCGACTACGGTTCGTAAATAGCAAGATAGAAAAATGTGTAACTCGGTTTTGGTCTAAAAAAAGAAGGAAAAGCCACGCCATTAGATGTAAGCAGCCAAGATTGAATTGGTTACGATCGTACTAGCTAGGAACTCTGTCGTTTGGCTGCTTATACATATGGATTCCGTCTATAGCAAGATCAAAGTGGCAGAAACGGGAGAACAACGTTGAGTTTTCATTATTAATTTGATTGGTGCTGGTGCATATGCCAGTGCCACTGCAAAGGCCGCGGATTGCCGTGGCCGGTGGTCAATTGGCGAGAATCAAGATGTTGGAGAGTATCAGAGATGATTTGAGAAGCCTCAACACAAAGGACCTAGCTATACGCAGGAACATGGATTTGTTAGAAGATCGCTGCGGAAAATCATTGCGTTAAGGTGACCGGGATGGAGTGATTCATGAAGTGCAGCAATAGATCAAACGTGTTCAACAAACCCCCTGCTGATTTCCGTCCGACCTAATGTCATCTTGCCAGTACTTCAGTATCCTAGATCAAGATCATGGTTTGAAAAACCGTCAAAAACCGATTAAACCGGCCGGTTTTCGTTTTTACAAATTAAAAAAAAAAGTTTGTAAAAAAAGTTAGACTGAAAATGAAGCACCATGGTGCAAATATTTTTTGAAAACGTGTTACTTTGCCCCGCCAAAATAAATTCGAAATATAAACACGAAATAGAAAAAAAAACAAAAACTAGCCTTATCCACTCACGTGTCCCAGTGGCAAGTCATTCTCCCGTCCCGCTCACGCTGCCGTCCTCTACCCCACGCCGCCGTCTGTGCCCCCGCCGCCCAGGACCAGCTAGCCGAGCTCGACCCGCGACTATACGTGTTGGTGGAGTGGCAAGTCGCGACGCCAGGCAGGCGGCTCGGCTAGCCGAGATCGGCCACAGGCGAGTTTTGCGTGGCATTGTGACCTGAAGCGGTGGGGCGTCAGGCGGGCGGCTCGGCTAGCCAGGGATCGGGCCATGGGCGAGTTTTGCATGGCGTGGTGACGAAGAGGCGTATGAGGATAATTTGGCGATGGGACCAGGGTTTGCAATATGAAAAAACCAGAGAAACCGCTACCGAAATCGGTCCAGTAAACCGGTAAAACCGGACGGTTTACCGTTTTGCTCAAAAACATAGTGTCGGTTTTAACAAAAAACCGGCCGGTTTTGATAACCAGACCGGACCGGTTTCCCCCTGTTTTTCTGGTTACTGGTTCGGTTTGTACCGGATTTGCAAACCCAGGATGTGACCCCATGCGGCAGATGCGCCAACGACTGGGCGGGATGACAAAGCCCAAGCAGGAGTGGAGGGCACATCGTCGGCAACCGTCAAGGAGTCGCGACCACCTCTTTCACAGAGCAGAGGAAGAGGACGGAGGGGAGGCAAGGGAGCGTTTTTTTGCAAAATTCGGTTGGTTTACCGATAAAACCGAGTAGTTTACTTTAAAAAACCGCTAATTAAACCGTTGCCCTTTTGTTTAAGCGGTTTGGTTCGGTTTAAACATGGTGTGAATCTTCGTACGATTAACTGGATAAGCTACTACATATGATTTATTTGATCAAAAGATTTTCAGACAAAACATATGTACAAAGCTACCAAACAATTATAATCAAACAAAAAGTATAATGTCTAGCCGCGCAAATTGCGCGGGCCACCTTCTAGTTGGACAGAAATAGCAAAGAGATCACTCAACTTAAAACATGGTTCCATAAATTCAGACAAGCTAGGATACATAAGCCAAGCCAAATGTTGCATAACAATGCTAGCATTAAGAAACTCAGTACTGGAACTAGTTTGCAGTAAACAATAATCAAATCCATGTTGCCGACCATGTCAGCATGATGTCGCTGACTGTCAAGGACTGCGTTCGGGATGCAGAATCACTTTCCACTCTTAGTTATCTCGGTGGTCTTGTTCGTCGTACCTGTTGATTCGATTTCCTTTTCGTCGTACCTCTCAGCCTCCTCCTTCATGCGCTCGATATCCTCCTTCTGCAGGCGGCCACTGTGGTTAATGATGGTGATGTTGTTCGTCTGCCCGGTCGTCCTCTCCTTCGCTGAAACCGTCAAGACGCCATTGACATCGATATCGAAGGCAACATCAAACTTTACAGATCCTTTCGGCCCCCGAGGGATGCCGAAGAGCTTGAATTTGCCGAGCAAGTAGTTGTCCTTGGTGCTTTCGCTCTCGCCCTCGTACACTGGAAATTTCACTCTGCTCTGGTTGTCGTAACGAGTCACAAATTCGTCCGTCTTCTTGAAGGGAATAGCCGTGTTTCGCGGGATCACCACGTTCATTTTTGCAAAATCTTTCTCGGTCCCTATCCCAAGGGAGAGCGGTGTGACGTCCAGCAAGACCATATCCCCCGCCTTCCCATCGCCTGTTTCGCCGCTGAGCACGGACGCCTGGATGGCGGCACCGAACGCGACGGCCTCGTCTGGGTTGATGGTATGGCAGAGCTCCTTCCCATGGAAGAAGTCCCGGATCATGCTCTGCAGCTTGGGGATGCGGGTAGAGCCACCCACGAGGACGACGTCGTGGATGCTGCTCTTGTCCACCTCTGCGTCCATAAGGCACTTCTCCAGTGCCTCCATGCATTTCTTGAACAGCTCCATGTTCAGCTCCTCGAAGCGGGGCCGACTGATGTTGCAGCAGAAGTCAATGCCATCATGAAGCCCATCGAGCTCAATTTTGGCCTGCGCCCTGCGAGACAACACCCTCTTTGCTCTCTCGCAGGCTGTCCTCAGCCGGGTCAGCGCTCTCTTATTGCTCCTGATATCTTTCTTATGGTGTTTCCTTATGAACTCCCGCTCACAATGTTTCACCATTTCCTGATCAAAATCTGCCCCGCCAAGGTGAGTGTTACCGGCGATGGCCTTCACCTCGAAGATGCCCATGCCTATGTCAATGCCTGGATCAATGTTGAGGAGGGAGACATCAAAGGTGCCACCACCGAGATCAAAGATTAGCACCATCCTCCCTCCATCACTGACGGGCATCTTGTCAAGACCGTACGCAATGGCAGCGGCCGTGGGCTCGTTGATTATGCGCATGACATTCAGTCCAGCGATGGCGCCAGCGTCGATGGTAGCTTGGCGCTGAGCGTTGTTGAAGTAGACGGGGACGGTGATGACAGCATTCTTGACCGAGGAGCCAAGATAGGCCTCTGCAGTCTCCCTCATCTTGGACAGAACCATGGCTGAGATCTCCTCAGGTGTAAACTGCCTCTCCTCTCCTTTGAAATTCACCACAATCATTGGGAAATCATCCTGACCGGCGACGACTTTGAAAGGCCAGGCCTTGATGTCTTCTTGCACACACTCCTCGCTAAACCGGCGGCCGATCAGCCGCTTGACATCTGTAACAAAATGGATGAGTGAATGAGCAATTAATAAATAATATGGCTACAGTAATTTTGCTTGCAGCTCATGGCACTATGTTAAAAACTATATACTGAGCACACCTAATTTATTTTGCTACATACAAGCTAGCACTCATAATAAGTGCACTGGTTTTAGTTGAGAACTGCAACTCAAGCGAAGTCGACACCAACAAAAGAGAAGAATTACTAAAATGACAAATTAGATTAATTTTTACTGTTTGAATTTGAATTTCTCCTACGTGCTATTAACTACCAGTTATGTTTGTGTGCTTTGGAAACTGTTTCACTTGCATGCAGTAATTACGAGTGCGCTATGGAAGAGTTCGCTTGGCATAGAGCACTATGGAAGCTCAGGGAAACTGCACAGGCGCGTGATATACGAAACTGTACTAGCTACACGAAAATCAGTAGGCAGAAAAAGAGAAGGTAAGAAAAAATTACTCGATAATTGTGATTAGAGAAATTGAGGACGCTTATACTCCCCCCAGCACAACGTTTATGCACAACGTCAAAACATCAAAAACGGAGAGAGTGGCATGAAGCCGTTCGAAGGCACGCACATCCGATGACTACATAGATAGATGATCGCTAGTGGCTGCCAGTCAAGCTGGCCATTGTGTGGCGCTCCGGTCCTACATACTACTACCACCAGTGCGCGCATCAAGTATCAGCCATGAACAAACCAATCTCAGCAGACAGATCTAATCATGGACGCAAATCAGCATGCATAGATAAGTGAAACCCAAAAGCTCGGTTGTGACGACACATCAGCGATGAAAATAACAATCGAAGGGATGAAACAGCTAGCACATTAATTAGTAAGTTCTCACCGTAGACGGTGTTGCTCGGGTTCTGGGCCGCCTGGTTCTCAGCCGCCTCGCCGACGAGCCTTTTGTTGTCGGCGAACGCGACGCACGACGGCGTAAGGCGGCTGCCCTGGTCGTTGGCGATGGCCTCCCCGCGGTTGTGCCGCCACACGGCCACACAGGAGTACGTCGTCCCCAGGTCGATGCCGATCCCCGGCCCGTCGCCCTTCGACGCCGCCATCTCCAACCCTCGGCCGGACGCGAGCAGAAAGGACCTCAGAGGTTTGAGAATGAGATGTGTGTGGATGCGACCACGGCGACTTGCCGGGCGATATATACGCGACGAGCAATAAGTAGACTGTTGGCAACTTGACACTTCATCGAGATTTATGCACCGTATTCAATGTCTTTCATAATGGACGGCTCACTGATTGATACTAGTATGGCCTGTTCGTCTCCCCCTAGTTTGAATTGAAATCTACTAGTATAACACATGCGCGTTCACACACGGAAATCTATTATATATGAGATTTGCTGGTTCTCAGGCGACTGAAATTTCGTATATATCTGAGTCACATTTTTGAAACAATAAAACTGAACTACTGGAACAACAAAACTGAACTTCTGGAACAAACCAACTGTACTGCTGGAACAGTTAGTTATTCAGTGAAACAATTTCGTTTTTTCAAAAAGAAGCCACCACGTTCGCTCTAAAATGCTAGAAATTCTCACGTTAATCCGAGAAAATAAGAAGAGAAAATTACCCACCATTGCCATTATGAAAAATTGGTCACAAAACCCCCTATAAATATTTATAAAAAGCTAAATTCGAAATAATAAAAAATAGTCAAAAATACCCCTCGAACCTATTTCTAAATTACCCACCATGCTATTATGAGTAAAAATTAGCTAAATTCGAAATCATAAAAAATAACCAAAAATACACTTCACACCTATTTCTAAATTACCCGTCGTTCCATTATAAGTCCAAATTAAATTCGGATTTTAAAAGATATGCTAAAAATAAGATAATGTGCCATTCTAGCTAGACATATATCACGGTATATTTTATAACAGTGTATTTAGAAATCGGGATTAATTGCTTATTGGATATTCTTATTATTCCAAAATTTAGCTATTTGCTCATAATGGTATGGTTGGTAAATTAAAATTAAGAATTAAAGATATTTTTAGCTATTTTTATTAATCCAAATTTAGTTTTTTTGACTTTAAGGGCATGGAGGGTAATTTAGAAATAAGTATGAAGGATATTTTGTTTTGTTATTTTTATTATTCCGAATTTAGCTATTTTTGTTACTCATAATGGTATGGTGGGTAATTTAGAAATAGGTGTGAGGGGTATTTTTGGCTATTTTTATTATTTCGAATTTAGCTATTTTATAAATATTTTTAAGGGGTTTTCTAACTAATTGTTTCATAATGGCAGTGGTAGGTAATTTTTTCTTCTTATTTTCTCGTATTAACGTGGGAATTTCTAGCATTTTAGAATTAACGTGGCAATTTCTAGACCTTGAGAGCGAACGTGGAGGCTTTTTTTCTGGTCAATTATATATATAATAGATTGGTCATGCAGTAAACGATCTAATGGAATCCACGTTACCGGCCATCAGTATGATGCCGCTGATAGTCATGAACTGTGTTTGGGATGCAGAATCACTTTCCACGAACTCGTGTACCAAACACTGAAACTATTGCCAACCTGAACGAGTTTGGCAGATGCAAGAAATTGGACAGAAATAGCAAGAGATCACTCAACTTAAAACCTGGTTCCATAAATTCAGACAAGCTAGGATACATAAGCCAAGCCAACTGTTGCATAACAATGCTAGCAATAAGAAACCCAGTGGAACTAGTATGCAGTAAACAATCTAACAGAATCCATGGTTACCGACGTCCATCAGTACGATGTCGCTGATAATCATGGACTGTGTTCGGGATGCAGAATCAGTTTCCACTTTTAGTCACCTTGCTTCATCCGCTCGATTTGCTCCTTGCGCAGCCTGCCGATGTGGTTAGTGATCGTCATGCTGTTCATCTTCCCGGTAGCTTTCTCCTTAGCCGAAACATTCAAGATGCCGTTGACATCGATGTCAAAGGTGACCTCAATATTGGGTACGCCCTTGGGCGCCGGAGTGATACCGGAGAGATTGAACTTGCCGAGCAGATTGTTGTCCTTCGCGCTCGCGCTCTCTCCCTCGTACACCTTGACGACCACGCCGGGCTGGTTATCAACAGCTGTGCTGAAGCCGCCCTCCTTCTTCTTGATGGGAATGGCGGTGTTCCTCGGGATCAATACTTCCATCGCACCATGTCTGTCCCCGACCAAGGCCTCGACACCAAGCGAGAGCGGTGTGACGTCCAGCAAGACCATATCCCCCGCCTTCCCATCGTCTGTTTCGCCGCTGAGCACGGATGCCTGGATGGCGGCGCCGAACGCGACGGCCTCGTCGGGGTTGATGGTATGGCAGAGCTCCTTCCCATGGAAGAAGTCCCGGATCATGCTCTGCAGCTTGGGGATGCGGGTAGAGCCACCCACGAGGACGACGTCGTGGATGCTGCTCTTGTCCACCTTTGCGTCCATAAGGCACTTCTCCAGTGCCTCCATGCATTTCTTGAACAGCTCCGTGTTCAGCTCCTCGAAGCGGGGCCGAGTGATGTTGCAGCAGAAGTCAATGCCATCATGAAGCCCATCGAGCTCAATATTGGCCTGCGCCTTGCCAGACAACAGCCTCTTTGCTCTCTCGCAGGCCGCCCTCAGCCGGGTCAGCGCTGTCTTGTTGCTTCTGATATCTGCCTTTTGATGTTTCCTTATGAACTCCCGTACACAATGTTTCACCATTTCCTGGTCAAAATCTGCCCCGACAAGGTGAGTGTTACCGGCGATGGCCTTCACCTCGAAGATGCTCATGCCTATGTCAACCCCTGGATCAATGTTGAGGAGGGAGACATCAAAGGTGCCACCACCGAGATCAAATATGAGCACCATCCTCCCTCCATCACTTACAGGCATCTTGTCAAGACCGTAAGCAATTGCAGCAGCGGTGGGCTCGTTGATGATGCGCATGACGTTCAGTCCGGCAATGGCGCCAGCATCTATGGTGGCTTGACGCTGAGCATTGTTGAAGTAGACAGGGACAGTGATGACAGCATTCTTGACCTTAGTGCCAAGGTAGGCCTCTGCAGTCTCCTTCATCTTGGACAGAACCATGGCTGAGATCTCCTCAGGCGTAAACTGCTTCTCCTCTCCTTTGAAATTAACCGCAATCATGGGGAAATCCTCCTGACCGGCGACGACTTTGAAAGGCCAGGCCTTGATGTCTTCTTGCACACACTCGTCGCTAAATCGGCGGCCGATCAGTCGCTTCACATCTGTAACAAAATGAAATCAGACGAGGAATGACAGAATGAGCAATAAATAATTTGGCTTCCGTATTTTTCCTTGCAGCTCATGGCACTCCGTTAAAAAATATATTAAGAGCATCAAATTTCATTTGCTACATATATACCAGCCAGCACTCATAACAAGTGGGCTGATTTTGAGCTGAGAACTGCAACTCAAGTGAACTAATGACTTGCTGGACTTGGTTAATATAGAACTATCTAAGTTAACAGCAACAAAAGAGAAGAATTACAAAAATGCAAATTAGATTATTTTTTACTGCTTGCATTTGAATTTGCGATTAACTGCGAGTTATGTTGTTGTCCTTGGTAACTGTTTCATTTGCATGCAGTAATTCAAAATGAGATGAACTGAAGAGTTCGCTTGGCATTAGTCTTTACAAATGACAGCTTAGGGCAAATCTGTAGAAATACGGAACTGTACTAGCTACACGAAAATCTGTAGGCAGAAAAAAGAGAAGGTAAAAAAATAACTCGACACATTGTGAATAGAAACTTAAGGACGCTTACTACACAGATGGATGATCTAGCTAATGCCTTGATTTCGACGGCGTATAACGTAAAAATCCAGTACGTATAACGTAAAAATAAATAAATCAAAACCGGAGTGAGGCATGAAACCGTTCGAAGGCGTACACATCCGATCACTACACTCTACACAGATGGATGATCTAGCTAATGCCTGGCAGTCAAGTTAGCTAACAGAGTGGTGCTCCCTACTTACTACTACGACCAATCCATATACCATTAGACATAAACAATCAAATTTAAGCAGACAGATCTGATCATGGACGCAAATCAGCATGCACCACATATAGATAGACAAGTGAAACCCAAAAACTCGTGACGACAAACCATCGATGAAAATAACAAGCGAGTGATGAAACTGCTACTAGCACAGTAGTCCTCACCGTAGACGGTGTTGGTGGGGTTCACGGCGGCCTGGTTCTCAGCCGCCTCGCCGACGAGCCTTTTGTTGTCGGCGAACGCGACGCAGGACGGCGTAAGGCGGCTGCCCTGGTCGTTAGCGATGGCCTCCCCGCGGTTGTGCTGCCACACGGCCACACAGGAGTATGTCGTGCCCAGGTCGATGCCGATCGCCGGCCCGTCGCCCTCCGCGGCTGCCATCGATCTTCAACCCTCGGACGCGAGCAGAAATGGCCTCAGAGGTTTGAGATCTGCGTGGATCGATGCGACCACGGCGATATATAGGCGACGAGCAATAAGTAGACTGTTGGCAACTTCACACTTCATCGAGATGTAGGCACCGTATTCAATATCTTTTATAATGGACGGCTTGCTGATTGGTTATGGCCTGTTCGTCTCCCCCTAGTTTGAATTGAAATCTACTCGTATAACACATGCGCGTTCACACACAGAAATTTTGTTACAAAACACAGTACACGGACTGCACAATTCGAGTACGTACATGGACAAAAAGCACCAGCACGCATGGAAACAGCTAGCCGAGACAAACATCACATACACGTTGTGCTGGAAGGGACTTCCCTTTCTTTCTGTGGAACAATGGCGCAAATACATATTTTTTTTTCCAAATTATACTTTGCCTGCACTTTATAAAATATTTTCTCGCACCTCCAAGGTTTTTATCTTCTCAAATCCCAAAAGATAGTGAATGTATGAACATAAGCTTTTTGGTAATCTTGGGATAGGAGTTTCGAGGTTTTAGGGTGTTCCATGGGCTTAGAGCATCTCCATTATTAACGACATCTAAATGAGAGCCCCCTAATATCCAAATTGGGATGCCCCCATTTCTTCGGGCCTCCAAATGTGCTTCCAAATCCAATAATATGCCCCAAATCTCAGCCTCCATTTTATTATCAGATGACATGTGGGACATGTTTGCCAGCGACCATTCTTCCTCCCATCTCTTTTCTACATGGATCCACCAATTGTCCCTCCACCTGTCATCGTCGCCCCCCTGCTTGCTAGTTCGCCAACTGCCCATCGCCTTTTGTCTCCATGGGCCCATGAGGAAGTGGCAAGAGAATGAGAAAGAATGGTTAGACTGACTCCACGGTGGAGGAGACCCAAAACCCAAATTGGGTGTTCGTCTCCTCAATGAAGGAGACAAAAAAACACCGATCTCCAACCGCATCCCCAAATCCCAAAAACTCCAGCCACCTGGCTGCGCTCCGGCCGCCGCAGCCGCCGCCTTGCGCGCTCCCCCGGCCACCGCCCCCGCCGCTTCCCGAGCCCGCTAGCTAGGAGAGAGGAATGCTGCGACCACGATTAATGAGCGGCGAGGAGAGAGAGAAAGAGGAGATGCAGACCGTGGCGGAGGTCGAGCAGGGGCGGCCGGCCCTTCGTGGAGTAGCCGGCCCCCACCTCATCCTCGACGGCTCTGTCGACAAAGATGGAGTAGCCGCCGTACCCCCGGCGTCGTCGAAGCCGGCCGCCGTGGCGGGGTTGGGTCGTAGTCGTCGGCGTCGAAGGGGTGGGAGGTGGTGCGCGGGAGCTCGTCGGTGCCGTTGCCGGCGAAGAAGGAATTCATGGCGGCCGGCCCTCGCGGGGAGGAGGGGGGCGGGGGCGGGCGCCGGCGGCAGGGCGCTGGGTCTTGCGGGGAGGGGAAGCGACGGCGGGGCACTAGGTCACGCGGAAGGGGAGGGGAGGGGGCGACGGCGGCCGGGCGCTGGGTCGCTCGCGTGGGGAGAGAGAGTGAGAGGATGGAGGGTCGTTTGTGCGTCGCGAGCGGCGCTGCACCAAAAATGCGTGTCGCCTTTGGGTCTTCCGTTGGAGGCAATTTTTACACGTTTTAAGACCCATTTTAGGTATAAGTCATTCTGTAGGTCATCCATTGGAGTCAGTCTTAGCATGATGGGAAGCGATGGTCATGGTAGCATGATGGGAGGGGTACCATGACAGGAGGGGGGGGGGGGGGGGGGGGTGTAAGGGAAAAAGTATGCATTCATGGGAAGAGAATTTTGTTCAAACTTATAAATATGTTAAGGATCTTATATTTACTAATTAGAGCATCCTTTTGAGGCCTGCACGTTAATCGGGAGAAAATTCTTAAAAATTCTCAGAAAAAACAAAATATTTGGTCATACAAATTAAAGTAAAATAAAGGATGATCATTAGATCTAGCATGATCTAAATTACCCACCTCAGCCATTATAAAAAAGTTTGGGAGACAAGTTCAGGTCATCATGCATGCTTATTGCCTGTCGTGAAGAGGACTGCACTTTTTTGAGGTAATCTGTCTGGTTAGAACAGACCAGTATTCTGTTAGTTCAGTCTAGTGGTTAAGTAGTAAAAAGGAATCACCAGAATCTT
This sequence comes from Eragrostis nindensis, assembly GCA_012490785.1. Classification (NCBI taxonomy): domain Eukaryota; kingdom Viridiplantae; phylum Streptophyta; class Magnoliopsida; order Poales; family Poaceae; genus Eragrostis; species Eragrostis nindensis. The sequence continues at coordinate 284,915 of JAAXCT010000374.1, read as the reverse complement.
GACTCTATTTTCTTCTCATTGCATCAAAGGCACATCCCTGCCCTTTTTTTTTTGGAGATCAACGGGAGCTTTCATTGCTTAGCCATAGGCAACATTACATTCAGGTTCAAGGAATCGCCATAGCACCAAAGGAGCATCAGTTTGCCACTCTTCCATCGGTGAGCTACGTGAGACAAGTCTTGCACACTCATGAGCTACTTTATTACAAAGACGATTAACAAAAACAAACCTGAACTCTACCGTGCTCCGGCTGAGAGCATCAATCTGCTGCTAAGTGTGGTGGATTGTTGAGCGCTGCTGGTTCCTATGCTCCCACAACTTCACAAGTTCCTGGCAATCAGACTCAAACTGGATTCGCTGGATTCCTTGGTTTACCGCCAGCTGTAGTCCGTCTCGCGCCGCTATTGCCTCAGCTGTCAGGGGATCAGGGCAGTTCTGCCACCATCGACCCAACCCCCCAACACATACTCCTGCATGATCACGCAGTACCACTCCTGATGCCGCTTCATGATTAGATTGCCAAAAAGCTGAGTCAGTATCACATTTGATCCATCCCTCCACCGGCGGCGACTATCTTGGCACTTGTGACCTCGGCACATTCGTCTTCTCCTTTTCTCCTTCATGTTTTACCAAAAGTTCTGGCCTCTTGTAAAAGAGGATTTGCTAGCAGTTATACATGAGTTTGAAACAGGAAAACTTGATGTGGGGAGACTAAATTATGCTATCCTTACCCTGATTCCTAAAGAAAAAGATGCAAAATCTTTAAAAAAGTTTAGGCCTATTAGTCTTCTTAACTGCAGCTTGAAAATTATTACAAGGGTGCTCACCATGAGGCTGAACAAAGTCTGTGAGAGAATAATCTCTCCCAATCAAACTGCTTTTGTTAAAGGGCGTTTTATTTTCGAAAGTGTTGTTTGTGCTCATGAGGTGATCCATTCTGTACATAAAAGCAATAAACCAGGTCTGGTTTTCAAACTAGATTATGAAAAAGCTTATGACAAAGTAAATTGTGACTTTCTTGAGGAAGTGCTCAGGTCTAGGGGTTTTTCTGAGAAGTGGTTAGGTTGGATAAGGAGTATTAACAGAACAGGGAAAGTATGTGTGAGAGCAAATGATGAGAATAGCAGTTATTTTTGCACAGGGAAGGGGTTGAGGCAAGAGGACCCTCTATCCCCTTTTGCTATTCAACCTTGTAGCGGATGTTTTTACTAACATGTTAGGAAAAGCTGCTGTAATGGGTTGATCAAAGGTCTTTTAGAAGAATTCACTCCAGGTGGGGTGATCAGCCTGCAGTATGCAGATGATTACCATTCTGTTTCTGCAAGCTGAGGTTGAATGTGTGAGAAACCTGAAATGGAATTTGTGCTGTTTTGAACAAATCTCAGGCATGAGAATTAATTACCACAAGAGTGATCTACTAGCTGTTAACATTCAGAGGAAGATATTAATGTTTAGGCACATATCCTCTGCTGTAAGAAGAGTAATTTGCTTACGAAATATTTGGGTGTTCCCCTCCATTACAGTAAACTTAGAAAAGAGGATCTACAACCTGTAGTGGATAGCTACTATCTTATGGTGGTAGGCTGGTCCTCCTTAAAGCTTGTTTATCAAGTGTCCCAATCTATCTACTTTCCTTCATCAAGTTCCCTAGATGGGCCATTGAGGCCATCAACACTCACATGGCACATTTCTTCTGGGACAACACAGATGGAAAGCACAAATACCATCTAGCAAACTGGGGCTTAGTGAGCCAGAGGAAAGAACATGGTGGTTTGGGTGTGGCTGATATTAGAAACATGAACATATCCCTCCTTTCCTCTTGGATCAAACGTTACCATTTAGATGGTGACAAACTGTGGAAACAAATAGTGGACTTTAAGAGGTTCAAAAAAAAATAGTGGACCTTAAGTACAGGACCTCTTCCCCTAATATATTTTGCTGCCCTCAAAATAAAGGATCCCCCTTTTGGAAGGGGGTGATGTGGGCAATGCAAGCTGCGAAAATAGGTTATAGGTGGAAGGTGGGTGATGGTAAGAAGATACGTTTTTGAGAGGATCAATGGTTTGGCACTTCTAGCTTAGCAATCCAATACTGGGAATTATATATAATAGTTAATGAGCATGGCAAAAGCATAGCTGATGTGTGGGATGGAAATGATCTGAAATTGACTTTCAGACGTTCTGTTGATATCAGGTTGTACAACCTGTGGTTGGAATTAGTAACTATTGCTCAAAGTGTTCACCTAAACGAGGAACCTGACCTACCAATCTGGATGTTTAATTCGGATGGACTCTATAGTTCTCAATCTCTTTACGCTGTGATTTCTTTTGGGGGTGTCCAACCTGTACACTCTCCAGCAATTTGGCAGATTATAGTTCCCTCCAGGATTCATGTCTTCCTGTGGCTTGTTGCTAACAACAAGCTACTCACTAGAGACAATTTAGCTAAAAGGAGGAGAGTGCCTGATAAAACATGTTTATTCTGTGCTGAACAGGAGAGTATAAGCATTTGCTGTTTGAGTGTGTGGTTGCCAGACAAATGTGGAACTTCATTTCTGACCTCTTTGATAAAGAAGTAGGGGCTGACTTTGAAAATACTGCCCGTTAGTAATAACAGAAATACAGTCCTGAACATTGTGTCATCTGTAATAATGTGGAATCTGTGGAATTACCGAAATGCTTTGCTTTTTCAGGGGCGAATTTGGATGGGGATGCGAGAATTATGGAGAAGTACAACTGGGAACTGGAAGAAGCTATGCAAAGGGAGTACCTCTTCCCAGATGGAGGAGATCATTCAGCAACTGGACATCAAGACGGAGGAGGTGCCAAGGCTGTAGTTCCAGCAGGAGCCGGCGGCTGGGAGCAGACATACAAGCACATCCAGTACCTCGCCAGCGTTAGCTCCAGTGACCCAAGGGGTCAACAATTCAGTGCAAGAGGCATCTGTAATTAGGAATGTTGAGTTTCGCAGTAGTGCTACTGAGTGGGCGGCTTCTCTGCCAACCACAAACCTGGATGTAATGGCCATCGAGCCTGAACCTGAACCTGAACTGCTGTTGGTTTCTGAAATAAGATACTAGGGGACCCCCTTTACTCTAAAAAAAAAAAGCAGTGTCGCGCGCCTAGTAGATAGCCTGCTTCATAAACAAGCTAGGAGAGATATGCTAAACCAGATGTTCCATAACAATGCTAAGCATTAAGAAACTAATACAGTACGAGTTGCTATTAGGGAGAATTGGTCATGCAGTAAACGATCTAATGAAATCCACGTTACCGGGCCATCAGTACGATGCCGCTGATAGTCATGGACTGTGTTTGGGATGCAGAATCACTTTCCACGAACTCGTGTACCGCACACTGAAAACATTGCCGACCTGAATGAGTTTGGCAGATGCAAGACATTGGACAGAAATAGCAAATGATAACTCAACTTAAAACATGGTTCCATAAGTTCAGACAAGCTAGGAGCCTTAGGATACATCAGCCAAGCCAAATGTTGCATAACAATGCTTAGCATTAATAAACACAGTACGAGAACTAGTAGTATGCAATAAGCAATCTAATCAAATCCACGTTGCCGACCATGCAGTACGATATCTCTGGTAGTCATGGACCGGTTTCGCCGCTGAGCACGGACGCCTGGATGGCGGCGCCAAAGGCCACGGCCTCGTCGGGATTGAGCCAACGGCAAAGCTCCTTCCCAAGGAAGAAGTCTCGGATCATGCTCTGCACCTTGGGGATGCGGGTCGATCCACCCACGAGGACAACATCGTGGACGCTGCTCTTGTCCACCTTTGCATCGCGGAGACACTTCTCCAAGGCCTCTATGCATTTGCTGAACAGTTCCATGTTCAGCTCCTCAAAGCGGGGCCGGGTGATGGTGCAGCAAAAGTCAATACCATCATGGAGCCCATGGAGGTCAATGGTGGTCTCTGCCGAGAAAGACAAGATCCTTTTTGCTCTCTCGCAGGCGGTCCTCAACCGGGTCATCGCTTTCTTATTGCTTCTGATATCCATCTTCCGATGTTTCCTTACGAACTCCCGCAGACAGTGTTTCACCATCTCGTTGTCAAAATCCGGCCCACCGAGGTGACTGTTACCAGCTATGGCCTTACTTCGAACATGCCCATGCCTACGTCAATGCCTGGATCAATGTTGAGGAGGGAGACATCAAAGGTGCCGCCACCGAGATCAAATATGAGCACCATCCTCCCTCCTTCACTTGCAGGCATCTTGTCAAGACCGTAAGCAATTGCAGCAGCGGTGGGATCGCTGATGATACCCATGACGTTCAATCCGGCAATGGCGCCAGCGTCTATGGTGGCTTGACGCTGAGCATTGTTGAAGTAGACCGGGACGGTGATGACAGCATTCCTGACCAAGGTGCCAAGGTAGTCCTCTGCTGTCTCCTTCATCTTGGACAGAACCATGGCTGAGATCTCCTCAGGTGTAAACTGCTTTTCCTCTCCTTTGAAATTCACCGCAATCATTGGGAAATCCTCCTGATCAGCGACGACTTTGAAAGGCCAGGCCTTGATGTCTTCCTGCACAGACTCGTCGCTAAATCGGCGGCCGATCAGTCGCTTCACATCTGTAACAAAATGGTCATGTGAATGAGCAATAAATAATTTGGCTTCAGTAATTTTCCTTGCAGCTCATGGCACTCTCTGTTAAAAAATATATTGAGCACATCAAATTTCATTTGCGACATATATATACCAGCTAGCACTCATAATAACTGCACTGATTTTTGAGTTGAGAACTGCAACTCAAGTGAACAATTGATTTGCTGGACTTGGTTAATATAGAACTATCAAAGTTAACAGCAACAAAAGAGAAGAAATACAAAAATGGCAAATTAGATTATTTTTTACTGCTTGTATTTGTGAGTATGTTGTTGTCCTTGGTAACTGTTTCACTTGCATGCAGTATTCAAAATGGGAAGAACTTTTTTTTTTGCGAAAACAAAATGAGAAGAACTGAAGAGTTCGCTTGGCATTAGTCTTTACAAATGGCAGCTTAGGGAAACTGAACAGGCCGGTAAAATACGAAACTGTACTAGCTACACGAAAATTGTAGGCAGAAAAAAGAGAAGGTAAAAAAATAACTCGACACATTGTGAATAGAAACTTAAAGGACGTTTACACTCCCTCCAGCACGTATAACGTAAAAATAAATAAATCAAAACCGGAGTGAGGCATGAAACCGTTCGAAGGCGTACACATCCGATCACTACACAGATGGATGATCTAGCTAATGTCTGGCAGTCAAGTTAGCTAACAGAGTGGTGCTCCGTACTTACTACTACGACCAATCCATAAACCATATTAGAGATAAACAATCAAATTTCAGCAGACAGATCTGATCATGGACGCAAATCAGCATGCACATATAGATATATAGACAAGTGAAGCCCAAAAGCTCGTGACGACAAATAGCAATGAAAATAACAAATGAGTCCTTTAATTATCATTAAAACAAAAACAAGCGAGTGATGAAACAAGCTACTAGCACAGTAGTCCTCACCGTAGACGGTGTTGCTCGGGTTCAGGGCGGCCTGGTTTACCGCCGCCTCGCCGACGAGCCTTTCGGCGTCGGCGAACGCGACGCAGGACGGCGTTTTGCGGCTGCCCTGGTCGTTGGCGATCACTTCGACGCGGTTATGTCGCCACACGGCGACGCGCGAGTACGTCGTCCCCAGGTCGATGCCGATCGCCGGCCCGTCGCCCTTCGACGCCGCCATCTCCAACCCTCGGCCGGACGCGAGCAGAAATGACCTCAGAGGTTTGAGAATGAGATGTGTGTGGATGCGACCACGGCGAGTTGCCGTGCGATATATACGCGACGAGCAATAAGTAGACTGTTGGCAACTTCACGCTTCATCGAGATGTATGCACCGTATTCAATGTCTTTTATAATGGACGGCTCACTTTTTGATAGTATGGCCTGTTCGTCTCCCCCTAGTTTGAATTGACTGGTAGTATAACACATGCGCGTTCACACGCAGAAATTTTGTTGCAACACGTGCACGGACTGCACAATTCGAGTTTGTCACCTGGACACAAAAAGCTAGCACCGGCACCCATGGAAACTGCAGCTAGCCGAGACAAACACCACATACACGTACTTGTGCTGGAAAGGACCTCGCTTTCTTTTAACTAGTATGGTTGCTCGCGTATTTGCACGGCTAGACTTACTATACTATTTAAAATATTTTTATATTAATATAGAAATTTAACATAGTTTATTATTATTTCCTATTTTATACTTGTCGTAGCCCACCTGAACGGGGCGTCCGGCAGATATTTGGATCGTGGGAGCAACGTAGGAAATAGAGATCGATCTAAGAACAGGCCTCCCGAAGGACTACGTCCAGTGTAGCTTGATTAAGCTGACAGCCTTCACGCTTGGGTTGCGGAAAGTGTCGATTCCCTCCTCATCAGGGGTGTACATGAATATTTATAGGCCAAACAACCGTCCATAGAGTCCTAGTGCGATTACAATTCAACTTTCTTATTTCAATAAAGTCGGAACATATCTACTAATCCTTGACGTGCAAGACAAGTCTTCGAAAACTTCCATAATTAGCCTTCGGAATATCGAGAATTTTAGGGTTACGACATAAGCCTCCGAACATGTCACTTGGCATATTCACCCAATCATCGCTTTTCAATTAGCGTTCGGTGAACTTCTGACAGGGGATATGTTTGATAACCAGCCCAAATCCAGATACTCTGAAGCTTCAACCTTCAACTCATATCTCTAGTCTCAATCTTCAGAAATAATGTCTTCGGAAAGCTTCCATACTTCTCTAAAAAGAATCTTTTCGTACAACAACCCACAGCCTTTGACTCAGCTCCATCCTTGTCCATGAGCGTTGTATCAAATAAGACCATGACTTGACCAGTCATACTTTATCACTGTTGACCTAGCCAGACTGCCGGAATCTCTGCAACAACATAACTTCGCCACACATCTTCCCACGGAAACGCTTAGAATACTCCAACTCTCTACCTTTCAAACAACTGAAGAGCCACTTCCACGCCTATAAACACAGGGCTTACCAAAACTTCCAGACTCACCTTCATCATCCACCATGGGCAAAAAGAGGTGTGCGAACCCTAGGTTTTCCAAATAGCTTAACACCCAGTTCACCGGCGAATCTGGATCCTCTTCCTCCATGCCTCCTGATGAGGAACCAGCCACCAAATCTCCAAGGCACACCGAGCCATCCAATCCACCAAACCCTCCTACTATGTCCGCAGAGGATTATGGACTTCCCCCTCCCAGCCTCCTCCAGATCCATCATTAGCCATAAATCTCGAGGAAGACACCGCCGGCGACGAGGAATATGCTCGCCTTCTTCATGTGGCCCTAAACAAAGGGCCGCGTGGAATCCCCACCGGAGCCAACATCATCTCCATCGACGACTCCGACGACGAGCCCCCAAGCGAGGAGGCCATACCAGACGATCTCCTTGCAGACCAATCTGCTGCAGGGAGATCGACAACAACAAGTCTACCGGGTGGTAGTCCAGTTCCGCGTCCAAGCCTGGGAGGAAACCCGGTCCTTGACCCTAACGCAGAGGGTGCTCCTCTCTCTTCTCGCGCCTCCTTCATCACCAGCGCAATGGTGGTGGGCGCGAGGAGCTCCTCCGAAGCTGCTGAAGAAGCTACCCCTGAAGATGCAGAAGAGCATCAGGAGTAAGGTTCGAACAGCCCCCAAGCTGTTCAGGAGAGGAGTTCACTATGTAGCTTAGATTTCTTTTCCTTTACTTTTTATTCTTCTGTCAAGTAACAGTACTTTCCCCATACTTCAGCTATATCTGAATCTTGTAATGAATGAACAGAAAGCTGCCTTCAATCCAATATCTTCATAAAAAAATTGCTTGTACTGCCTTTTACTGTTTTGGAAGAAACTTCAGAAAACATATCTTTCATATAATCCTTCAAGACACTCTTCGGATAACCATCAAAGTAACTCTTTGGAAAACCATTATAATAACTCTTCGTTGAACTCTCTGTTGGTATTTCTTACACCAAACAGAAAACACCACCTTAGGCTGGTTAGGCCTAGAGTGAATATTCCCGGTTCGGCGCCAGAAATACCTGGGGTTAAGTTACTTGCTTAGGATACATAATAATCCACAACTAGCAACGAGTGCCAGATATGTATTATTAGTATTTAATCATAAAAGATAATCCGCAAGCGCACGGATAACCCGTTGTAGCATTTCACCCGAGAGTATTCCAGGGTATCGTTATTTATATTTTCCCAAAGGAAGACGTGGTTGACGAGTGTGTACTTATACTCATGGTGTTACAAATGATAGATCATAACCAATATCCAAATACAGGGGTAAGGCAATGTATGGATAGAGGATAGTGCGACACACACAGCAGGCATTTCCACTCTCTGATAAAAGGCGAGAGGCGGCTCTAGGCTAGACTAAGGTTAAGTAAGAAGAACTGCTACTCCTAATGTACATCGTCAAGTAGCGTGCGTAGCATCTACCTATAGCCTAAGCTGCACACAAGCCAAGACTAAGCTGTTCTACTGCCAAGCCATCATCGGGAGATCCAGCGATCAGAGTCTGCCCCAATCTCCGGACATTTCATAAATACTCCTACGCCATACCCGAACGTGGAGGATTACAAGGGACGGACAGGGCTGTCACCACCTGCCGCCTACCTCTACAAACCGTGGGGCACGAACACGCATCCAAGGGTGGAAAGGAAGCCCTAGCACCATGCTAGCGTAACTAACCACAACTCTAGATCCCTCGAGGCACCTCGCAAGGCGATAAACCTAGAGCACTCTTGCAAGACAATGGACCCGATGACTAAGCAAAAGGAACAACTAGGTCTAGCAAGCGATTACTTAGACAAAGGATCAAAGCTAGCACTACGTTAAGCATAAGCGTTCGTCGCTCAAGAACGAGCGACGAACGATGAACGATGAAGAACGATCATCGTTAACCGATGATCGAGTATGAACGAACGACGAACGAACGATGAACGATCATGAACGAACATCGATGAACGATGAACGAACGATGAACGAATGAACGAACGAACGAAGAACGTTCATCCAAGATCAAGGATGAACGATGAACTAGCATAAGCACATAACTACTACAAGAACGATGATATTCCATTGATAAAGAAATAAGTCTTACAAAGAGAGTAAAAGGATACAAGGGAATATACCCCAAACTCTCCAAGGGACTTGGGAGCCAAAAGGGCAGCCCAACTACTCAGCCTAAGCCTAACTAGAGAGCCCCTAGCTCTGGATGTGTGGAGGAGGGAATGAGCCTCTTGTGTTGTGTGTCTTCCAAGGGGAGGGGGTACCCCTTTATTTATAGCCCTCAAAGGCGGTGGAATTGAGGCGGTTCCGTAGGTCGGTGGCATTGATTGCAGGTGGAACCGACCTCCTGAAGTCGGTTGCAAACCGCCTTAGAAAGATGGACCCAGGGGGCCTCCCTGTCAGGTCGGCCGACCTAGGGTTGGGGGTCGGCCGACCTAGCCCTGGCCCCCCTGGGCTGGGCTTTGGCAGGTTGGCTCCCCTCGGCCTTTTAGCCTCTTTTCCAGGTGCGTGGCCTCAGTTGATATTCTGGGTGATTCTGGGCCTTTAATCCTTGAATTATATTCCCGCGGCGAGCGTCGTTTGATGGACGTGTTGGAATCGTCGCCTTGGGCCTTGTTTACACCTGGAAATCCCTGTTTTCCACCTGCACATCCAAATCTAGAGGTACACGTGGAAATAGGTTATTTGATAACAAAATGCAAGTAACAAGTGTTAGTTCTTCCTTATTTATAGAGCTAATTGACGGTCAAAAACTGGGTCTAAGGACCGTCAACAACTCCCCCAAGCTGTCCTCCTTGCTCGTCCCGAGCAAGAAGTAGGACTTAGGATGTTGATCAGGAGTTGCTACAATGTTTCATATCTCATAGGTACCATGCACACAACAAAATACTCTCCTTTGAGTTGAAAAAGTTGGCATGGCAACTCACCCTTTACCTTACTCCTTATGGGGCGTATGGCTTTTTCCTTGTCTTGGGCGGTTGAGAGATAGAACGGTTATAACAGAGCACCATTCACTTGTCCATTGTTTGACTTTTATTTTCCGGAGGTTTTCAAAAGTTTTGAAATAAAAGCAAAGTTCCTCAAATGATGCTCTCGAATCGCTCAATAAGTGTATATTCCTCACCAAGGCATTATTGTGTTGCCTCTTTGTCATCCTACTTCTAAGGCTTGTATGTGGAGCTCAAGGTAGGGATGTTATGAGGCATACTTGCATCACACATATTGCTGAACCAAAAGAGTGGATCCATGGGGAATGCAAGTCATACAACCTTGATCAAGATGTGCATGTGTGTATATGGTGGTGGTGAGGTGGAAGAACTATACTCCTTTTTATTTGTTTCCTCTCTCTCTTTTTGAATTTTTGAGGAGAACATGGCTATCCTTCTTTCTTTCTTTTTCTCACATTTTTCTTTCTTTCCCCATTTTTTCATCATGCTCTACTTTTGTATGAGCAGGGGATTATTCTTTTTCTTTCTTTTGCATAGCCATGTCTCCGATGATAATTTTGAGAGAGAGGTAACAATGAAATTTTTTTATTATTTTTTTGAGTATTTATTTTGGTGGAAAGTGTGGTGGTATTGCTTAACTTCCAGTGTAGAAGTTTAGCATGCGAGGTGGAGTGTACGTGATCTTGATCAATGAGAGTATGACAAGCTTCTCACTAGGGTCACACAATTTTGATAAAGCTCAATGCAATGACAAGCAGCATATGTGTAAGGGTTTGCAATGTAAGAACAACATATGGCTTTGGTAGGAATTTTGATCATTGAGGAACTTTATCATTTTTTTGTATTTTGTAAAATAAAACTCCGGAAGTCAAGTCGTACTTTGAACAAGATCATAGCAGCCCTATTTGTACCATATCATATCTCACAACAACTTAGACTTAGATCAAGCACCATGCAGCCCACAAGTTTCAAGTTCTAGGTAAGCATAAGCCAAAAGTCTCAAAACTTGGGAGAGCACTAAGTTGTGACTAGGTACAAACAAGAGATAAAACAGAGCAACTATTCATCATCTCAACATAAGGAAGGCTAAACACTCATACTCGCATATGAAGAGAAACTACGAAAAACTAGAAACCACACTAAAGACTATTTTTGTTCTTTTTAGTTTTGTCATTTTTATTTTATTTTCAGTTTTATCATTTTTTTGGTATTTTTCATGAGAGGTGCAAGAACAAGCAAACAAAAGAAACGAAAAGATACAAGTTGCGATACATGATACCTTAGCGGGGGGTATGGCATCCCCCCCAAGCTTGTTCTTGCTCATGGGTGATGTCGAGGATCGAACCCGGTGTGGCGAAAGTAAGCCAACATATCGGCTTGGCCCTGCTGCGTCATGTTGGTGAGGTTGGTGAGCTGGGCATTTGTGTTTTCTTGCCACTGATGGGTCTGCAGGACGTGTTGGTTGAGAGTGTACTCAACGTCCTCTCCTCGAGTCTCAATGCGTCCCATTTGCTCGGTGAGCGCATTCATTTGCTGCTCGAGATATGGATCACGAGCTGCAGACGAACGTCGCCCACCAGCCCGTGGTGAGTAGGACGTCGAATCGGAGGAGATTTCCTCCCATTGCGCGCGGGGGTGGTGCGTCCATTGGGCTTGGCCCGCACCCTGCTGCGACGAGCCGCCGACCTCAAATGGTGGTGGAGTGGTGTACCCACCGGGACCATACCCGGCGTGACCGTAGCTTGGCCCATATGCATAGGCCATGGGCTGCGGTGCGGGTATCCCGGTGTCGGCGGTCGGCTCCGGCCTGCGCGTCCTCCTGCGAGAAGAAGTACTCCTGCGTGCAGCCTCCTCTTTTTCTAGAGGTGTGGTTAGATTTTTACAGCCATACAAACGAAGTTCCCGGTTAGGTAACGGGAATTCATTTGTATAACCGACATAGTAAAATATGAGAGAATTATTTGGACCATGCTTAAGTGTATGACCTTGAATAAGATAATCCTTGGTGATAAGAGAGCGGGGTGTATCAAGATAAGCAATATTAGCATCATGCAAAGCACCAACACCCGCAGCAATACGTGTAATCAGCGAGGTGCACTCAATCGGTCCAGTCATTCTAAAATTTTCTAACCACTGAGAAATCATGGACATGACAGGAGCAATCTTTATTTTCTCAACCATAGCATAAAGAATTTTCAGATCATCCTCGCGCACAATCCTAATATCACTTCTAGGAAACAAGGTAATGCCAAGCCACATGTGCAACAAGCGCAAGGTAGGATGATGAATGTGATTAGTTCGGGGTTTCTCACAAGTAGGAGATGCAGAAATTCTTTGCCAAAAAGCTAACTTTGAGTAACCCGGGATCGAACTATCAACATCAAGGGTGCAGCGAGAATTAAAGCCGAGGCATTGACTAAGGATTTTCCATGTCAAATGATATTCCTCCCGGAAAAACCGAAAGGTAATACCGTCATCTACCACGCGTAGGGTGCATAAAAACTGTAGTGTAAGTAAGCGGGAACCCTGCTCATCTACACTTGCAAACTTATCCCACCCTATTGCTTTAAATACTCGAGAAAATTCAGCATCCATACCAATCTTTTGCAGCAGTTCCGTATCAAATGCTCGCGTAGGAGCAAATGTACGGAGTCGGAGAGCTTCGTAGGCGCCCATCTCTTCGTCGCCCACCAAGTCGAGGTCGGTGTCGACGAGAAGACGATGCTCGGTGTTGGCTTGTCCCTCCGTTGCGGCTTCATGTTGAGGGCTTGACACTTGCTCGGTGGTGGTGCGGGCGCGAGTGCGAGGTCGAGATGAACCCGAGCCCGTGCTCCCGGACCGGAGCAGCGAGGCGAAGGCCTTGCCAGCGCGCTTCATGCTGCAGCGAGGTCGAGCAAGAACGCAAGAACGAAAACTCCGAACGGGTTATGAGAGTGAAAACCAATCGATGAAGCCGTCGGTGTTCTTGCAAGCGAGAAGACGCAACTCGGAAAACCAAACCAAATCAAAACTGAAAAGCAAACCAAAGGAGAAATGTTTTTGCAGAATTTTGAGGCAAGAACTCAATGAGCACAAGGAAAACTTGAGAGCAATGGAGTGAAGAGTGTTGAAGAGTGGAAATGAGAGTGTGAGAGGGAGAGAGCAATGGCCGGCCACCCCCATCTTATACACGGCCATAGTAGCCGTTTTTGAACGTTAGGAGGTGCATGTGACCGTTGGAGCAAAGGTAGGAGGGAGCCGTTGCTCCCATGGGTCGGCCGACCTGATCGGTGGGGTCGGCCGACCCCCTCTGGGGCCCACCTGCTTCCCTCTTCGGCCCATAGCCCCCAACAGCCATATTGGTGATGACCATGGTTGCTATGTCCAGAAACTCCTCAAAATTATTTGCTCAAAAAGATTTCCAAATAAAAAGTTGCCTCGAATTCAAAATTTTTCGAAAAAAAATCAAAAATCGACATGTTGATGAAAAATTTCAACATGCAAAAATATTTTTGGCTTTTCTATGATGATACAAGGGTGGTCCAAAAATTTCATCCAAGGATGAGTCTTTTTGAACGCAAAAGTGTTTTTGAAAATTTTGATTTTTAAATGCATGGCGAGGGAAAAATTCAAATATGCTGGCGGAAAAATCCAAATAAATTTTTGGTGGAGGAAATAAATATGCAAAGTGGTTTGGAAAGAAATCCAAATGCAAATGTGGTGGAAAAATTCAAAAAGAAAAGAATCAAACCGAATGATAATGCCGGTTTTCCTGGCGGCCAGGGCCGTGTCATTTAAAGTCCGACGGGCTAAGACTTCTCCAACGGGTTTAGCTTGGTGGCGCGGACCCAGTCCTTGGAGATGAGGACGTAGAGGGCTGCGCCTTGACTTGCCACACTTGTTTCATCTTTGGTGGTGTAGGTGGCTTCTCGGACTTTGGGACGGGTTTCTTGGCCCATAATCCCGGCCTCGTGGTCGCAGGTTTCTTTGGTTGAAACTGCGATGGATTTTCAATCTTTGCCAAGCTCTTCCATAGAGCAATGAGGCTGTCCGTTTTCCTGGCTGTCACTTCAACTTCTTGAATGTTGGAGGTGTTTGGCCCATACTTGACCTTGATCATCGAGCATTGTTCTTTCCGAGGTTGGAACTCGAACTTCTCCTCCTTCCCATTGATGTAGAGGCGGATTTCTCCAACTCCAACATCAATTTGGGCCTTTGTGGTGCTAAGGAAGGGACGTCCCAAGATGAGGGGCGTTTCCTTATCAATATCCATGTCGAGCACCACAAAGTCGACGGGGATGAAGCTACCCCGGATTTTCACCGGAATGTCTTCGGCGATGCCCGCCGGGTAGCGGATGGATGAATCCGCTAGTTGCAGCCGCATGGGAGTGGGAGTTAAGTCAGTGTGGCTCAATTGATCGAAAACCTCCTTGGGCATCACGCTAACACTTGCCCCAAGGTCGCATAGAGCGTTGTTGAAGTGGTGTATCCCAATAGAGCATGATATGGTGGGACATCCAGGATCTTTCTTCTTTTCAGGAAGTTTGTTGAGTATAGCAGCGCTACACTCCTCAGTGAGCTTGATCGTTTCTGTGGTGGGCAAGGGTCGCTTGTTGTTGAGGATGTCCTTGAGATAACGTGCGTAGGTGGGTACTTGTATCATATCCATCAAGGGCACGTTGACATGAATCTTCTGAATTGTCTCAACAAATCGAGCGAATTGCTCATCCACATTTCTCTTCTTGGTGCGGTGCGGGAATGGCATGATGTTTGTATCTTGGAAGTCCAATGGTGCTTGCCTCCCGTCATCTTCCTTAGGCTCACTTTCTTCCTTTTCTTGATCTTTAGACGGTCCTTCTTCTTCTTCTTGTTCGTTCCTGTTCTTCCCTGCATGGTTAGGATATGGCGGGTCGCGAGTGGATTTTCCTCCCCTCGTGGTGACCGCATTAACATTTTCACAAGTAGGAACAAGAGCAGCGAGCTGAGCTAACTGAGTTTCTATCATTTTATTAAAGCTCAACTGATTTTTGAAAGCGGAAGAAAGACCTTCTATTTTTGAATTTAAACTTTCTAAACTTTGATCATTGGCAGCAAGCTTTTTGTTGATTGATTCGTTGATTTTAGCTTGGCCATAAACCAAATCTTTCAAAGACGGCTGATTATTATTAAAACTAGAGAAATTATTACCTCCTTGATAAGATTGGCGGTTTTGGTTAAAACCTTGACCTCCACTTGGACGATACCCATTGTTGTTATTCATGTAGAATGCTTCTTCATGGGTATGGTTGGGGCAGTCCTTCCCCATATGGCCAGTGTTGCCACATTCCTCACACGTAATGTGTGAGTCGAGTGAACGAACACTTCTATGCGTGTTGAAGTCGTCCAAGCGCTTCATGACGAGGTCGAGCTTGGCGGACAATAAGTCCACCTCCTTGATAGGGTGTACGCCTTTAGAGCGTGGTTGGAGACGTTCATCGCTCCACCCTTGATTGGAGACCATCTTCTCAATAAGTTCTTTAGCTTGAGCAACGGTCATTGAGAAGAAGGCTCCTCCAGCAGCGGCATCCATATGTCCACGGGTTGTTGGTGTCAACCCGTTGTAGAAATGTTGAAGAATGAGCCATTCTTCCATCCCGTGGTGTGGGCAGGCGGATATGTAATCTTGGAGCCTATCCCACGCCTCGGCGATGGTTTCATTGTTGGCTTGCTGGAAGCTTGATATTCTTCCACGAAGGGCATTAGTTTTACCCAACGGGAAAAACTTTGCGAGGAACG
This sequence comes from Eragrostis nindensis, assembly GCA_012490785.1. Taxonomy (NCBI): domain Eukaryota; kingdom Viridiplantae; phylum Streptophyta; class Magnoliopsida; order Poales; family Poaceae; genus Eragrostis; species Eragrostis nindensis. Next base: position 269,128 of record JAAXCT010000374.1, on the reverse strand, counting down.
CGGTAGAACAGCGGTCCCAAGTGTCAATGCTAGCACGATTGGCATAGAACCATTGTTTCGCCTTCCCAAGGAGGGAGAGGGGAAACAAACGAAGTCGAATGGCATCTTGGTTGACTCCGGCGGTTGCCGATGTGTTGCATATCTCAAGGAATTGCTGGAGATGAGTGTTGGCGTCCTCCGTGGCCTTTCCACAAAAGGGAATGGCCTGCACCATAGTGATTAGGCTTGATTTGACTGCAAACCCTGCGTCACCGGCGTTGACATTGGGCCCAACGGGAACATTGGCAACGGAGGGAGCAGAGTAGTCACGGAGGGTCCTTTGATCAGCCATGTCAATAAGTGATGATGGTGCGGATGATGTGGGTTCGTCTGTCGGGAGTGTTGCTTGTGAGGGAGAGTCGACGCGGAGTCGGACTTTCCTTACAAGCGACTCTGGATTATCAACGAAGTTTTCCGGCAAGTTGAATCCACGCATACAGTATCCTGTTTTCACATCAAAGAGAGAAAACAGATCAAGGTTAGCCTGTAATGGAAATGGTTAAATCACATCAAGTGTAATCATGAGTAATCATTGTATACACTTGTCAACAATTGTCTTCCCCGGCAACGGCGCTAGAAATGCTTGTTGGTATTTCTTACACCAAACAGAAAACACCACCTTAGGCTGGTTAGGCCTAGAGTGAATATTCCCGGTTCGGCGCCAGAAATACCTGGGGTTAAGTTACTTGCTTAGGATACATAATAATCCACAACTAGCAACGAGTGCCAGATATGTATTATTAGTATTTAATCATAAAAGATAATCTGCAAGCGCACGGATAACCCGTTGTAGCATTTCACCCGAGAGTATTCCAGGGTATCGTTATTTATATTTTCCCAAAGGAAGACGTGGTTGACGAGTGTGTACTTATACTCATGGTGTTACAAATGATAGATCATAACCAATATCCAAATACAGGGGTAAGGCAATGTATGGATAGAGAATAGTGCGACACACACAGCAGGCATTTCCACTCTCTGATAAAAGGCGAGAGGCGGCTCTAGGCTAGACTAAGGTTAAGTAAGAAGAACTGCTACTCCTAATGTACATCGTCAAGTAGCGTGCGTAGCATCTACCTATAGCCTAAGCTGCACACAAGCCAAGACTAAGCTGTTCTACTGCCAAGCCATCATCGGGAGATCCAGCGATCAGAGTCTGCCCCAATCTCCGGACATTTCATAAATACTCCTACGCCATACCCGAACGTGGAGGATTACAAGGGACGGACAGGGCTGTCACCACCTGCCGCCTACCTCTACAAACCGTGGGGCACAAACACGCATCCAAGGGTGGAAAGGAAGCCCTAGCACCATGCTAGCGTAACTAACCACAACTCTAGATCCCTCGAGGCACCTCGCAAGGCGATAAACCTAGAGCACTCTTGCAAGACAATGGACCCGATGACTAAGCAAAAGGAACAACTAGGTCTAGCAAGCGATTACTTAGACAAAGGATCAAAGCTAGCACTACGTTAAGCATAAGCGTTCGTCGCTCAAGAACGAGCGACGAACGATGAACGATGAAGAACGATCATCGTTAACCGATGATCGAGTATGAACGAACGACGAACGAACGATGAACGATCATGAACGAACATCGATGAACGATGAACGAACGATGAACGAACATGAACGAACGAAGAACGTTCATCCAAGATCAAGGATGAACGATGAACTAGCATAAGCACATAACTACTACAAGAACGATGATATTCCATTGATAAAGAAATAAGTCTTACAAAGAGAGTAAAAGGATACAAGGGAATATACCCAAACTCTCCAAGGGACTTGGGAGCCAAAAGGGCAGCCCAACTACTCAGCCTAAGCCTAACTAGAGAGCCCCTAGCTCTGGATGTGTGGAGGAGGGAATGAGCCTCTTGTGTTGTGTGTCTTCCAAGGGGAGGGGGTACCCCTTTATTTATAGCCCTCAAAGGCGGTGGAATTGAGGCGGTTCCGTAGGTCGGTGGCATTGATTGCAGGTGGAACCGACCTCCTGAAGTCGGTTGCAAACCGCCTTAGAAAGATGGACCCAGGGGGCCTCCCTGTCAGGTCGGCCGACCTAGGGTTGGGGGTCGGCCGACCTAGCCCTGGCCCCCCCTGGGCTGGGCTTTGGCAGGTTGGCTCCCCTCGGCCTTTTAGCCTCTTTTCCAGGTGCGTGGCCTCAGTTGATATTCTGGGTGATTCTGGGCCTTTAATCCTTGAATTATATTCCCGCGGCGAGCGTCGTTTGATGGACGTGTTGGAATCGTCGCCTTGGCCTTGTTTACACCTGGAAATCCCTGTTTTCCACCTGCACATCCAAATCTAGAGGTACACGTGGAAATAGGTTATTTGATAACAAAATGCAAGTAACAAGTGTTAGTTCTTCCTTATTTATAGAGCTAATTGACGGTCAAAAACTGGGTCTAAGGACCGTCAACACTCTCACAAAGATACTTCGGAGAACCTTTCATAGGACCCTTCGTAAAGCGCTTCATTAAGGACACGACACTTCGAAAAACACTTTATTTAATGGCAACAAATTCTCCTTCAAACTGTCAATCCCTTTCTCAACAACACCTTCCATGTTTATCGGAACAACCATCACCTCAATCCCAGCAATTATTAACCCAGAATGTAAGCGGCATAATAGGAAACATACCGTCAACGAGCATATTTACTGGAGGGAATATCCCATTTTCTCAGAACCTGAACCGCCGTGATAGCCTTTAAGGCCCAATCGCTATAGTCTTCTTCTTCACCCGGCACCAAATTATCATCTGCTATTTCTCGCAAGCTCTCACAACTCCACACAATTTCCATAGCTGCCGCATCCTCCGACGAACCAACACTGCTTCACTCGACGCGCAGCAGCCCGAATCCAGCAGCACCACCGATTCCCCAACCCTTGCCCAGATCATAACCAAGGAAGGGAAGATCCCCGATTCCTCCAAATACTGGAAGGCGGGAATCCTAAAGCAGAAAGATCTGGATGTGATGCTGAAAGACGGGTTGATCTCCGCGTTCTTCCCGAACAGGCCCAACGATAAACTGGATCTGGATGGGTCCGACACCACGGAGATCCCCATATTCGAAGCTCATCTGAGGTGCAGGTTCAACCTTCCACCCTCCAAATTTCTCGAGCGTATTTGTAGATTTTATCAAATAGAGCTAGCTCATTTGAAGCCCCAGGCAATCGCTCTCCTTAGCATCTTCGCCATGCTCTGTGAATGCTGGCTAGGAACTGCTCCTTCTTTAGATTTGTGGCGGGTATATTATGAACCCCGCTACTACTCTAGACAGCTGATGGTCTTCTCTCTTAGCGTCACTCTCAGGCCAAAATGCACCTATCTTCCTTTCTTCTACAAATCTTCCCGGAGTGGTTTCAAATGGAGGTACTTTGTCATGGAGATGCACAAGAAGTATTCTATCAAGGGCACCGGGTTGATGCCCAACCATGCTGATTGTATCAGAAAAGTTCCTACTATGGTGCCTCGGCTCCAGAACATGACAGCCAAGGTCACCGAACTGGTGGAACTAGGCCTTCGGGGTGAATATGTTGTTGAGGAATTTGTTCGCCGTCGCATTTTCCTCTGCAACTTCATGATCCACTGGCCATGATGTACACCGAGCCCAAAGACCCCAAATGGCTACCTGAGGGTGGTATGATCTATCTTCTCAATTTCGTCTTATAGTAACTTCTCAAGCTACCTGTCATCATATCACTTTGAATCTTTTTACTTTCAGCGGTGCTGACAGAGGACATGGTGATCAAACGTGTCCGGGACGTTCTGAATGCAGAGTTGCAACCCAAGCCAGAGACCGTCCTAGCCCCATACAGCGCCGCAAATCCTCCACCTGAGGTAAACACATTACACTTTGCCTTCTTTGCCGTAACAGGACTTCATTCCCTTCGGTGCTGACCCTGATGACGGTCTTCCCGAAGACGCCATGGTACTCAGCAGCAGCAGCGAAGAAAAAGAACAGGAAAACACTTCATGTTCTGCTGCTGATCAAGCTCATCCTGACCAAGCCCGTCCTGATTTCGACATTCAGGTAATACACTGACACCTTCCCAATACACCTTTCTTATACTTTTGAAGTTTAATCTTAATATGCCAATTCCTTCAAAGCAGAAAATTGATGTTGACAAGGATGCCTTGGAAAAGAAGGTTGCTGACCTCAAATCAACTCTACTAGGCGAGAAATCTCCCCTAGTTTCTTCAAAGCCAGAGTCTTCCAAGCCCCAATCAGGGACTTCCTCTAAGGCCATCAGGAAAAGGAAATACAGAGCTGCAGCATCAACTCCAACACCCAATCCACCACCTATTTCCTTTTCTGATGTGCCTGAAATTCAAAGCCTTCGCGACGCACCTCGACCTGGAGATCAGGTATCTACAGAAATTGTCTTTGGGACACTGTTTGCTGGCTTTTCGCGTATCTCTCAAGCTTGTATATCTCAGGAGAAGAAAACTGATTTTGGTGAGAAGAGGCGCCGCCTTGAAGTTGCTGCTACCCCACAATCAGCTATGGTTGAACAGCCAACTTCTTCTATGGTCGCTCCATTAGCACTACCTCAATCAGCTCTCTTCGAGAAGGTTTATCAAGAGATGCAAGCTGCCAAAGCATGGCACCTCAAGACTTGCAGGGCCTTCAACTCCCGGATCAAGAGTTTGCAGAAAGAAAAGGCAGAGTTGCAAAAGAAGTTATCACATTTTGACTGCACTCAGACCTTATCAGAGAGGGACAGAAGGATTGCCCAGTTGGAGGAGGATCTTCTGGCAGTTAACAAAACCATCGATGAACTGAAGGAGAACCATGCTACTGCCCTGAAGACTCTTGAAGTCTCCAACGCCACATTAGAAGCTTCTTTGACAGGTCAACATCTCTTATACTTTGCTTATCACTTTCTTCTGCTTCTCTTTATCATCTCTTGATAGAGTTGTATCTTCAGAACTGAACAAGAAGGTTCCACTTCTGGAGAAGGAGATCCTTTTCAACGGCCAAGTTATTCAGAGTCTGGAGAAGAAAACAGACGCTATGCAAAAGGAGAACAAGAAATTAGCAGCAATCAACGAAGACCTGACTGAAGACATCTCAGCCCGAAGTGTTGCTGGGCAGTGCCTACACCATTGCTCTATTCAAACATCACTTCCCCACGTTGGATCTCTCCATCTTGAAGACAGGCTTCAGATGTTCTTCAGCTGATCGGGATGCGCTGATGGATGAGTTGACTCCAGATGCCGAAGACTTCGTAGCCGCTTTAAATCTCACTGCAGCTGTATCGTCTCCCATTGAGGAACAAACTGATGAAAACCAGGAATGATTCTGTAATAACACTATGCTTTCTTGCCGTATGGCTGGAAAGAATTTTTATTTGTCATATCTCAAACATATATGCCTGTATGACTAGTCCCCTGCTTTTGTGTACATAATGTCAATTATGTGCAGAAAAGTAGTCGATCAACAAGGCATATGGAATTCTGCATTTTAACACAATCTCTTTACACAAAAAGAGAGAACACGACACTTATCAACTATAGATAGCTATTTCATGTAGCATCTGTAGCATAAGTCGCGTAGAATTGATTGAACATGCAACCGGCCTGGGAAAAGCCGTTTATAAACCCCACAGTAGGCTAAGGGTCTCCTCCCAGGACATCAAGCAGTGGCCGTGTAACTTATCAAACCACCATTGTGGTTAAGTCTTATAACCGATTAGTGCCTGAAAAAGCTGTTCGTACCGCGCCCTATAAACCCTCGTGTGGCTAGGACAACGGCCAAACTTTGTAGACAGACTGAAAGTCAGTCTTTCCATACGCGCGAAGCAAAGATATCTTGACAAACTCATAGCTTTATTGAGAACTCATTGAACATGTTACACATAGAACTTCCGCAACTGATCGGTGTTCCAAGTTCCAGGCAGTAGACCACCATTAACTTCAGCTAACACATAAGCCCCCAGGCCTGCATCCTCTACCACAATGAAAGGCCCTTCTCATGGGGATGACAACTTGTGCTTATCTTTAGTGTTAATATCCTTCTTGATCACCAGATCTCCCACTTCAAGTTTTCTGCCGAACACCTTTTGGCTATATTGCTTCCTCAACACTTCTTGATATTTCTGAACATGGCCTAAAGCTGTATCCCTTTCTTCTTCCAACAATAATAGATCAACTTCACGTGCATCTTCCTGAGCATCTTCATAAAAATTAGTTACCCGGTGAGCCCCCAAGTGTATTTCAGGTGGCAACACAGCGTCGGCTCCGTACACCAAGTAAAACGGTGTTTCTCTAGTTGCTCTGCTAGTTGATGTTCTTGCAGACCACAATACAGTTGGTAGCTCTTCAACCCAATTCTTTCCTTTTGCAGCGAGCTTATCAAAGACTCGCGCCCTCATGCCTTGCATAATAACGCCATTAGCTCTCTCCACTGCTCCAATTGGTCTGTGCATGTGCCACCGAAGACGTTGGATGTATAATCCCATAATCAGCACAGAATCTTTCAAACTTGGCCCCAATAAACTGTCTTCCATTGTCAGATATCAGCTTCTTCGGGACTCCAAATCGTGTGACAATGCTTCTCAGAAATTTGACTGACATCTCCTGAGTTATACGTCCCACAGCTTCAGCCTCAATCCACTTCGTGAAGGTGTCAATGGGCACATAAAGAAACTTGTAACCCCCTTAGCTTGCGGAAAAGGACATAGAATATCAATTCCCCAAATAGCAAAAGGCCAAGAAAGAGGTATTGTATGTAACTGCTGTGCATGCTGAGTGCTCTGCCTACTGAAGAACTGGCAGTTAGCACATGTCTTCACCAATTTCATCGCATCTTGCTTAGTTGTGTTCCAGTAAAACCCATGCCGGAATGCCTTTCCAACCAAGGACCGATACGCAGTGTGAGCTCCACAAATACCACCGTGAATGTCCTTTAACAACCGGATCCCGTCTTCCGAAGACACACACTTGAGCAGAATACCGTTGCGACCTCTTCGATACAACACTCCATCAATCAATAGATACTGCTTGGATTTGCGAGCAATACGTTCTGTAGCAGCATCATCATCTGGGATGGGTCTATTCTCCAGGAACTGGATAATGGGAGTTCTCCAATCCCCTGCATGACCTTCCCCAGAATCTATCACCATCAAATCCACCTCTTGAGACACTTTAGCCGTCGAAGGCTTCAAAATCTTCTCTAGGAATACATCATCTGGTAGTGGCGATCGGGATGAAGCGATCCATGCCAGGTGATCAGCGTCACGATTATCCAAACGCGGGATATATCGCACTTCGAATCCGTCAAACCCCTTCTCAAGCCTTCCAACTTCTTCTAAATAGTCAGCCATCTTCGGGTCGGAGCATTGGTATTCTTTTTGTACCTGCCTCGCGACTAGCTGTGAATCCCCTTTCACAAGCAGTCGACCGATACCGAGAGACTTAGCAATGCGAAGACCTGTGACAAGACCCTCATACTCTGCAACATTGTTCGTAGCTTAAAACAGCAACTGCACAGCGTATTTGATTACTTTCCCTTTAGGTGACACGAACACCACTCCGGATCCAGGTCCCTTGAGGGTGAAGGACCCGTCAAAATACATGATCCAATGATCAGGATCAATCTGCTTCTCATCTCCATCATCAGTCCATTCAGCGATAAAATCTGCCAAAGCTTGACCCTTCACAACCCTTCGGGGCACGAACTCGATATGATACTGCCCTAGCTCGACTGCCCATTGAGCCACTCTTCCTACGGCGTCCTTGCTGTGTAACACAGCCTGCAAAGGTCGATTAGAAACCACCTTGATAGGATGAGCCAAGAAATAGTGCTTCAATTTTCTAGATGTCATCAAAATTGCATAAAGCAGCTTCTACGCTATTGGATACTTCGTTGGTGCTTCCTTGAGAATCTCACTCACAAAATATACCGCATGCTGCCTGGACCCTCCTTCAAATTCCATGTAACAGTCAAAGCTGCACTGACCACAACATCAGTGGCAGCAACATATAACAGCAACTCTTCATTCGGTTGAGGGGGAACTAGGGTTGGCATCTTCTTAAGGTAGGCTTTTAACTCATGAAACGCCGCCTCTGCTTGATCATCCCACTGAAAGCCATCATTCTTGCGCAACTATAAAATAGCATACCTTTTTCACCTGATCTTGAGATAAATCGATTCAAGGCTGCCATACCAGCTAACTTCTGGACTTCTCTTCGGGTTCTTGGAGGCTTCAGCTTCTCAACGGTTGTTACCTTCTTCGGATTTGCATCAATCCCCCTTTCAGAAATCATATCTCCCAGAAGTTTGCCCGATGTAACTCCGAAGACACACTTTTCTGGGTTCAGCTTCATCTTGTACTTCAAATTATCAAAGGTCTGCTTTAAATCTTTCAGGAGATCTTCTTTCTTCTTTGTCTTCACGACGATATCATCAATATAAGCTTCGATATTCTTGCCAATCTGCTCTTCAAAGACTAGGTTCACACACTTTTGGTAAGTACAACCCGCATTCTTCAATCCGAAGGGCATCGTGACATAACAGAAAATGCCAAAGGGCGTAATAAACGCCGTCTTCTCTTGATCATCCACACTAAGACTAATTTGATGATACCCAGAGTAAGCATCCAAAAAGCTCAATAATTCACTAATCGAAGTGGAGTCTACAATTTGATCTATTCTAGAGAGAGGATATTCATCTTTGGGACAAGCCTTATTCATGCTAGTATAATCGACGCACATGCGCCACGAACCATCAGGTTTAGGAACTAATATAGGATTCGCTAACCACTCAGGATAGTCGACAGTTCTAATGAACCCGGCTTGAAGAAGCCTAGTCACCTCCTCATGTATGGCGTCGCGTTTCTCCGAAGTATATCTCCTCTGCTTCTGCTTGACCGGTTTGAAAGCCGGATCGATCCCCAATTTGTGCTCGATCACCTCCTTAGGGATCCCGGACATGTCAGACGGCTTCCAGGCGAAGACATTGACATTCTCCCGGAGGAAGGCTACGAGCGCGCTTTCCTATTTGGCATCGAGGTTACCACTAATGGTGGTCTTCTTGGCAGGATCCTCTGGGTCAACCTGAATACTCTTGTTCTCGTGGTTGCCCTGATTCTCGAACGCCTTCGAAGTTTCAGGATTCGTTGGCGGCGTCGAAAGTGCCAGGTTGGTGTCCTTCGGGGCTTCCGGAGTCTTGTCCCTAGGCGCAGCAGCTTGTGCAAGGTCGTTCTTCTGTACTTTGGCGGGTGGAGCAGTCTTTGGCTCTTCAGAATCAAAATGGCCGACCAGCGCCAAGTCATTGGGATCACACCGAACTGCCTGCTCCATGTCAGCATGCACAGTGATCACGTCCTTGGGTCCTGGGATCTTCAGCTTACCGTACGCAAAGTGAGCAGCAGCCATGAACTTGAACAGAAAAGGCCTGCCGAGGATGCAATTGTACGCTGACTCGAAGTCAGCCACCTCGAACGTCAGGATCTCTGTGCTCCTGTTGTCCTTGTGCCCCATCGTGACGTCCAGATTTATCTTGCCCAGCGGTCGAGAGAAAGTTCCCGGAACAATGCCATGGAAAGGATCTTTGACCGGTATCAGCCCGGAAAGCGGCAACCCCATTGCTAGGTATGTCTTCTTCATCAACAGATTTAGGCCACTCCCATTATCAATCAGGGTCTTCGCAATCTTGTTCCGGTGGACGATGATCTTTGCCACGAAAGGTAGCTCCGACCAGCTCAGAAGACTCTTCAGGTGGTCATCAACTCCGAAAGTGAGCGGGACATCGGACCACTCGAGCCTCTTCACATAGGGCTCAGCATTCAGCACCTCCCGTGACAACTTCTTGTACTGCGCTTTGGACGTGAGCGCCGAACTGCCGCCGAAGATCATGTGAATCTCCGGGTATCTCTCTGCTTCATCTTCCGGCTCCACCCTCTCGAGACGAGGTGACGCGTCATTCCGGTCCCGGTTGCGATTCTCTTCACGGGCTTGGATCTTGCCTTCTTCGAGCCGCTTCCGTTTTAGGCGCTTGTACTCGTAGCAGTCTTCAAAGTCATGGATTGAGCAGCGATGCACTGGACACCACCTGCTCACTCCATCTGGGCGGTCGTGGTCACGGCCACGCTTCTTGCGAAACGAGCCTTCACCTTGCTGTAACACCCTGCGTCCAAAATCCGCTTACCGCCCAGCCCCCACGCGGGGCGGGCACGCGCATGCCCATAGCACCCCTCTTACACTTTCGTCCTCGCTTCGAGTAAAAGGGTTAACCCGGAGGTGCTATGCTTGGAACCAACAAGGGTTATATGCTGACCCTCACCCACCTAAACAAGCCATGTGGGACTATTCCCACAGCCACATCACTTCTGGGCCTCTTGGGCCGAAACCACAACTACTAGGCTACAAACGGGCTGGGGTGTTACACTTTCCCTTTCCGATCAGCCGCCATGACCTCGCGGTGCTTATCACTCAAATTTTACCGCCAACACCATTCAATAAAAGCCATCAACCAAGGATAAAATGAACATTCTTTTATGTTAATGCCTCTCCACGAGTTTTGTTGGAGTATTTGAATGCAGGGAGCAATATGGACCAAAATGACAGGAAATGGGGGCCAAAGCCCACCGGCCGGCCCAATCATAGGCCGGCCGGCCTACACAGGCTCCCGATGGGATCAATCTTCCTTCCAGAGGCCTTTTGCTGCTCCCCCACGTGGAATTCAAGGCCCAACCCAACAAGAGACAACCGACATTCTAGAACATGGGCTTTTGGGCCTAAACTTGAAGGCCACTCCATTTCTGCCGCCCCCATCAAGTAGCCGACCTCCGAACCGTCATCAGGAGCGAATCTGAGACGTCCACGCAAAAGACGGTGGCGAACCGCCATAATCAATGGCCGGCCGGCCACCCTACTAGGCCGGCCGGCCTACCTTTGCGCCACCGCCACTCCATCTTCGGCTACAAGATGCACACCGACATGAGGAACCTATAAATACCCCCGGCTAGCTTCAGAGCAACTCGCACCTGGAGATACACTTGAGTTAGTCATTCGTGAGTAGCGAAGCGCTGCTGGTAGTGAGTGAGTGAGTGAGAGGCTAGGAGAGTGAGTAGTCCCGGAATGCCTGGACTCTACTTCTTCAGCGCCTCGGGTATGCTCCTCGCCTGGGAGTAGTCGTTCGAGTCTTCCAGGCCGGGTAACATGTAAGGAGATTATCGGTCGGGCAATAAAGTATGGTATTCTTCTCTATTTATTTATGGGTTTCAGGTATGCTTTAAATATTTATTTATTTATTGCATAGACTAGCTTATTTGGAGTCCTCGCTAGTTGTGACGATAGGTGTAAACGTGGTGTTTAGACCTGGAGTTATCCCTGAATTGCTCTTAACCCCACGGAGGATGATAGCCGCGAGTACGTGTGACAGGCGTACCGGTCTCTGTAATCCACCACGTCCGGGTTCATGTCTGTAGGGCTTTCAATAGCAGGCGGATTCCCAAAGTAGTCGAACCTAATTCTCGGGTTGCTGCTTTGGCACGTTTGTGCCCCGAAATAGATAATAGAGAAAGGACCATACCAAGTTGCCCAGCTGCATAGCTCCTTGACATTAGATTACCTGGCCAGAAGACCTTTTTATTTATTGTTGCGCTCTTGCTCCCCTGTGCCACCTTGATCGGATAATTTATCTAGGATAGAGTTGTTAGTACACTGTTCGTTCCCTGTGGATTCGATACCCTAGGAATACTCCTTGCGGTGAAAGCTACACCGGTATCCGTACGCTTGCGGATTAATTTCTGTTAGGCCTTAGGACTGCCAACAAGCTTTCTGGCGCCGTTGCCGGGGAACGGTAAGCTGTGCTAAAAACTCGAACCTAGAGTCGTCCGTTTAAGGTTTTATTTTCTTTTCTTTTTGTATTTTGTTTTGTTTTTCTTTTCTTTTGTTATCATCACACCATGGACGCATCGTCAATCTTCGACGCCTTTTCTCCGAAAGGAGCACTATTGGAGCCTCCACCAGCTTCCAAACCAATCACGGCTTCAAGCTATGAGTTTCGACCAGAGCTGATTGCATTGGTAAAAGGATCTGTGTTCCATGGGGAAGATCATGAAAATCCGTACACACACATACGCCACTTCGAAAGACTCTGCTCCACAGTGGTGACATCTGGTGTCCCGCAGGACAGTTTTAAATGGATATTATTTCCATTCTCCATCACTGGTGAAGCAGAACTCTGGTATGACAGGCATGTGAGTGAAGCAAATGGAGACTGGATTACCCTCAGGAAGCTCTTTTGCCTCAAATATTTCCCTCTCTACAAAGTCATTGCTCTTCGCAAGAAGATCATTGCCTTTGAGCAGGGCAGTAATGAGTCATTAGGAGCTGCCTGGGACCGCTTCCTGACTTACACTCACCAAGGGCCAGATCTGGGAATTCCATCTCCGATCCTCCTTCAACACTTTGCAGCAGGACTTACTCCGAATGGCCGTAACTTCTTGGATACAGCCTCAGGAGGATCCTTCTTATACAAGACAGCTAAAGAAGGGTTCGAAGTTCTTGGAAAGATCCTCAGCAACCTGGACTCCTATGAAGCATGTGCCCCTGAAAAGCTAAAAGAAGAGACACATGCCATAGTTGAGGTACCTTCAGCCAGCCCACCAGAGGAAAAGAAGGAAGAATGTATAGTGCAACCCCAAACAGAACCTCCTCAACCACAGCCAGCTCCAGCGGCAGCACAAGATTTATTCTATGTCTGCCCGTCGAATCCAACATTATTTCAAGACAGCCAAGTTCTCTCCGAAGGTCAGAAACAAGTTGACTCCACACTCCCTCTCCTGCCATATGAAGAGGAGGTGGACCTGTCCAGGTTTGGAGACACAAGATTCTACCCTGCGGAGAAGAATTGTCATGTCGACAGGGCTGAACTTGATGAGCCAGATTTGGAGGATAAAGCAGAGCAAGAAGAAAGGCTACAACAATTGTCTGCTATCTTCAGCGAGGATTGGCTCCAAGAGACTGAATGCTCAGGCGAAGTCGTCAAGATAGATCCAGAGCCTGATAGCGTTCTAGTCACATGTAAGCAAGTGCAGCAGATTAAGGCCAGCTACGACTTGGAAGCCAAGATAAATATTCTATCCAGGCAGCAGGCCCAAATGCTGACAGTTGGACCGTTCAGCCTGATTCCATCGAAGAAAAGGCTGATTTACCAGAAAAAATGCTATCAAGCTGAAGGCATTTGGCAAGGATTGGAGGTAGAAGTGAATAGGCAAACCTTGCTCATGAACTTCCACGTTTTCGAGATACCTGACCAAAGCCTCTTCCTAATTGGGACCCCAATTGCACCCCTCACGAGGATGAAAAGTGCACAAGAAGAATTCGATGTGCCAATGGGAAAGACAAGCTTCTCCATCGACTTCAGACGTGCTCTTAACACAAAGGCGGAAGCACAATCTGAAGAGGTGAGTGAATACATGGCCATAGAGGAAGCTGCAGCCGTCGAATTCTTAGAAGCTTCACAGCATGATATCGAGGAAGACGTACAGTACTTCAATGAAGACGAAGATCCCTCCCCATTTGTTCCACTAAACAGGCAAGAAGAGACAGCTCCAACACCCGTAGAGCTCAAACCGCTGCCTCCAGGTCTCAAGTACAGTTTCCTCTGTCAAGATCAAGGGACGCCTGTCATCATCAGTGACAAGCTATCCGAGACGGAAGAGAAGGAACTAGTAGCCGTGCTAGAGAAATATCGATCAGTGATAGGCTACTCACTGGCAGACCTCAAGGGAATCAGCCTAGAATTCTGCACACATCGGATCCCAATGGAGCCTGACCATAAGCCCGTTCGTGAGCACCAACGACGTCTGAACAATGCCATGAGAGAAGTAGTAAAGAAAGAAATTTTGAAGCTTCTCAAGGCAGGGATTATCTACCCCGTTCAAGACAGTCAATGGGTCAGCCCGGTTCAGGTAGTCCCAAAGAAGGGAGGGATGACCGTTGTGAAGAACGAAAAGAATGAGCTGATCCCTCAGCGTACAGTGACAGGATGGAGGATGTGCATTGATTACAGGAAGCTTAACAAAGCAACCAGGAAAGATCACTACCTACTCCCGTTCATTGACGAGATGCTCGAACGGTTGGCGAAGCACTCATTCTTCTGCTTCCTCGACGGTTATTCAGGGTACCATCAAATACCTATCCACCCTGATGACCAAGACAAGACCACCTTCACATGTCCATATGGCACCTTCGCCTACCGTCGGATGTCGTTCGGATTGTGCAACGCACCAGCCTCATTCCAAAGGTGCATGATGGCCATCTTCTCCGACCTGGTCGAGAAGATAATGGAAGTATTTATGGATGATTTCTCAGTCTATGGGGAAACATTCGGGCGATGCCTCCAGAATCTCGAGAAGGTACTCCAGAAATGCAAAGAGGCGGATTTGGTTTTGAATTGGGAGAAATGTCACTTTATGGTGACAGAGGGAATTGTCCTAGGACATAAGGTCTCTGCCTGAGGGATTGAAGTCGACAAGGCCAAAGTTGAGGTAATTGAGTCACTTCCACCCCCGAGGAACATAAAAGGGATCCGCAGCTTCTTAGGACATGCCGGTTTCTATAGAAGATTCATCAAGGACTTCTCCAAGAAGGCTCGACCTCTCACCAGTCTTTTGGCTAAGGATGCACCGTTTGTCTTCGACAGCAAGTGCATGGAGGCATTCAATGAACTGAAGCAAGCTTTGATAACAGCCCCCATTATCCAGCCGCCCGATTGGTCACTCCCATTCGAAATCATGTGTGATGCAAGCGACTATGCCGTAGGGGCAGTGTTGGGGCAAACCAAGGATAAGAAGCATCACGCCATAGCCTATGCTAGTAAGACTCTCACTGGGCCACAACTCAACTATGCAACCACTGAGAAAGAACTACTAGCTGTAGTCTATGCCATCGACAAGTTCAGATCGTATTTAGTGGGAGCAAAGGTGATAATATACACAGATCATGCAGCTCTCAAGTACCTTCTGACTAAGAAAGATGCAAAGCCACGCCTTATCCGTTGGATCCGCCTCCTTCAAGAATTTGATCTAGAAATCAAGGACAGGAAAGGAGTAGAGAACACAGTGGCAGACCATCTCTCACGACTGCAGACGGAAGACCCCAACGGGTTGCCCATCAACGACTATCTGAGAGATGACATGTTACTTAAGGTAACAAGCACCGACCCTTGGTATGCGAATATCGTCAACTACATCGTAGCAGGATACATACCACCAGGGGAGGATAAGAAGAAGATCATCAGGGACAGCAAATTTTACCTTTGGGACGATCCATATCTTTACAAAGTCTGCACCGATGGTCTACTAAGAAGATGTGTACCCGCCTGCGAAGCGATGCAGATCATTGACAGATGTCATTCATCAGCCTTCGGCGGTCACTATGGAGCATTTCGTACAAGTGCTAAGGTATGGCAAAGTGGCTTCTACTGGCCAACCATGTACGAGGACACAAAGGAATATGTGAGAAGATGTTCACGCTGTCAGAAAGTGGGAGGAATCAATGCCCGTGATGCTATGCCCTTAACCAACAATCTTCAGATCGACATCTTCGATGTTTGGGGTATAGACTTCATGGGGCCCTTCCCTAACTCTGAAGGGTATGAGTATATACTTGTGGCAGTGGACTATGTCTCAAAGTGGGTCGAAGCTATGCCATGCCGGAATGCCGACTCCACACACTCCAAGAAAATGCTCCAAGAAGTCATCTTCCCAAGATTCGGCACACCCAGAGTGCTGATAAGTGATGGGGGTTCACATTTTATTGACAAGACCTTCAGAAAAATGTTGCAATCACTCGGCATCGAGCATAGAGTAGCAACTCCCTATCACCCACAGACAAGCGGTCAAGCGGAGACGTCCAACAAACAAATCAAGAACATTCTCCAGAAGACCGTCAAAAATGGGCAAGAATTGGAAGTCAAAGCTGTATGAAGCACTGTGGGCTTACAGAACAGCATACAAGACTCCAATAGGCATGACCCCATACCAGCTAGTATATGGGAAAACATGCCATTTGCCCGTCGAGCTCGAATTCAAGGCGTACTGGGCGATCAAGAAATGGAACATGGATTTGGACCAAGCCCAGATTAAGCGACAAATACAAATCGCCGAGCTCGAAGAATGGAGGGAGAAGGCGTACCACAGCTCCAAGCTCTACAAGGAGCGTACGAAGAGGTGGCACGACAAGCGCATCCGGGAGAAGCACTTCACGCCAGGTGATAAGGTACTCATGTTTAACTCCCGTGTTAAATTATTTGGTCATGGTAAATTATAAAGTAAGTGGGATGGCCCCTACACCGTCATAGAAACATCTAACCATGGGGCCGTCACTCTCCAAAGTGATGATGGAGAGCACTTTAAAGTAAATGGCCAGCGCTTGAAAATCTTTTTAGAACCCTCCATGCCGGAACTCGAGGAAGTAGATGTTCTCGAGTTCATCCCGACTTAAAGGTCCATCATGTACGGTCTAGCCCCGACCTTAACTGAGCCTTGTTTTTATTTGTTTTCACCTTTTGTTTTCTTTAGGAATAAATAAAACAAAAAGAATAGCCAAAGATAATACCAAACAAAAATTCCTTTCACATCATCGGTTTTATCACAACTTTATTTCGCAATCTCTCCTTGCTCACAAAAATTTTATTAAGGATGCTCTTGTCTATTTTGTTGTGAGGTTTGATATATGCATAAATCTTGACCTCTATCTTCTCATGATTTTCTCGGGAATCTTACTTTGCCTTTCAAACTGATTGTCACAAATTCTCCTGAAAAGCCTATTAGAGCCAAATACAGTTAGATTTTATAACTCCTCAAAAGCTAATCTGTTTGCGTTAAGTTTGATTAAGGCTTAATTCTCCAAAGTTGCATGCACTCCTCAGAACCTCAGTCATACATCATATCCATATGCAAGCGTCCCCTCCACTTTATGGCATAAAACATTCCCTGATCAATTCCATCAAAAGAATTTCTATCTGTATGCTCATTGCCCCATAATCAAAGATGAAAAGGAGCCCTTCTTTGCCTCAAGTATCATGGGAACCTCTCTTCTAAAAAAAAAAAAAGAGAGAGAGAGAGAGAGAGTTCCCCCTCTAAAAAAAAAGAGAAGAGGCAGAATGGCTACTTTATTTATTTTGGGCAAAGCATAAAGAAGAGTTATGCCATAAAGTGTGAGTCATCATGTCGCTACCATATGCATCATCTTTTTCTTGACTGAGTTATGAGGATGTGCAACGCACTTTCTAGAATTCTTCCTTAATTTTACAATACCTGCAAAAGATTATGCTCTCCTTACCGAACTCTAGATATAAGCCATATCAGAAAATAAGGAAAGCATTTTTTTGAGAGAGAACAGGTTTTTCCACCACTCCGAGTGACTCAGAATTTGAGAATTTTTGTGACATGATGGGAGAAGGGAAGAGTTCGGAAACCCGAGGGATCTTTGGGATTGAGAAGGGTCTTTGATTTTTCGCTATTCAACCTTTCAACTTCTCAAGACAATGAGCTTTAGCCACTTCCACATAGTGAGCCTGAGGAAATTGTTGAGATATCTTTGTCTTATCACCTTGATGATGTCTTTTTCTTTGGTTCAATCTTTTTGCTCGGGACGAGCAAAGATCTAAGTCTGGGGGGATGTTGGCGGTGCTTATCACTCAAATTTTACCGCCAACACCATTCAATAAAAGCCATCAACCAAGGATAAAATGAACATTCTTTTATGTTAATCGCTCTCCACGAGTTTTGTTGGAATATTTGAATGCAGGGAGCAATATGGACCAAAATGACAGGAAATGGGGGCCAAAGCCCACCGGCCGGCCCAATCATAGGCCGGCCGGTCTACTCAGGCTCCCGATGGGATCAATCTTCCTTCCAGAGGCCTTTTGCTGCTCCCCCACGTGGAATTCAAGGCCCAACCCAACAAGAGACAACCGACATTCTAGAACATGGGCTTTTGGGCCTAAACTTGAAGGCCACTCCATTTCTGCCGCCCCCATCAAGTAGCCGACCTCCGAACCGTCATCAGGAGCGAATCTGAGACGTCCACGCAAAAGACGGTGGCGAACCGCCATAATCAATGGCCGGCCGGCCACCCTACTAGGCCGGCCGGCCTACCTTTGCGCCACCGCCACTCCATCTTCGGCTACAAGATGCACACCGACATGAGGAACCTATAAATACCCCCGGCTAGCTTCAGAGCAACTCGCACCTGGAGATACACTTGAGTTAGTCATTAGTGAGTAGCGAAGCGCTGCTGGTAGTGAGTGAGTGAGTGAGAGGCTAGGAGAGTGAGTAGTCCCGGAATGCCGGGACTCTACTTCTTCAGCGCCTCGGGTATGCTCCTCGCCTGGGAGTAGTCGTTCGAGTCTTCCAGGCTGGGTAACATGTAAGGAGATTATCGGTCGGGCAATAAAGTATGGTATTCTTCTCTATTTATTTATGGGTTTCAGGTATGCTTTAAATATTTATTTATTTATTGCATAGACTAGCTTATTTGGAGTCCTCGCTAGTTGTGACGATAGGTGTAAACGTGGTGTTTAGACCTGGAGTTATCCCTGATTTGCTCTTAACCCCACGGAGGATGGTAGCCGCGAGTACGTGTGACAGGCGTACCGGTCTCTGTAATCCACCACGTCCGGGTTCATGTCTGTAGGGCTTTCAATAGCAGGCGGATTCCCAAAGTAGTTGAACCTAATTCTCGGGTTGCTGCTTTGGCACGTTTGTGCCCCGAAATAGATAATAGAGAAAGGACCATACCAAGTTGCCCAGCTGCATAGCTCCTTGACATTAGATTACCTGGCCAGAAGATCTTTTTATTTATTGTTGCGCTCTTGCTCCCCTGTGCCACCTTGATCGGATAATTTATCTAGGATAGAGTTGTTAGTACACTGTTCGTTCCCTGTGGATTCGATACCCTAGGAATACTCCTTGCGGTGAAAGCTACACCGGTATCCGTACGCTTGCGGATTAATTTCTGTTAGGCCTTAGGACTGCCAACAATGACCTCGCGGTCATCAGGTTTCTTCTTCTGGCCTTTTCCCTTGCCGTTAGTCAGACGAGCTCGGGCATCAGCTGCTTTGGCGCACTTCTCGACGATGTCAAAGAGTTCGGCAGGCGTCTTGGTCTCCATCTCAGCGATGGTCTCCACCGTCTTCACATCCAGACACCCTTCCTTGTAGATCCAGATCACCTCTATATCGAGGATGTTCGGGATAGTGTTCCTTATCTGGCAGAAGCGCTTCGTGTAGTCCCGAAGGGTTTCGTCAGGCTTCTACTTAATGCTCCTCAGCTTGTCTGCCGTACCATGGCGTGTGTAGGAACATAGGAAGTTCCCTTCAAACATCTTCTTGAGTTCGTTCCACGAGTCGAACGAGAAGGAGGGCAGGTTCATCAGCCAAGTCCTTGCTGCCCCTGTCAGAGCCGTGGGGAGGTAACTGCACTTGATCCTCTCATCACCACCGGCCGCATCAATGACGGTGGAATAAATCTGCAAAAATTCTCCAGGATCGGAGGTACCGTCATACTTCTCAATGATGTTGGGTTTGAACTTGTCGGGCCATTGCACTGTCCGGAGATATCGTCCGAGAGCTCGGTATGCTGGAGGATGCTCGTGCATATTCCTCTGCGGGGGCCCTACAGAACGGGACCGAGCCGGATGATTCTGCGGCACTCGTTCCCCCAGGCGTTGATGTACCGGCACAGCTTGACGTTGATTCAATTGGTGGCGGGCATCAGAGGGCGCCAGCTACCACCCCTGATTCCGCCGATGGTGGGACGAAGACCCATGCGAAGAAGCTTGATTGCCCCGTGCGTTCACGGGTCCGAGCCGATGATGAATGCTCGACTCGCGCCGACGCCGCCGCAACTTGATTGTCTTGCTGTGGTGCCTGGAGTCGCCCGGCTAGCTCTGCAGCCTGCTGGATCAAGGGAGCCATCGGGGATCCATTAGGAGCCAGCCGGTGAAGGGACTCCAGCATCGTCTGCAGTCGAACGGCGTCGAAAGCCGAGTTCAGATTGCGTGGTGTGACCGCCGATGGTGCTTGGTGTAGCTGTTGAAGTCGAGACATGATGGAGCAGATTGTCCGCACATTGCTGGACACCTCATTGGAAGCGCGTCCAGCCATGCCAATCTTGCGGGACGGATCCACCTCTTCTTCTAAACTCTCTCCGATCTCAGGGCAATCATCACTAACCCACGATTCATCATCATGGCCAGGAAAGCCGAGACCGAAGCCGGGAAAGTAGTGTCCTTCCAAGATAGCCTTGACCACTTGCTCTTCTAGGGCAGAGCCAGAATATGGATTTGAGGCAAATTCCACTTCCGGATGAGTTCCCGAAAGAGAGCCCGATACCCATGCCTCCTTCTGGAAAGCGTCCGCCGAGTTCATCTACCCGAACGGCCACTGCGGTCCAGGCGCCGACGCATGGTGATCTTCTTCCACCGTCTCCTCAGTCAAATGTAGCGAGGCCATCAATTCCGCCAGAGGTGCCTCCTGCCCGACTGGCGGGCTTGCTTGCTGGAGATCACCTTCCCCGTCGGCGACGAACACAAGCGATCCGAAGCGGAACTCGGCGCTGACAGGAAACTTCACGTCGTTGGGCAATGCCATCTGGTGTTCTTGACGGAATCTCAACGCTGCCCCCCTTCCTGGCGCGCCTCTGTCGTAGCCCACCTGAACGGGACGTTCGGCAGATATTTGGATCGTGGGAGCAACGTAGGAAGTAGAGATCGATCTAAGAAGACACGGAGGTTTATACTGGTTCAGGCCTCCCGAAGGATAAAAACCCTACGTCCAGTGTAGATCTTGATTAAGCTGACAGCCTTCATGCTTGGGTTGCGGAAAGTGTCGATTCACTCCTCATCAGGGGTGTACATGAATATTTATAGGCCAAACAACCGCCTATAGAGTCCTAGCGCGATTACAATTCAACTTTCTTATTTCAATAAAGAGATCGGAACATATCTCCTAATCGTTGACGTGCAAGACAAGTCTTCGGAAACTTCCATAATTAGCCTTCGGAATATCGGGAATTTTAGGGTTACGGCAATACTCTATATTTATAAAATGGTAGAAAATAGATTAGAGGATTTCTCACCATCTCTCAATTTGAGTTTGAGACGAGTCATCATTTATCTAATAATGCTTGATTTTATTTTAGAAGTGAGGTTGGTTCAAACGTGACATGCTAAACAACTACTCATAATGGTATGGTTGGTAATCTCATATATGGTAGGAAAAAAAGAATGTGTCGTGCTACAAATTAATCTTTTGAAGGAAATGTGTCATGCTGAAATAAGATAATGTGCCATTCTAGCTAGACATGTCACGGTGTATTTTTTATAACGGTGTATTTAGAAATCAGGATTAAGCATTTATTCGATATTAATATTATTCCAAAATTTAGCTATTTGTTCATAATGGTATGGTTGGTAATTTAGAAACATGTGTGAAGGGTATTTTTGGTTATTTATTATTATTCTGAATCTATTTTTTGACTCATAATGACATGGTGGGTAATTTAGAAATATGTGTGAGAGGTATTTTTGGCTATTTTTTATTATTTCAAATTTAGCTATTTTATAAATATTTTTAGGGGGTTTTCTGACTAATTGTTTCATAATGGCAGTGGTGAGTAATTTTCTTTTCTTATTTTCTCGAAATAACGTGGGAATTTCTAGCAATTTAGAGCGAACGTGGTGGCTCCTTTTCGTCATCAAATACATATATAATAGATATGGCTACCCCTAGATTTATTAATACTATTTTTAAAAAAATATATTATTATAAAAGTTTGAGATAGTTATTTATTATCATTATTATTTATTTTATACTCTATATTTATAAAATAGTAGAAATAGAATGGAGAATTTTTCACCATCTCTTAATTTTAGTGTGGGATGAGTCATTTTTTTATCTTGAATTGTGTCTTAGATAGCCCATTGTATTTGATTTTGTTTTAGAACTGAGGTTGGTTCAAACGTGTCATGCTGAACAACTAACATGTGATAAAAGAACGTGTCCTACTACAAATAAATTGTTTGAAGAAAACATGTCATGCTAAAAATAAGAGAATATGCCATGCTAGTTAGACATGTGGCGGTGTATTTTTATAACGTTGTATTTAGAAATAGGAATTAAGTGTATTTTGGATATTTTTATTATTTTAAAATTTAGCTACTTTGAACTTATAATGGTATGGTGGGTAAATTTAGAAATAGGTGAGTCTCTTTCGAAAGCTGAATAACTGAACTAAGTAGAATTGACAACAAGAATTAGAAATATTTTTAGCAATTTTTATTATCCGAGTTAGTTATTTTTTGGACTTTTAATGGCATAGCGGTAATTTCGAAATAGTTATATTTTTATTATTTCGAATTTAGCTATTTTTTGACCCATAATGGCATGTTGGATAATTTAGATAGGTGTTAGGGGTATTTTTGGCTATTTTTTATTATTTCAAATTTTGCTATTTTATAAATATTTATAAGGGGTTTTCTGACTAATTTTCACAACTATAGTGGTGGGTAATTTTTTCTTCCTAGTTTCTTGGATTATCGTGTGAATTTCTAGGCCTTGAGAGAGAACGTGGTGGCTTATTTTCTTTGTCAAATATAGATATAATAGATTTTATCAAGTTTTGTTGAATAATAATCGGTAACTTGTATGGGTTCTGGGTTCTATCCCCCCCCCCCCCCCCCCCAACCGAATTTATTGAATTATAAAAGAGAATATGCATTATGTTTAGTTAGTATTTTTAGGTGTAATATTTTTAATTAGGCCCTGTTTGGATCCTCTAACTGGCTAAAATTAACTAATAAAATATTTAGTCAATTAAAGTTTGGCTATCTAAAGTTTAAGAGGTAAATATTTGAATCCTCCTTGGCTAATAGAAAATTTGACACCACGGCCCCCGCTCCCGGCCCATCACGTGAGAGAAAACGAATGCAAAACCAGAGGCGGTTGAAAAGGGCATTTTTGTCTTTCCTCATTTTCCCCTAATGTTTAGTTACTTTTAGGAGGGTTGAGTTTGAGTTGAATTTAGTCAATTTTTTTGTTTGAATTCAAATTAACTAAAATTAGGCAGCTAAAAGTTAAAGAGGTAGATCTGAACAGGGCTTTAGTTGTGCGAACGAAAGAAAACTTGCCAGGATGATCTTCGGCCTTCAGCTGTATTGTTCTCATCTCCAGCTCTGTTAATAGTTGCATTTCCCCTAATGACCCTTCATACCTATTTCTAAATTACCCATCATGTCATTATAAGTCCAAAATATAACTTAATTCGGATTATAAAAGTCCTTATTTCTAATTTATCCACTATACCATGAGTCCAAAATAGCTAAATTTTAGAATAATAAAAATATCCAAAATACACTTAATTTCTATTTCTAAATACATCGTTATAAAAATACAATGCCATATGTCTAGCTAGCATGGCACATTCTCTTATTTTTAGCATGGCATGTTTTCTTCAAAAGATTTCTTTGTTGCACGACCCATTCTTTTTACTACTATGACATATGTTAGTTGTTTAGCATGGCACGTTTGAACCGACCTCACTTCTAAAACAAAAGCAAATACAATGGGTTAGCTAAGACATAACCCAAGATAAATGATGACTCATCTCACATTCAAATTGAGGGATGGTGAGAAATTCTCGAATCTATTTCTACTATTTTATAAATATAGAGTATAAAATAAATAATAATAATAATAAACTATGTTATTAATTTTCTAGATATATAAAAATATTTAAATAGTATAGTAAGTCTAGCCGTGCAAATGCGCGGGCAGCCATCCTAGTTCCCCAAAATCAGCCCCCATTTTATTATGATGAGATGTCTGTCAGCGACCATTCTTCCTCCCATCTCTTCTCTACATGGATCCACCAATTGTCCCTCCACCAATCATCATTGTCCCCCGCCTCGCTAGTTCGCCACCGCCAATCGTCTCCATGGGCCCATGAGGCCATGAGGTAGCCTCATCAGTGGGAAGAGAAGGGAGGAAAATGGATAGCATGATGGGAAGCGATGATCACGGTAGCGTGATGGGAGGGGAAGCAAGATTCAACTTAACGATGTTAGCAAAATTCAACTCGCGAGAATGCAAGAACATGAAGTGTCTGTGCTGTGATGAAGCTGCAGCCTTTTATGGTTTTCTCTCTGTTTTTTTTTTTGTATGAAGTGTCCCCTAATTTCTAGAGCACCGCCAGCACTAATTTCTAGAGCACTACCAGCACATGCCGTACATGACTCAACTGCCTGAGATCCTAAAGACTCAGGCTAAACACTGACTGAAAACAGAAACGACTCTGAAACTGGCACAGACTCACTACGCCTAGACACTGAAGAAAATCCGACAATAGCAAAACACCTGAAATCGGTAACCACGGAACACGCAAGGGTTGCAGGCAACAAAGGAACCATGATGGGAAGCAATCTTCTCCAAATTTCTGAACTTAATCTTTTGTGGCCTAAAAAAAATGCAAAAATTACATCAAGATATCCATTATTCAGCTTTGTTATCTGTTTCTATATGTACTATAGATTAATAATTGTTGTTGTTTTGCCAAATTTTATTGGTGTTCAACTGAACACTTGAATAGCCTTGATACATGATAGCTCCAAGTCTCCAACCCTGGGTAAAATGGAGTTGTCGACTCGTCGTGATGAAGTGGTGGAGTTTGGTGAACTGGAAGTTAGCATATGCAAGACAAAGAACATACTATGGTTGCGCTAATATCACCAATTAAACCATATAGTTCTAGAAAAAAATTTAAAAAGAGAGAGAGGGAGAGAATAAGCTAAGTTATAATCTTAGAACGGAGAAATGTTGCACTGTTGCATGTGTTGCATCTACACATGGAAACATCAGTGATAAGTTACTTTTGTGGAGAGCTAATAATTTCAAATACAATAACCCTACTGGTACATTTGTCCAATGACAGAATTGCACAATCCCATTGCTTCTTATAATTTCTCCCTAAGTCTCCTTGTACCTCTCGGCCTCCCGAACCATGCGTTCGATCTCCTCCTTGCTCAGCCCGCCATTATCGTTGGTGATGGTGATCTGGTTCGTCTTCCCCGTCGTCTTGTCCTCAGCGGACACGGTCAGGATACCATTCGCTGCCATGTCGAAGCACACGCTGATCTGGGGAACGCCTTGGGGCGCCGGTGGGATGCCTGAGAGCTCGAATTTGCCAAGCAGGTTATTGTCCTCGGCTCTGCGACTCTCGCCCTCGTACACGTGGATGACCACAGCAGTTTGCTTGTCATGGTAGGTGGTGAAGACTTCCTCCTTCCTTTTCGGGACGCGGGTGTTCCTCGGGATCAGCACCTTCATCTTACCACAGTCCGCCTCAACTCCGAGAGAGAGTGGCGTGACGTCCATCAGTAGCAACTCCCGAACCTTCTTACCGCTGGCCTCGCTGCTGAGGTTGGCAGCGTGGCTAGCGGCTCCACACGCGACGGCCTCGTCAGGATTGATGGTTCTGCGGAGCTCCTTCCCGTTGAAAAATTCTTTGAGCAGGTTCTGAACTTTGGGGATGCGGGTGGAGCCGCCCACGAGGACGATGTCGTCCACGCTGCTCTTGTCAATCTTGGCGTCACGGAAGCACTTCTCAAGTGCCCTCTTGCACTTTGTGAAATGGACCTTGTTGAGCTGCTCGAACTTGGAGCGGCTGATGGTGCTTCTGAAGTCGATGCCGTCGTGGAGAGAGAACTCCGCAATGGTGGTTTCTTCTGCTGAAGACAGGGCTTTCTTTGCCTTCTCGCAGGCAACCCTCAGCCGCCGGAGCGCCCTTGGGTTGCTTCTGATGGCTGGCTTCTCATGTTCCCTTACGAACTCACGGAGAAGGTACTCAACCATCTCGCTGTTGAAATCCACCCCGCCAAGGTGAGTGTCACCGGCAATAGTATTCACCTCGAAGAGCGCCATATCAATGTCCACGCCCGGGTCAATTTTGAGAAGCGAGACATCCAACGTACCGCCTCCAAAATCAAAGACTAGGACCATCCTCCCTTCGTTGCTCACCGGCATCTTGCAGAGACCGAAGGCGATGGCCGCGGCGGTGGCCTCGTTGATGATGTGTAGGACGTTCAGGCCGGCGATCGCGGCAGCATCGATGGTGGCCTGCCGCTGGGAGTTGGTGAAGTAGACCGGCACAGTGATCACGGCGTTCTTGACCTTCCTGCCGAGGGACATCTCGGCCGTCTCCTTCATCTTTGCGAGCACCATGGCGGAAATCTCCTCAGGTGTGAATTGCCTCTCCTCGCCTTTGTGCTGCACCACGATCAGCGGCCGGTCGTCGCGCCCTGCGACGACTTTGAAAGGCCATGTCTTCATGTCTGCTTGAACTGACTCGTCACTGAATCGGCGGCCCATCAGTCGCTTCACTTCTGTAAAAGAGCAGCTTCCAATCAGAAATTTGATTTGCAAGAAAATCTAATTTTGAGCTGCTATACTCCTACGTACAGATGCCTGATGGTGTTAGCAAATGAGGGTACAGTTTAGCTTTGGACTCACTTTCTCCAATACAGTTTTCTTGATTTTCCCCCCTACAAACTCCAG
Source organism: Eragrostis nindensis (assembly GCA_012490785.1). Taxonomy (NCBI): domain Eukaryota; kingdom Viridiplantae; phylum Streptophyta; class Magnoliopsida; order Poales; family Poaceae; genus Eragrostis; species Eragrostis nindensis. The sequence continues at coordinate 242,515 of JAAXCT010000374.1, read as the reverse complement.
TTTCAAAATAAAAAAGAAGTAGAAATGCCGTGATGGCAAATTAGAAAATCTCCATCCAGTAGTATTAATTCTTGTTTTGAATTTCGAACGCTAGCTGTTTTCATTGGTAGCTGCGCATGGAACAATTAATTGATGTGTTGAACGAAGGGTTTGCATGGCAGTAGGAGTGGTACTGCTTAGAGAAACTAAACGGCCACAGAAGACAGTAAAAGTAGCCCCTTTTTCCTCCAAAAATAAAGCAGCACGCCATTGTCCCATTGACCAAGGACGCGGCGAACAGCGAACACGCCACTGATCTGTATGCTGTGTGCTTCCTAGCTACTTAACAATCAGTGATGAACGCCGCGGCGAACTGCCAAGCAGCAGGATGCATGGAGAGCAGGAGACCCAAGAATGAAGAATACAACGTGCGATCGAGTGATGAAACTGGTTTAGTGGTTCTCACCGAAGATGGTGTTGGCCGGATTCGAGGAGGCCCCGTCCGCGGCCTCGTTGCCGACGAGCATCTCGTCGTCGGTGAAGGCCACGCAGGACGGCGTGAGGCGGTCGCCGAAGTTGTTGGCGATGACCTCGGCGCGGTCGCCACGCCACACGGCGACGCACGAGTACGTCGTCCCGAGGTCGATGCCGATCGCCGGGCCGTCGTCGCCCTGGGTCTGGGAGGACGCCATCTCGTACCTCGGAGTCGGAGGCGAGGAATGTACTACTACTGTATCTGTCTCCTACCACCGAGATGAATGGTCTGCTGTGCTTGGTGTGAATGCGAATGAACGTGACCAGCAGCTTGGGGCAAATATATACGGCGAGGGAGATCAAACCCAGGAGGACGTGGGCCGTCATCCTTGCTCGGCATTATGTTCTAGGACAGCCATTGTCAAGTGAGCCGGCCTGCAAGCGCCTGGATGTTTCGGGTTTTTTTTTTTCACCTCTTTTTTCCCAATCTAATCATTGTTCTCTACCTCGATTGTAATTTTTGGTGTATCATATAGTTCAACGAGACCTAATTAAGAAAAATTACATGTCGTTTGTTGAAGTACTTTTCATATATCGAAACATTCATTGTCGAGGTTTGTGTCGTCTTTGAGAAAGAATAGCAATTGTTCCCCATTTGAACATGGAGTTGGTTGATCTTTTGATTCTTTTCCTTGGCCATTTGTACAAGATTTGTCGGATAAGTTGCAGATGAAAGGGTTCCAACAAATGCCCACCTTACTGACCAGCTGCAATGCAGATTTTTGAATCTTTTCAGCTTTGGTTGCTTCACGGGTTTGAGTCATGCAGCAGTTTTCATTTTGGAGTAACCATCATTTAGTCCACCATATTTTCACAAAAGGGATAAACTCTGTGTGTACAGAACGCGGAAATTTGAGCGTGCAATTAGTTCGATAGGTACATGGAAAATTCAACAGACATACTATAACTCCATACGACAGTGCATCGCTTACTATGGTTCCAGAAGCAAAAGAAAGCGTTTGTTAAGCTACGTCCGTACGTATGCCAATGCAAAGTTGCAACAAAACCTAACGACCACTAGTTACGCTAACAACGGCCACAAAGAGGACTAGTAAACTGTCTAATCGAATCCATGTTGCCGGCCAGCCATCAGTACGACGCCGTTGACTGTGTTTGGGATGCAGAATCACTTCCCACTCTTCATTCTCTTGTTGGCCTTCTCCGTCGTCCTTGGTTCCATCTCCTTTTCCTTGTACCTCTCGGCGTCCTGCTTCATGCGCTCGATTTCCTCCTTGAGCAGCCGGCCGCTGTGGTTAATGATGGTGATGTTGTTCGTCCCCCCGGTCGTCGTCTCCTTCGCAGAAACCTTCAAGACGCCGTTGGCATCGATGTCGAAGGTGACCTCAAACTTGATAGCGCCCTTCGGCGCCGGAGGGAGGCCGAACAGCTGGAATGTGCCAAGCAAGTTGTTGTCCCTGCTACTTGCGCTCTCGCCCTCGTACACTGGAAAGGTTGCGATCTTCTGGTTGTCTTTAAGGGTGACCAAGTCGTTCGTCTTCTTCACGGGAATGGTCGGTGTTTCGCGGGATCACCACGCTCATTACTGCAAAATCATGGTCGATCCCGACCCCGAGAGAGAGCGGTGTGACGTCCAGCAATAGCATATCCCCATCCTTCCATCTCCGGTTTCGCCGCTGAGGATGGACGCCTGGATGGCGGCTCCGAACGCTACAGCCTCGTCGGGATTAATGCTACGGCAGAGCTCCTTCCCACCGAAGAAGTCCCGGAGCATGGTCTGCACCTTGGGGATGCGGGTGGATCCACCCACGAGGACAACATCGTTGACGCTGCTCTTGTCCACCTTTGCGTCGCGGAGGCACTTCTCCACCGCCTCCATGCATTTGCTGAACAGTTCCATGTTTAGCTCCTCAAAGCGGGAACGGTTATGTTGCAGCAGAAGTCAGCGCCATCGTGGAGCCCGTCGATCTCAATGGTGGTCTGCGTCGAGGAAGACAACATCCTCTTCGCTCTCTCGCAGGCAGTCCTCAACCGGGTCAGCGCCTTGTGGTTGCTTCTGATGTCCAACTTCCTGTGCTTCCTTATGAACTCCCTCAGACAGTGTTTCACCATCTCGTTGTCAAAATCCGCCCCACCGAGGTGACTGTTACCAGCGATGGCCTTCACCTCGAAGATGCCCATGCCTATGTCAATTCCTGGATCAATATTGAGGAGAGAAACATCAAAGGTGCCGCCACCGAGATCAAAGACTAGAACCATCCTTCCACCATCAGATACGGGCATGTTGTCAAGACCATAGGCAATGGCGGCAGCTGTGGGCTCGTTGATGATGCGCATGACGTTGAGTCCAGCGATGGTGCCAGCGTCGATGGTAGCTTGGCGCTGAGAGTTGTTGAAGTAGACCGGGACGGTGATAACCGCGTTCTTGACCGTCCTTCCAAGGTAGACCTCCGCAATCTCCCTCATTTTGGACAGAACCATAGCTGAGATTTTCTCAGGCGTAAACTGCTTCTCCTCTCCATTGTAACACACCACGATCATTGGGAAATCCTCGTCACCTGCGATGACTTTGAAAGGCCAAGACTTGATGTCTTCTTGCACACACTCATCACTGAATCGGCGGCCAATCAGTCGCTTCACATCTGTAAGAAAACCGTCATGTAATCAGTCCAATGAATGAACCACAAACAGCGTAGATTTCAGTACTTGATTTCACAATAAAATCACTGAAATGGTACCTATAAATATCTTCAATCATTCTTCTCAATGAAGTGAATTCGAATCCACACAACTAGTCGACCGGTTTCTTAAGAGAAACTGAAACGTTTCTGTTTCTTAAAGAATCTGGAACCGTACCAAACGAGCCCTAAGGTAACCATTTTAGCATATCATTCCAAGGCCATGTCACAGTTAAATTGCTCGGATCTACTGGAATGGTGGCAGCCCTCTGTTGCCACATCTATAAATATGATGTTAGTTATAAAATTGAGTGCAGCAGCCTAAATCTGCAGCTATGAAAAGGAGGACACCGGAAATTTTATGTCAACTAATGTACATGTATCAAACAATCTAAGTTGTGCCGAGTAAAAATTTTTATGTCACATTTAGCATTTATTAAAAATAAAATCAAAGTATTCTAGTGTTTCAAAGTAATACTGAAATAGCAAGAAATATTTTTCATTACACTCCAGTGTCATTACACTCAAATGTTTAATTGATATGGGAAATGCAAGATATTAACCAGTGTCATTACATGTCATTACACTCCAGTGTACATGTATCATTACACTCCGACTTAATAGCAATTAAATAACCTCTTGCTAAGAAGTCAGCATGGAAAAAGTCAACAATGATTATCAGCAAATCTGATCTTTGATAAAATCATGGAAGGCCAGCTACTTTTTGTTAGTTATCCACAAAGTTGGTTTAAAAGCAGTTGATACATATGTTTATACTTATGAGTTGATACAGCAACAAGTCTCAGAGAACATTTTGGAATAATGGCAGAGGAAAGACATCAGAGATGAACTGAGTGTAAAATAATGCTCACTACAAATGACGGATTTTCTAGTTCTATATATTGGTTTCACAAAAGTATATTTCCTTCAAATAAATAAGCACTACTAAGATGTTACTTCAGAGCTCGGTTTTGCTTCCAAATTTCAAATATGTCCTGACACTTTTGATCAAAAGCCCTTTCAAAGATCTTGACAGGTGCCTTCAACATGAAGCATCTCATTATTCAATTTCAGCAGACAATAACTCTGATATAAAATAAAATTGCTTTAGCGATACATGACACACCAGGAGATACCCATAGAAATTTACTTTTGAATGCACTGTGAATATTCTCAATTTTTTAAATGAAAGTACTGTGATTGCACATTTCTTGACGCAAAAATGTTGAAGCACTTGCAACCTGATGATATAAGGTGAGCATTTTATACATGAATTCCATAATACAGAATGTGCCAACACATTTGTTTCAAATACTAATGGTGAACATAAATCAACACTGATAAGCATACACAGCTTCTGATGTAACAACCTGGTTACTTGGTTAGTGATGTTAGAATAGCTCTATCGACACAAAAAAAAACTTGGAAAACATTGACAAATTTGGATTTGTTCAGTTTTAGTGGAAACTAATATGCTGTTATGAGTCATGACAATACCTTTGTTAATCGAAGTAATGAGACACTAAGAAAATCAAGCATCATAGAATAGCCTAATAAAAATAGGGATCCTAGGTGCTTTTTTTAAAAAAAAAATACCTACTAGGAAGCAGAGATTATTCTCTTTCAAAAATGACCCTTTGGGACCTATTTCTAGCTTTGTAAAATAGTCCTCCATACAGTACAGGTGCACATGGCGATTGCAGGGGACTTATTAGGCCTGTTAACATGTGCCTGACTATCTGTTTCATTCAATAATCATAAGAACTATTCCTTTGCTATTGAAACCAACCACAGTATCCTACTCTCAAAGCTGGAATCACTGTTAAAAACTGCACATACATATCCACTCTGTCTTCAAAAGCGAAGAACAACTAGTAACCATACTTATATGGACACAACCTGCTCAACTGAATGCTTTAAAGGATTATTTATTTCACCTTTAAAGGCTCAAGTGATAATGTTACAGAACTTCGCCAGAAATTAAAAGATGGCGAGTATCGTGTATGTCACCAGATTGATAAATAATTCTTCAGATTTGATTTGATATCACTACCTCAAGCCACTTGATTCTTTTTTGCATGGTGGTCCGTTGCCGAAATTAGCATGTTCAGATAGAGATAACCTGGTTATCTGCTCAATGAAACCGGTTTATCCTTTCGAAGAAAGACTGTTGACCATGTGGCCAACAGTATAGCATGCAGAGTCGTATGACTCCTACTACTACTGTCAGAGTATCAGTGATGAAAACGATGGCAAAGAGCCAAGCAGAATGCATAGAGACCGAAGAAAACAACATGCGAGCAAGTGATGAAATTTCAGATCAAGACGAGCTGTTCCCACCATAGACGGTGTTGGTGGGGTTGAGGACGAGCCTCTCGGTGTCCTTGAACGCCACGCAGGACGGCGTGAGACGGTTGCCCTGGCTGTTAGCGATGACCTCGAAGCTGCCGTTCCGCCAGACGGCGACGCACGAGTATGTCGTCCCGAGGTCGATGCCGACCGCCGGCCCCTCTCCCGTCGACGACGCCATCTCCAACCCTCCGAGTTAGTACTAGTAGTATGCAGGCAGCAGGCGTGAGCTTTTTTTTTTTTTATCTTCTTTTCAAATGGCAGGTGGGTGAGCTTGAAGGAGCACAGTAAATATTCCAAGAAGGAGTAAGAACACTGAGCACGACTTCGCTGTGCTGCTCACATCAATAAATACTTCTTTTTAGTTTCATTGACACTTTAATTTTTTCCATTTTTCAAAATAATCGACTATCTTACTTTCTAAGCATATTATTTTTTAAAATATATTTAATATTTATCTCTGCGTATATTTCATTACCATTTTTTCTTAATCTCTGCATCAAAAACTAAAGCATAAATTATACTAAAAGAGTAAATAAATAACACAAGTCCATTGCCAGTTATATCACGTCTCGCTTGCTGAACTCTTGGCTATCGCAAACAAGTACTCCTACCTTCGTCCCTAAAAATTCAAACACTCAGAACCCTCCTATTTAAGGGACGAAGGAGTAGTATTTTGTTGGGTTGATGAAAATTTCTGTGTGTATCGATGAGAAAACTTTCTTTCTCGTATATTTTTTCTTCCTTTCAAAATATAGACAGTTATGGCTTCAAACATGGTAATTAAGAAGAAAAAAGATGCATAGATATTGTAGAAATGTCCATATTTTAAAAAGAAAGAAGTATGTCATCAGAAAATTTGTGATTCAAGGAGCGGGCTCATAGCGCGCGCTGCTAGTAGTAAAAGGTTTTTTTTTTGCCCTGTCTGGCCTACTATTTACTGAATAATTTTACTTGTTTTTCATTCACTCAATTGTTGTAGTACTCCTTTTACAATTTATTCGACACTTTAGCTGTCTTTAGTTTTTCTAAATAATTAGCATTCTCATTTTTTGATGTACTTTTTTCTTTCCAATACACTTTTATCTTCATCTATTTTTTTTTCTTGAGCACTTATTTTTATTAATTTTTTTATTTTTATGCTAAAAATTAAAACGTCAATTATATCGAGACCAGAGACCAATCAAATATAGGTTTCAAATAAGCTATATTTGATTGGTATCGTCCGCAATTTTTTATTTTTTTCACTGAACTTGCGACGCTGCGAGCCCAGCTGGCCAGCTCGCCAGCCTCCGTCGTGGTGGTCCAGAGACCAGAGGTGAGCAACGGGAAGAGCAGCAGAACGATGCGACAGCTCCTGTGGCAGGGAAGAGCAGCAGAACGATGCGACAGCTCCTGTGGCAGAGCAGCACAGCAAAGGAGGCAACTGATGCACCAGACCGCGGATCCTGGCTCGCGAACTCAAGTCCGGTATCTTAAAGGCTGCCCGCACTGGGATACGCTAAAGCTCCCTCCAGGAGCGTTTAGCGTAACGAAGCGTTGCACCGGGCTCCTGGAAAGCCTCCGCTACGGTAGCGGAGGAGCTTCGTTCCGCTACTCCTGGCGGTCTCCGCGGACGTCCGCCGTCGGGCGTGGGGCCCGCGCCCGTCCAACGGCCTCGCCTGCGCGCCTGGGGAGGGAAAAGGGGAAGGACGGGCCGGCGGAGGGAGGAGAGGCGCGGCGGCCGAGGAGGAGGAGGGGCGCGGCGTCGGAGGAGGAGGGGAGGGGCGCGCGGCGCTCCCGAGGGGGAGGAGGAGAGGCGCCGCGGCTGACGCGCGGCCGAGGAGGAGGAGGGGCGCGGCGTCGGAGGAGGAGGGGGAGGGGGAGGGGGCCGAGCGCGGCGTCGGAGGAGGAGGGGGAGGGGCGCGGCGGCGCTCCCGCGGGGGAGGAGGAGAGGCGCGGCGGCCGACGCGCGGCCGAGGAGGAGGAGGGGCGCGGCGGCCGGCGTGGATGCGGAGGCTGGGGCGGTGGGGGCGTGGTCCTGCGAAGGGTGATGGCGGCCGACGCGCGGCCGAGGAGGAGGAGGGGCGCGGCGGCCGGCGTGGATGCGGAGGCTGGGGCGGTGGGGGCGTGGTCCTGCGAAGGGGCGCCAGACAAATGGATGAGGAGAGAGAGAGAGAAGGGGCGGCGGGAGAGAAAAAGAAAAGGAAAAAAATAAGAGAGAGGAGATGGTAGTTAGAATGAGTGAATAAAATATAGAATAGTAGGATATAGAAGAAGGATATAGAGGAATGATGGGTGCGGGAGAAATTATTTTAGAGGAGAGAATTTCGATGACTAGGACGAAATATTCCTTTTAGAGGAAGGATATAGAGGAACACGAGTGCGGAGAGCCTTAGCGCAGAAAGGAGGTGTCCTTTTGTTGACTTCTACGCCCAACTCATCGACGAGACGATGACGGACGCGCTCCGTGGGCTCCACATTGGTGTTCCACCGGCTCGGCCACGTGCCTCCCTCAAGCCGCGCGTCCATCAGTTCATGGCGACTTCGGGGGCGTTCGGCGCACTCCCTCTAAACTTTAACACCCGTCACATCAAAGAGAATCTTACTATTTAAATATATTTTTATTAATTTAATGACAAAACTTATGTCACGACCCCCCTCTAAATCACGAGACGAATCTAATGAGCCTAATTAATCTATATTTTGCTACAGTGATGCTACAGTAACCGTCATCTAATCACGCCTTAATTACCCTCATTAGATTCGTCTCGCGATTTCGAGCGGAGTCCTGAAATTAGATTTGTAATTAAACTTTATTTGTAATCACAATATTCGTTGAAAAAACCCTCTAAAGTTTAGACCCCGTACGTCGAACACCCCCTTCGTTTGCAGCTGTGACAGTACATGGATTTTTAAATAAATAATTAGTACACGGTTTTGGTTATGCTGCTAGGTGTTTAGATTTATAGCATTTTTTATGAATCTTAACAAAATAAGTATCATTTTTCAATCTACCAAATACTTTTAAATCGCTAAACTTTGCTAATGGCTCTTTACATAGTTAAAAGACATGTCTTTCCCTCTACAAAATTACCACGCCACGTCAGTTACATGTCTTTTTTTTCCATAGTACTCGTAGAAAACTTTTTATAGTATTTGAATCTTACAAAATTTATATATTTTTCTTTTGTTTTAAAAGAGTCTATATTTATACATATTGTTGATCAAATTTAAAGAATTAGATTTATAATAAAAATAGATAAACACTATATTTGTAAATGAGGGAGTGGCACCCTATCGCTCCAATAAATTTGGCGCTGGTCTACTTGGTCTAATTCCCACCAGGCCCGTCCCTGGGCATGTGCGGCCGGTGCGACCGCACAGGGCCCCCAAATGCCCTGGAAATTATAGATATGCAGTGCAGGTCCGAATCGCTAGATGAGATTTCTTCAATTGCGTCAGGTTCAGTCTCTAAACACTGCTTCGCAGTAGACCAATCAGCTTCTATTGATAGACGATTAGATGGATAGTAGATAGAATGCAGCACCTCGCTGCGGTGCCGCGCACCCCTATCCTTTTCTTTTGCAATCGTGGTTGTCTGCCGGAATGCCGCAGGTTCCGGCAACGCAGTGCCTGCTCTGTATCCTTGATCTCCTCCAGGCCATGGTGTTGCTTCACTGTCGCTAGAAACAGCTCACGCCGCACGCAAACGGCAGCGGTGCGTTCACACAGCGGCTTGCCTTTTGCCCTTGCCTTTTGTCCAGCGCTATGCCCTTTTTTGCCATGCTTTTTTGTTTAACGATTGTTGAATAATTGACCAGTGCAATTACTTAATTTAGTCAATCTTATGATCTTCTTGTGACTGAAAATAAAACAGATGGAGTATCTGACATTAAAGCAAATGAACTATGATAGTTTTATTTTGATGTTAGTTATGTTTAGGGCCTCACTTAGGATTTTGCACAGAGCCTCAGGTTAGTCCGGGATGGCCCTGATCCCACGCGGTTAACTTAGTTGTTCTCTGAATCCCACGTGGTCAACTTAGTCGTTCTCTAAATTCCACGTGAAATGTTAAAATTTTCTAGATCCAAAAAATTCGTTTGCCATGTAATTTTATACAAAGATTAGTTTATAAACCTTCGAAAAAAAAAGATTAGTTTATAAAGACTGGACAAATAAGTTCATTAAGAGCCCCCTCTTATATCATGTTATCAGCCAACAATGGAAGAGCTTTTTATCCGGCTGTGGCCGTTGGTGGCTTGGTGCTACTGCCTGTTACTCTCGCGGCTACTGTTGAGGATTGATATTTGGAAAGCCATCCTCGCACGTTATCGTTTTGCACGTTATTAGTTTACGTGTTACAGGTTCGCATGGTATCGGCTTGAGGTTCTCAATCGACCTATTATCAGTTCGATCATGAGTCCTCAGACCGAAGGTTATCGGTCACAATCGGCCCACTAGTTTCAGTTATTAGGCCGTAAGTTATCAACTACTTCCCTCAGTATTAAAATAATTGTCATTTTAAACATTGACACGGTCTTAAAACACAACTTTAATTAATACTTTTTTCTATAAAATATTTATAAAATATAGTTGAAGTGTACTTTTATGAAATAATATTTCAATACGAATCTATTCATATTATTTTCAACTTTATAAGCCTAATACATTAGAAAATATTTGTCAAAGTTTAAAAAATTTGACTTAAGACAATCTCAAAACGACAACTATTTTAAAACTGAAGGGAGTAACTCTAACGATGATTTAAGAACATGGTGCAGGTTTCAGATATGGCTGGATTCAATCTTATAATAGCTTTTTTCTTTTGGATTTTTGTAATCTCTTTCTTTTTGATCCTTTGTAAACTCTTTATTGTAAACTTTCTTATTATATTTAATATATAACCAGTAGGGGCTTGCCCCTCCTGTTCTTTCAAAAAAAAAAAAACATGGTGCCGGTTCACCGACGGGAGGAGGTGACTGAGAACCAAGAGACGACATATTCTTAGCCTGCATCCCCTCCGATCTTATCTTTACCAACAAATGTGGCCAAGATTGAGAGGTTCAAGCGAAAAACCCCTTGTGCTGAGAAGCCAAGCTGAAACTCTTCTTCATCTTCTACAGAGAAGAAGATAACTGTCTCAGCGTTCTCAGACTGACTCCAACGGGTCACCTATACGGTGACCCATCCTCAAAATGGGTAGTAAAGGAGTAAAAACAGCTCTCCAACGGGTGACCCAAAGGATAGACCCATTTTAGGAGAGATGCACTTCATCACCCAAAATAGATCAACTCCTCCTCCGCCCCAGCCCGTCCGCGTGTCGTCCCTTTCTTCCCCGCCGCGTCTCCCTCCCTCGCTCTCCTTTTCCGCAACGGCGCGCCGCCGCGGAGCCCCTCCACCACGTCTCCTCCCCCTCCTCCGCTCGGCCCCCGTGCGACCCCTCTCCTTCCTCCGCGCGCCGGGCAGCACGCGCAGCAGCAGCAGCACGCGGCCCCTCTCCCTCCACTCCGCCCGCCCACCACGCTCGCTTCACACCGGCAAGCGCTAGCCGCGAACCGAGCACGCCACACACGCCAACCTCGCGGGCGCGTCGCCTCCCGCGCCGACGGCCGCGCGTCCGCCTACATCGACGGAAATCTCCCCTCCCCCCACGCTCCACATTGGATCGCGCGGCGGGCCGGCACCAAGCCGGTGGGCGGTGGTCGCGCGCTGGTCGGCTCCGCCCATGGCTGGCTCGCCACCGCCGGCGAGGCGTCCAACCTCCACCTCGTCAACCCGGTCCCTTCGTCCTCGCCCTCCTCCAACGGGCACGAGCGCGGCCGCGCGAGCGCGAGGCGGCGGTGGCTGCGGCTGCGGGATCGATTGGCGGCTGCGCGCGGCGGTGGAACTCGATTGGCGGCGGCGATAGCGGCGGCGGCTGCGCGGTGCGTCTGCCTGAGCTCGAAGAGGAGGCTGGGTACTCGATTTTTGGACTCACCGTTGGAGATTGACATAATTGGGTGCTGTCCTTGCTGCCGGAAGACTACCCATTCAGTTGTTTGGGTGTTCGATTTAGGTCTCAAGCGTTGGAGTCAGTCTCAGTGTGATGCTAACCGAGAGTGAAGATTCTGAGTCCCTGACTGAGAGAAGCAAACCAAAAACGAAGGCTCCTTTTGTATCAAACGAAGGCTCCTTTGTATCAAAGGCCGTAGTTATGAGTCACGAAGGCTAGTTAAATGTACTCCCTCTATCACTAAATAGATATTGCTGTTGACTTTTCGACATCACGTTGACTATTCGTCTTATTTAAAAAATTTACACAAATTTGATTTATTTTTTATAACTTGTTTTATCATAAAAGATATTTTAACTGTGACATATTTATTTTAATATTTACATAAATTTTTTAAATAAGATAAGTAATTAAACGTGATGTTGAAAAGCCAACAGCGATACTTATTTAGGGGCAGAGAGAGTAAGGCTGTGTGTCAATTATCACCACCGATCAAGTTTTGTGCTGGGTGAGTAAGATGTGACAACACAATAGTTTCAGCCTTGCAGGAACTTGTTTTGACGCACTTGAGCAGAGCAGGACAGGTGCGCGCTCTCTTTTCCTTTTGACTCCCAAGAAACAAAATAATTGCACTGTTAAGCCTACTGGTGTAGGCGGCACAGAGGCTAGTGTATCCACCATCACTTTCTTTTTTAACCATCAATCTATCCTGCTAGTATTTTTTTTAAGCTTGTACTCAAATCAGAGATTTATTTTATGAAGAGAGTCTTTTGCAAAAAGTTGGGACGCGCGGCTGGTTCTGGATTTGCTGAGAGCCCGCGACAGCGTGCGCGTGAGTCATCAACTCGGATTGACCTCAAGCTCCATTCCTCTCCTGAGTCGCCTCCGATGGCAGCCTCCCAGACCCAAGGTGATGCGCCGGCGATTGGCATCGATCTGGGGACGACCAACTCGTGCGTCGCCGTGTGTCGGCGCCGGCGTGACCGCGTCGAGATCATCGCCAACGACCGGGGCGACCGCCTCACGCCGTCCTGCGTGGCATTCACCGACTATGAGAAGCTCGTCGGCGAGGTGGCCATGGATCAGGTCTCCTCGAACCCCGCCAACACCATCTTCGGTGAGAGCTCAAGCTTCAGCGCTCGCTCGCATTTACTTTGTTCCGTCTCCTTGCATTCTGCTTGGATATGTGCGCCCTCGTGTTCATCACTGATAGTAGTAGTACTGTATCAGGAAGCACATGACGTAGTGGCGTGGTCGCCTATTTGCAGTTTGGTCATGGCGTACCAGTAGTTCATTTTGAGGAAAATGGGAGTACTTTTACAGCTTTCAGCGTGACTGTTTAACCACCCATAGACTGATAGACCATGGTAGTACTAGTGTACTTATATCACTGTCCAGCCCTTCGTTTAACACATCTCACTCCATTCTTGCACACACAAGCGCAACAAAGGGCAACATTCAGGAGCAGTTAGCCTTCTAAAATTGAAGAGAAGAAATAATTGAGAGTAGATGTGGAGTCATCTAGTTTACAATTGCAGCATCCTCTTTTTTTGTTGTTCAACTGGAGTTTTCACTTTTCAGGGGTAGATGTTTGAGGAAAATTTGAATGATGTATGCCAAAGTTATGTTGGTGCAACTGTGAGATAATACCTGCAGGTGTAGCAAATCAACCTTTTGTCTTTCATCCAAATCAGATACTGAAGCAAAGTTGTGCTCTATTGCAGAAGTGAAGCGACTAATCGGACGCCGATTCAGTGATCATTCTGTACAAGAAGACATCAAGTCGTGGCCGTTTAAAGTCGTTGCAGGACGTGATGATCGCCCGGTGATCGTGGTGCAGTACAAAGGGGAGGAGAGGCAGGTCTCACCTGAGGAGATTTCCTCCATGGTGCTCGCCAAGATGAAGGAAACTGCTGAGGTGTCCCTTGGAAGGACGGTCAAGAATGCCGTCATCACAGTACCGGTCTACTTCAACAACTCACAGCGTCAGGCCACCGTCAATGCCGCCAGGATCGCCGGCCTGAATGTACTGCACATCATCAACGAGGCTACGGCCGCGGCCATCGCCTACGGCCTTGACGCGATGCCGGACGGCAACGAAGGGAGGACGGTGCTTGTATTTGATCTTGGCGGCGGTACCTTGGATGTCTCGCTCCTTAAAGTTGACCCGGGCAAAGACATAGATATGGCTCTCTTCGAGGTGAAGGCCATCGCCGGCGACACTCATCTTGGTGGGGTTGATTTCAACAATGAGATGGTAGAATACCTTCTGTGTGAGTTCATAAGAAAACACAAGAAGGTGACCATCAGAAACAACCCAAGGGCGCTCCGGCGGCTGAGGTTGGCCTGCGAGAGGGCAAAGAAATCCCTGTCTTTATTGACAGAGATCACAATTGAGGAGTACTCGCTACATGATGGCATAGACTTCAGCACTACCATCACCCGCTCCCGATTCGAGGAGATCAACAAGGCCCATTTCAGCAAGTGCATGGAGGCTGTGGATAAGTGCATCCACGATGCCAAGATGGACAAGAGCGTGGTGCAGGATGTTGTGCTCGTGGGTGGCTCCACCCGCATCCCCAAGGTGCAGAGCATGCTCCGGGAATTCTTCGACGGGAAGAGGCTTTGCCAAACCATCAACCCCGACGAGGCAGTTGCGTATGGAGCGGCCATCCACGCTGCCAATCTCAGCGACGCTAGCGGCAAGAAGGTGGGGGACTTGTTGCTTATGGATGTCACGCCGTTCTCTCTGGGTGTGGAGGCGGACTGGGGTGACATGACTGTGCTGATACCGAGGAACACCCCTGTTCCCACCAGGAAGGAGAAAGTATTCAGTACCTACCATGACAATCAAGCTGAGGTGCTCATCCAGGTTTACGAGGGAGAAGGTTGGAGTGCAGAGGAGAACAATCTGCTCGGCAGATTTGAGCTTGCTGGCATCCATCCGGCGCCCAGAGGTATCCCCGAGATCATTGTGTGCTTTTACGTGGATGGCAACGGCATTCTGACAGTGTCAGCTGAGGACAAGGAGACGGGGCAGACGAACCAGATCACCATTGTTACCGACGATAGTTGCAGGCTGAGCAAGGAGGAGATGGAACGCATGATGCAGGAGTCTGAGAAGGATAGGGGGACTTGGGAAGACAGGAAGTCCTGATTGTGTGATACTATCAGATGAAGGTAACGTACCATCGGGATTATGTAGCTTTTTCTACTTTATTTCTAGTCATCTTGCAAATTTGACGCGGTATGACTGTATCTTGCTGCAGTCGTATCTGCACAGTATGGGTATGCCTTATGTTTCAGAATGATGGTTCTGTGATTTCTAGTTGCTTGGGTCGAAGTATTTTGTTGTATTGGCTGCATTCTATGGCTAGGCAGTTTAGGAAGGTCAACATCTATATTTACCATGCAAGACTTCGCAATCTGCAATAGCACCTTCATGTGTGATCCATATGTGACAATAGCTCATCAACATGGATTTAACACCTTCATGTGTGATCCAGCAGTCTGAATTCTAGCCTTTTGACGACACCTTCATGTTGTGTCCATGTAGTGACGTTTGAAAGATAGTTCTATGAGAAAAACAATCTAAGCAAATGTCGCAACCTATAATGGTTGCCATGAAAAAACTAGAATTTAGTATGATGCTTATTTATGCTCTGTTATGCATTCCTGCAATTTATTTACCTCTTACTGCATTCTTCTAGTGGGAAGTTCACTAAAGATATGCCTAACTATATTGTACTCATGGTGCAATCAACGGCACAGTGATAGTCAAGGTTCCAGCACTTTTATTAGGTATAATGTAGGTTATTGTGTACATATTAGTTATTCTAAACATGGTGCTAGCGTACCAATAATAGAATTGATGTTCAGACGGTTGGCCGTCATGACCGTACGACCGTCATGACCGTCTGAACAACGGCCATATCTTTTTTTTTATTCTTGCGAGGGAACAACGGCCATATCTGCATGCATGAGTTGGTTAATTTTCGCCTCACGCAGTGAGCTGCTGGTTTGAGTTCCTGGATGTGAATTGCTGGCCGTACGCGGCATAAGTAAACGACGGTCATATGTATAGCAGGGCTAAAAAACAAGTAGGTGCATAGTATTATCTCATCCTGGTTTTTGAGTTTGTTTTCTTTAGTAGGAATTACGGAAATTGGTAGTTTATCTCACTGGAGGGTTTAGGCTGAAAATTTTCCATTTCATCTCCAATCTAACTTGCTAGGGACTAGGGAGCCATCTAAGAATTGTGCTGTTCTATTGTCATGTATGTTGTAGAATATATTGAGGTAGAACTTGCTCGATTCAAATAGTGGATTATCCTTCCTTATGCCTTGACTGTAATTAATTTTTGCATAAGTTTTTGGAAATATTCATCTTCCTGTAAATTATGATATATGTTAGCTTCTAGATAAATCAATCCGAATCTCACTATTGTTCTTGCTGCTTTTTCGATAATTAATTATAGTTCGTTTTTAGGTCTTCAATAATTAGAGTTCTACTAAATAGAAAATGGGATAACTTTCACCGGGATACCATTGATCTGAACTCTAATTTTGGTAGCCAAGTATTGATTGACTTTAATTGATATCATATTTTCTTTGTTAACCAAGCATTGATTGACTTTAATTGATATCGTAACTCTTTGTGCTAGCAGAGATTGAATGGCTGTCTTAACATGATGATTGTTTCATGAAGATGCCTTGACAAATATGCTAATTCTTTCTTTGTTCAGTTATACCTTTTTTTACCTGCTGCACTTTTCTAGAGTCAGATTTTTAAAGCTATCTATAGTTGTAGGACTGGTCGTGTGCGTGTGTGTTTGTGTGCATGTATGGAGTGAGCGCACATGAACATGTACTACAATTGTACCCAGTTTTTTGTTAAAAAAAAAAACATCTCCAGCGACTATTGGGAGACAAGTTCCCGTCATACATGCATGCCTATTGTCTGACGTCTCCGAATGTTTAGAGTTGTGGTAATCTGTTTGGCTGAAACGGATTAGTATTCTGTTAGTTCAGTGTAGTGGTCAAGTATAAAATGGAATTACGTATGAAAAAAAAGAAAGTATGATCACCAGAATCTCGACACTATTTTCTTATAATGGCATAAAAGGCACATCCCGGCTGTGTTTGCAGTATACTGCAAATCTTTTTTTTTTTTTTTTTTGGAAGTGTATACTGCAAATCTGGTTCAAGCGTTTCTCTTCACTGAGCCAGTTTCTGCTGCTTATTACTTACGCAATTGGCAACCTTTAAATGATGTATAAACACTAACAATTGCTTTAGTTACAACGACCAGATATCAGACAAACTCTTGTATCGAACACTAAAACCATTGCCAACCTCAAATTAGTTCGGCAGAAGGTTGGACACGCAAAAGATTACTTAATTTAGAACATTGTTCCATAAACAATTTAGACAAGCTAGGCCACATATGCTAAACCAGATGTTGCGTAACAATGTTAAGCATCAAGAGAACAATATAGTGCGAGTTATTTTTACGAAGAACAAGCCATGCTGTAAACAATCTAATGGAATCCATGTTGCCGACCATCAGTACGATGCCGCTGGTAATCATGGACTGTGCTTGGGATGCAGGATCAATTTCCACTCCTAGTTCTCTTGGCGGCTTGCTTCGTGGTCCTTGATTCCATCTCCTTTTCCTTGTACCTCTCGGCCTCTTGCTTCATTCGCTCGATTTCCTCCTTGCGCAGCCGGCCGCTGTGGTTAACGATGGTGATGTTGTTCGTCCGCCCGTTGACTGCTCCGTCGCTGAAACCTTCAAGGCGCCGTTTGCATCGATGTCGAAGGTGACCTCAAACTTGATAGCGCGCCTGGGCGCCAGGGGGATGCCGGAGAGCATGAACTCACCGAGCAAGTTGTTGTCCTTGGTGCTTGCGCTCTCGCCCTCGTACACTCGGACGAGCACGGCCATCTGATTGTCACAACTGGTGAAAAGTTCCGCGTCGTCTTGACGGGAATAGCTGTGTTCCGTGGGATCACCACGCTCATGAAGGTAAAATCTTTCTTGACCCCGATCCCAAGCGAGAGCGGTGCGACGTCGAGTAGAAGCATATCCCCAACCTTCCCGTCACCAATCTCTCCACAGAGGACGGAGGCCTGGATGGCAGCGCCGTACGCGACGGCCTCATCAGGGTTAATACTTCGGCAGAGCTCTTTCCCGTCGAAGAATTCCCGGAGCATGCTCTGAACCTTGGGAATGCGGGTGGAGCCGCCCACGAGGACGACGTCTTGAACGCTACTCTTGTCCACCTTTGCGTCATGGAGGCACTTCTCCAAGGCTTCCTTGCATTTGCTGAAGAGATCCATGTTGAGCTCCTCGAAGCGGGACCTTGTGACGGTGGAGCAGAAGTCAATGCCGTCATGGAGCCCGTCGACCTCAATAGTGGTCTGTGCCGAGAAAGACAGCATCCTCTTTGCTCTCTCACAGGCAGTCCTCAACCGCCTGAGTGCCTTGTGGTTGCTTCTGATGTCCAACTTCCTATGCTTCCTTATGAACTCCCGAACACAATATTTCACCATCTCATTGTCAAAATCAACCCCGCCAAGGTGACTGTTACCGGCGATGGCCTTCACCTCGAAGATGCCCATGCCTATGTCAATGCCAGGATCAATGTTGAGGAGAGAGACGTCAAAGGTGCCGCCACCGAGATCAAATACTAGTACCATCCTCCCTCCATCAGATACAGACATGTTGTCAAGACCATAGGCAATGGCAGCGGCAGTGGGCTCGTTGATGATGCGCATGACATTCAGTCCGGCGATGGTGCCAGCGTCCATGGTGGCTTGGCGCTGAGCGTTGTTGAAGTAGACAGGGACGGTGATGACAGCGTTTTTGACCGTGGTGCCGAGGTAGGCCTCTGCCGTCTCCCTCATATTGGACAGAACCATGGACGAGATCTCCTCAGGCGTAAACTGCTTCTCCTCTCCTTTGTAATGCACCACGATCATTGGGAGATCCTCGCGACCCGCAACGACTTTGAAAGGCCAGGACTTGATGTCTTCTTGCACACACTCATCACTGAATCGGCGGCCGATCAGTCGCTTCACATCTGTAAGAAAACCATCATGTAATCAGTTGAGTGAATGAGCCGCAAACAGCTTAGATTTCAGTATTTGATATGCTATTCCTTCCATTTCCATTTAAGATTTATATCAAACTCACCAGACTTATTTTATGGTTTCAGTTGTACTAGAAACACGGTGCAGCATGTCAAAAATAAAAATAAAAATGGGGCAGCATTGCTGCGCCTGATAATCCAGCCCACTGGACCACGACAAGTCATTTTGGCAACACATATGTCATCGAGCATGTGTATCATACACATAGTACATATGAGTTTAGAAGACCATGGACAACCGACCACATGGCACTACCTTGCTATCGCCATTGTATGTGCTGCTCATAAACTTCCATTAGCAGAAAGCTGCATTATTTTCAGTTTGTAGATGGTTGTTGGTAATGCACACTTATTATAAGACAATTAATTTATCATATGATTCCGAGGCCATGTTTCAGTTAAATCGCTCGAGTCTACTAGGATCGGTGGCAGCCCTCTGTTGCCACATCCTTAAACATGATGTTAGTTGTAAATTTTTTTGCAGAAGCCTAAATTTGCAGCTATGAAAAGGAATATGGATGAGGTAAGCTAATATACATGCATATAAAATCTAAATTGTGCCAAGTAAGAAATTTTATATATATCATGTTTAGCATTTAATAAAAATAAAGTCAAGCAATGTGGTGTTTTTTCAAAGAAATACTACAACAGCAATAAATAATTTTTATTACACTCAAGTGTCATTAGTGAATGTCTAATTGATACGGCAATGCAAGATATTAAATATTAGGGAAATAGCAAGATGTCTTTCCACTGAGACTATGAAAAACATAATTTATTTTTATCACATTAAAAATGTACTAAGTCAGCATGGAACAAAAATCACTCATACTGTATCAAGATGTCCACCAACAATTTTTTTCAGACAAATGCTATTTTCAAAAGGAGTCAGCATGGAAATTGTCAACAATGCTATCAGCTAATCTGATCTTTGATAAAACCATGGGAGATCGGCTACTTTTTGTTTAGTTATCCACAAAGTTGGTTTAACAGCAGCTGATACATGTGGCTACACTTATCAGTTGATACAGCAAGAAGAGTTTCAATGAATATTTTAGAATAATGACAGGGGAACATGACAGCAGAGATGAACTAGGTGTAAAATAATGCAGACTACAAGGACGGATTTTTTTAGTTATATTTCCTTGGTTTCATAAAACAAGTATATTTCCTTCAAATGGATATGCACTACCAAGATGTTATTTCAGAGCTCAGTTTTCGTTCCAAATTTCAAATACGTCCTGACAATTTTTGGTCAAAAGCCCCTTTCAAACAACTTGACAGGTACCTTCAACATGAAGAATCTCATTATTGTATTTCAGCAGACAATAAGTCCGGTATAGAATAAAATTGCTTCAGCAATACATGACAAATCGTGAAATATACACAGAGATTTACTTTTTAAGGCACAATTAATATCTTCATTTTTTCTAAATAAAAATATTGTGATTGCACATTTCTTGGTGCAAAAATGTTGAAGCAGTTGGTGATATAAGGCGAGCGCCTTTTACAGGAATTCAATAATACAGAATGTGGTGTGCCATCACATATGTTTCACTATACTAATGGTGAACATAAATCAACACTGATAAGCATATAGAGCTTCTAATGTGACATCCTAGTTAGTGATGTTAAAATAGCTATATCTACATAACAAAAACGTGGTAAACGTTGAGAATTTTGGATCAGATCTGTTTTAGTGGAATCTAACATGCTGTTATGAGTCATGGCATTTCCTGTGTTGATAAAAGTGATGAGCCAATAAGAAAACGAAGCATCATAGAATAGCCTCATAAAAACAGGGATCCCTAGTTAAAATCTTATGAGCAATCCCCCCCACTCCCTCACTCCCAAAAGGAAAAAAACAAACTTATGAGCAAATCAGAAGGGAAAATTGTAACAATATGAGATAATCTTATAAGCAAAAGAAATAGGCATTTGAAAACAATGTTGAGAGGGGAAAAGCCACATATTATCCTATATATGGCAATGTGAAAGTTCTATTGCAGGTATAGTGGGTATCTTTATAAACTTTTATTTTAATTAAAAATCTGTTTCATTGAACTGTTGCAGCTGACTCTCAAAGCTGGAATCACTGTTAAAAAGTGAAACATAGATATTCACCGTGCCTTCAAAGGCGAAGAACCTGTTTGACTGAATGCTTGAAGGATTATTTGTTTCACCTTTAAAGGCTCAACTGATCATGTTACAGAACTTTGTGAGAAGATAAAGGATGGCTAGTATCAAGTATGTCATCAGATTGATAAATAATTCTTCATGAGTCAAAATACTGCTCCAAGAACTGTGAACTAGACAAATAAATATTTTATGGTTGTGTATCTATGTAGATGTTATGTCATTTCTGTCACTCTAACATGAGTTAATGATTATAGTTAAGTCAGAAATGTTATTCTACCAAGATTTCAAATGATGCAAAGGTTTCAAATGCGCGGGAAATACAAATACAAGGGCTGACAGTACCTTGAGAATTGGCCGGCACAATGGGTAAATGTATTCAAAACATAAAGATGTGAAATTGGATCATTCAAGATTTACTCCAAACGGAAATAACCTATGTATAAGCATAAACAGCAACCAGATTCACTGTCATTTTAAAGATTAAGGTCTATTCGAGCTGTGCTGAATGGAGCCAAGTTGTATATCTGTTCTTTTTGAGTGAAACTTAACAAAATGAACAGACAGATTTAATTTGATATCACTACCTCAAGCCACTTGATTCTTTTTTGCATGGTGGTCATTTGCCGAAATTAGCATGTTAACATAGAAGATAACCAGGTTATCTGAAGAAAGATTGTTAGAAGAAGGATTTCAATTTAATAATATCATGGTTTTTGTTTCTTAAAAGTGACCCAAAATAACCACGATCCGAACGCCTACTACCTACGTGCTAAAGCAAAATAATATTATTTTGATGAATTTTTTGGAAACTATTCCCGACAATTGAATTTAATTTGTATGGATTGTTTGGAAACTAATTCGTTGAGCAACTCTTGTGTAGCATTTTTGTGCTTGGATAATACAATAAGGATTGTAATGAAGTTACGTGGGTTGATTTTGTGAATGAAAGCCACTATTGTCCAGCCCTCGTGGGCATCGCCGGAAGCTGCTGCTGTGCTGCTGTCTCACATTCTTCAGGGAAAGCGCGTTTTGCTGCGTCCATTGGCTTGCGCTGCAATGGCTCAGGCCACTCTTTCCTTTCACGACAGCACTGAAGTCGGCCTCCGCAAAATGCATTTAGCTTGCTCCTGTAAGTCGGCCTCCACTGAAACCGTGCCGCCGTAAATGAAACGACGCAGCTCATGTTTTAATAAGTGGACAGATTTTGCCCTCAGGTAGGGGAAAAAAAAATGGTGGACAGATTTTGGGTTCCCAGCGGAAGTCGCTATCTAATCAGTGGACGGTAAAAGTAGTTCGCCAGGACCAAATGCCCAACAATCTAACACGCGAATCGCTTGATTCCTACTACTACTAGTACTATCAGACTATCAGAGTATTAGTGATGAAAACGACGGCAAACAGCCAAGCAGAATGCACGGAGACCCAAGAAGACAACATCGGAGCGACTGATGAAACTTCAGATCAAGAGAAGAAGTTCTCACCGTAGACGGTGTTGGTTGGGTTGAGGGTGGCTTGGTTGACGGCCGCCTCGCCGACGAACCTCCCGATGTCACTGAACGCCACGCAGGATGGCGTGAGACGGTTGCCTTGGCTGTTGGCGATGACCTCGCCGCCGTCGTTCCGCCAGACCGCGACGCACGAATAGGTCGTTCCAAGGTCGATGCCGATTGCTGGCCCCTCACCATTCGAGGCGCCCATCTCCACCCTCTGAGTTTGAAGAAGCACAGTGAATCACGTCAAGAGCAAGAACAACGAGCATGACTTTGGGCTGGCAGTGCTGCTCAGATCCAGTAAATACTCACTCTGTTCATTTTTACTCTCTGTTAACAATTACATGTTATTCTAGTCTTGTCCAGTTTTCTTAGAGCAAGCTCAATAATTGAGCCAAACACTTATCTTATAGCAAAGCAAATAGCCAAAACATGCAACCAACTTGTCTCAACATTTGCTACCTGGCCCACCTGCAGTCAACATGCGACGGTCGCAAACTAAAGCAACAAGGAGCCTTCTCTCTCCTGCCTTTTGCCTGTAAATTCTGACAAATTCTGACTTTGTTTGGCTATTCGACACCTATTGGACTGCTTTTAGAGACTATCTCTTGAGTAAGAGCTAAGTATCTTTTTTTTCTAATAAACAATCAAAGTAAGTTAATTTAGTCATTAAGAATGCTCTTACACTTTTATCTCTATTTCTTTCCTCCAAATTTCCTGTGCACCATCGCTTCTCAATTTCCATACTCAGAACTAGAATGACATCTATTTATAAACGGAGATAGTACTATAGAGTACTACTGCATGTCATTCACACTGCATGTCAGTCACCTCTTGCAGAAGTTAAGAAGAGATCGAAAAAATATGCGCACAGAATACGAGGGAAAAAGTGAAATAGAAATGTATTGAAAAGAGATAAATGTGCATTAAAAAATAAAAATAGCATATAATTAGAGAAAATTAGATAAGTCTGAAATGACATCTATTTGTGAATAAAATATGAAAAAATACTCTTTTCATTTCAAAATATATGCAGTTCTACCTATATTTCTAAGTGTCAAATTCATAAAATCTTCTATAAATATGAACAAATGCTTGTCGAGATTCAGACAATTGTTGGCATGTGTTACGTGCACTTTTTGTGATTGTAAGTGCAGGGTTCAGTTATAACTTGTTTTTCAGAGTATTCCAAATCTTATCAATTTGTGAAACAAATAGGACGCTTGTTTAGCTAAACGTTTGTCACTAACAAATGACGTAGAGGTGATTTAAAAGAACAAAATTCAAAAAAACAAATGAATGAGAAAAAGATTACGGCTAAACAAGAATTAAGACGATCTTTCCACGGTTTAGGTTCACTGGCATGCAAAGATCAAGTTAACTGAATAAAAAACTTTAACGGCCTGTTACTAATAAAGTTGACAAAAGTTGTTTGCTGCGATCCTGTTACGACGGCGGCTAATAAAGCAATCATCTAGTAATAGCATATGGCAAGATTCCTTCCAACCGTGAGAAGAATAGAGAATCTCCCTATGATATGAGTATGTTTCGTCATGAGAAACATATTAGATTGGCCTCTCCTACTTTCTATTACAATTTGGGACAAATCTAGACTTGTCTGCGCAGCACATCTTGCGATGCCTATATCTCTTAGCTCAGCGACTTGTCTACGCAGCACACATCTTGCAGAGCCTATATCTCCTAACTTCAAAGTCCAAATAAAATCATCGATATATTTCAACTAGATCTACAACTTTGTAGGTCAATTTTCCTTGTTTAAGACCATTTTAAACTCCTAAATTGCGTTGCAATGATGTTGGTGTTTCTTTGAATTGGCCTTTATGACGTGTTTTCACCTAGTTCTGCATTACAGCACTTAAAACATACAGTGCCAAGTGGCTCGAATAATTAATAATCACACTATTATAAAATAATACTCCCTCCGTCCCACTATAGTTGGCATTGTAGCCCCGGCACGGAGATTAAGGAGAAGAGGAATAAGGTAGGTGCGCAGAAAACGAGGAGGAGAGAGATAGAGATAGAGGTGTATTGGGAAGAGATAAAGGTGTTTCGGGAAGTGAGAATGCCAAGTATTTTGGGAAAACTTGACTTGGCTAGAATGCCAAGTATTTTGGGACGGAGGGAGTATTACAGATAATAAGATAGTCATATTAAGCACTGAACTTAATACAAAATAAGAACTGTATATATTTTTAATAAGAGAAAATTATACGGCAGTCACTCAAATCACATCTCAGTTTCGTGAAATCCCCACCGTCGCGAGCAAGTCGGAGGAGCGGGAAGAGAGGAGTAAGGTGACAATAAATGCCGCTGGCCAGCGCAGTCATGTTACGCTCTTGCTCTTTTTTATTTTGAGCCTCTCATACTTAACTGGTACAGTTATGACATCTGTTCGTATGCACGCATACACTCACACCGCAACTCACACCTACACACCTCACGCACACGTTCAGGCCTACAACTACACACAGTCTTGTAAACCGCGTTCTTTTAAAGATCACTGAAATCTCCTAAATTCGATGTGCAACGAGCACGTTGCCCTCCTTCTGTGGCTCCACGCGTCGAGAGGCGTATTGGCCCGATGCTCGGAAATTATTTTGGGGTCATGCCCGGTGAGGCCCGGGTCCGAACCCACCGATCGAACTCGGATGGCCGCGCTGCCACCTGCAGCCGCTGGCCAGTCGAGCCTCGGCTCGTCCTCTCTTGCTCTTGCATTTAGGCACTGCTACCATCTCGCTTGCGTGAAGCCGTGACAATGCATACGTAGGCATGAGCTTACAGATTTACAGGAGATTTTTTTTACTTTACGGCGGCGGCTCCATGGATCAATCGGACGGATCAGTGTGCTGGAGTAGTACGAACAACTCCACAGGGTGCACGTCAGTACTTGCCACTCAACGAGGGAGATCAGAAAATTACCGCGACCGACGCCGCCATTTCTGCACTTGACTCGTCGACGGCGGTCCCACCGCTGCGACGCCGCGAAGCTCTACGTCGTCGACCACTACTACTCCACCAATTCGAAAACTCGACCAAGCTCTGTGCTGCGCCGACGTGCATCGCACCGCACGCCGGCCCTTGTCCTGTCACTTCCCTGCCGCCGAGGTCCAGGCCAAGGGAGGAGTACGTGTGCAGCAAGATCGAAGAGCAGACGTAGGAGTAGCAGGCTAGCATGACAGGTGCTCTCTTTTCTTTTGGAATCCCAATCCAAAGAAACAAAATCATTGCTCTTTTCAGGCTACGAGCAGAATAGTAGTTGTACTACTATCCACCAATTTCTTTTGCAATGAACCACGATTTTTATTCCGCAAGTTCAATTAGTAAGCATGTAAAAGTAAAAGGGCCTTCCAAATCAAGGGTTTATAAATTTATGAAAGATAGAGGGTTCTCGTGCAAAACATCCCGTTGGGACTTTGGGAGTCGGGACGCGCCGCGCGGCTGGTTTCTGGATTGGCTGGCAGAAGGCCGGCCCAGTGGCTCGGACTGGTCGAGGCGGGCAGCGGTCCAGTGCCGTGTGCCGCAGCAGTTCAAGATCGTACGCAGGCACACGCGCACACTGCTGTGGTAGTAGACTATCCTCGCCTGTAGTCGCCTCCTACGCCGGCGGAGATGGCTGCCTTCCTGACCCAGGACGATGCGGGGGAAATTGCCTGAGTACCATCGATAAGGAGGACCATCTCCTAAACCCCATTAGAGCAACTCCAGCAGAAGTCCCTACAATTGAGCTCCTACATGCCATCTAGGGGCCGGCCCCTACAATTGAATCTTTACATTTTGCTTCTAACTCCAGCAGTAACTCCTAAATATGAGCCCCTACATGTGTGGGTCCCCCTCGTCAGTCTCTCTCACTCTTTCCCCACTTCTTCCTCTCTGCTCCGAGTAGCACGACGATGCAATTGAGCTCCACGGCCGGCGGGCGCAGGCGCGACGCGGGCCTCAACTCGGCGGCGATGGCAGCCTCACCATGGCTGGGCGCGAGTAGCAGGCGCACGAGCTCTTCTTCCCTGGCGTGGCCGCGGATGGAGGCAGGGGCGGCCGACGCGCGGCCATGGTGGTGTGGGTGCGCGTGGCCATGGCGCGGGTGTGGGCGCGGCGCAGCCTCGCGGGCGAGCGGGCAGCACGCACAGGGATGGCGGCGCCGCGAGCCATGGAGGCGGAGGCTGGGCAGCTCCTCGCCGCGAGCCACGGAGGCGGAGGCGGGGCAGCTCCTCGCCGCGAGCCATGGAGGAAGGCAGGCGAGGCGGGCTGGCCATGGCCTGTGCAGAGAGGAAGGCAGCTCCTCGCCGCGGCAATCGAAGCTCGCCCTGCGCCTACCATGGCGGGTGCGGCGAGATTGGGGATTCGGGGATGGTGGCGCCGTTGGGAGGAGGAGGACGGCCTAGCCGCGACGGGAGGAGGCGGCGGCAGCTCACGGCGGGAGGGGGCGGCGGCTCACGGCGGGAGGCGGCCGGGCGCGTCGGGAGGCGGCCGGGTGACGGGGAGGCGGCGGAACAGCACCGGACGTCGAGGAGGGAGGTGGATGACGCCGGGAACCGCCGAATCCGGCCGGGAGACGACGATTTGCGGCGGGATGCGGCCGGATTCGGCGCGCCGACGGGCATGGAGGGGCGGCGGCGACGAGGGAGTGGCGTCGGGGGCGTGCGGGAGCGAGGAGACGACCAGGAAAATGTCACGCGGGTGTTTCGGTTGGGCGGGACCCCACCAGTGTAGCGACCCCCCAGCGGGTCGCCACATCTGGCGACCTTGGAGCCGAATGTAGCGAGGCCCCTTGGCTAGGGCCTCAGCTAGCGACCCTGCTGGAGTCATTTTTTCGAGCCAGAGCCCCTACATGCCATATAGGGGCTCATGTAGGGGCTCTGCTGGAGTTGCTCTTTAGTAAACAAGCAATCCCTCTGCTACCACTCCCGAAGGCGCCTCTCCCTCCAAAACACCAAGAAGCACATCATCTTTCTTTTCTCTCCCGAGTTTGCCCCTGCTTACCTCCCCGTGAACAAATCGAGCTCCACCGGCAGGCGGCGGCGCATCTGCCGGACTTGCTCGCCGAGGGAAGGGAAGACGCGGGCGGAGGGGGGGACACAGGCCGACGGCGCAGGAGGCCGACAGCGCGGGCGCGGGCGCGCACGTCATGCCCGAAGAGGCGGCCGGGGTGGAGCCCGGCGCGCGGGCCACGCACGCTGAAGGAGATGCGTCCGGCCGGCGGGCACCTTCCACGGCGACGGCGGATGGCAGGCGCGGGCACGGCCGAGGAGGCCCTTGCTCGCACAGTACGGCGGAGTAGCGGGCGCGGCCGGGGCGGCGCTTGCTCGCGCGGCACAGCGGGCGCGCGCGGAGGCAAGGGCGTGCAGCGAGGGCGCGGCGTGGCAGGCGCGCGCGGTGAGGGGATGCGGGCACGCGTGCGGCGGGGCTTCGCGGCGGGCAGGCGCAGTCGACGGCGCGGCCCTTGGCGTCGGCGGCGAGGAGGCAGAAGGCCGGGTCGGCGGAGAAGACGGGCATGCAGGGGCAGATGCGAAAGAGAACCGTGGCGTCGCGACGGGCTCTCGCGGCGGGAGCTCGCCGCAGGGAAAGAAGAAGCGGGCGGGGCGGCGACGCAAAGGAAGAAGACGCAGGCAGGGGCAGAATCGGGAGAGAAAAGAGAGATGATGTGCTTTTTGGTGTTTTGGAGGGAGAGGTGCCTTCGAGAGTGGTACCAGAGGGATTGCTTGTTTACTAATGGAGTTTTGGAGATGGTCCTCCTTATCGATGGTACTCAGGCAATTTCCCCGGACGATGCGCCGGCGATCGGCATCGACTTGGGGACGACCAACTCGTGCGTCGCCGTGTGGCGGCACCAGCGCGGCTGCGCCGACATCATCCGCAACGACCAAGGCGACCGCGTGACGCCGTCCTGCGTGGCATTCACCAGCGCTAGGAAACTCGTCGGCGAGGCGGCCGTGCTCCAGGCCTCCTCGAACCCGGCCAACACCATCTACGGTGAGAGCTACCCGAGATCTGAAGTTTCCTCTCGTCTTTCGCTCGCATTTCACTCTCCATGCATTTAATTAGCTTGGCTGCTTGTTATCTTGTTCAACTGATTATCGATCGATAGTAAGTAGCAGTAGTAGTAGTCGGAAGCACTGACACGGAGCTTACTCTCGGCGCGTTCCTTTCCGTCCAACTGCGCTTTGGGAGGAAGAAAGAAACTGGACTAGTTTTTTTAGTTACGATACCAGGAACGTGAAGAAACTGGACTAATTCTTGCATGCGCAACCAAGGGCGCCATTTAAATAGTTAGCCTTCGAATTTGAATACAAGAAATCATTAAGAGTATATATGTGTGCTACAATTGCAGCATCCTCTTTTTTCTTTTGTGTTTTGTTCAACTGGAGTTTGCCAGAAATTGAGGAAATGCTAATTGTGGTTGTCAAAAAGCTATATTGGTGCAATTGTGGGCGAATACCTGCAGGTGCAACCTTTTATCTTTCATGCTAATCAGATTACTGAAGCAATACTTTGCTCTACTGCAGAAGTGAAGCGACTAATCGGCCGCCGATTCAGTGACCGTTCTGTACAAGAAGACATCAAGTCATGGCCGTTCAAAGTCGTTGCAGGACGAGACGATCGGCCGATGATTGTAGTGCAGGACAAAAGGGGGGAGAGGCAGGTCTCCCCTGAGGAGATTTCCTCCATGGTGCTCGCCAAGATGAGGAAGACCGCCGAGGTGCACCTTGGCAGGACGGTCAACAACGCCGTCATCACAGTGCCGGTCTACTTCAACAACTCGCAGCGTCAGGCCACCGTCGATGCCGCCAAGATCGCCGGCCTGAATGTTCTGCACATTATCAACGACGCCACCTCCGCGGCTATCGCCTACGGTCTTGACGCTATGCCGGCTGGAAATGAAGGAAGGACGGTGCTTGTGTTTGATCTTGGCGGTGGTACCTTGGATGTCTCGCTCCTTAAAGTTAACCCGGGCGAAGATGTTGATAGGGCTCTCTTTGAGGTGAAGGCCATCGCCGGCGACACTCATCTTGGCGGTGTGGATTTCAACAACGAGATGGTAGAATACCTTCTGCGTGAGTTCACAAGGAAACACAAGAAGGGGAGCATTAGAAACAACCAAAAGGCGCTCCGGAGGCTGAGGACGGCCTGTGAGAGGGCAAAGAGGGCATTGTCTGTATTGCCGGACATCACCATTGATGAGGGCAACCTACATGATGGCATAGACTTTAAAATTTCCATCACCCGCTCCCAATTCGAGGAGCTCAACAAAGCCCACTTCCGCAAGTGCAAGATGGCACTCGAAAAGTGTTTCCGCGTTGCCAAGATGGACAAGAGCGAAGTGCAGGATGTTGTGCTCGTGGGTGGCTTCACCCGCATCCCCAAGGTGCAGGACATGCTTCGCGAATTCTTTGATGGGAAGAGGCTTTGCCAAACCCTCAACCCCGACGAGGCCGTTGCGTATGGAGCAGCCGCCCACGCTGCCAATCTCTGCAGCGATGCTAGCGGCAAGAAGGTGCAGAACTTGCGGCTTATGGACGTCACACCGCTCTCTCTAGGTGTGGAGGCGGACTGGGGTGACATGACTGTGCTGATACCGAGGAACACCCCTGTTCCCACGAGGAAGAAAAAAGTCTTCAGTACCTACCATGACAATCAAACTGAGGTGCTCATCCAGGTGTACGAGGGCGAAAGTTGGGCTGCCGAGGAGAACAACCTGCTCGGCAATTTTGAGCTTGCTGGCATCCCTCCGGCGTCCAGAGGCGTCCCCAAGATCACTGTATGCTTTGACATAGACGCCAATGGCATCCTGACAGCATCAGCTGAGGACAAGAAGACGGGGCAGACGAACCAGATCACCATTGTCAATAATGACAATTGCGGGCTTAGCAAGGAGGAGATGGAACACATGGTGTAGGAGGCTGAGAAGGACAGGGGAACTTGGGAAGACAGGAAGTGCTGATTGTGTGGTACTATCAGGTGAAGGTAACGTACCATCCGGATTATGTAGCTTTTCTAGTTTATTTCTACTCATCTTGCAAATTTTACACAGTACGTATGTATCTTGCCGCAGTTGTATCTGCACAGTATGTATATGCCCTGTGTTTCAGATTGACTGTTCTGTGGTTTCTAGTCACTTGGGTCGACGTATTTTGTTGTATTGGCTGCATTCTTTTGCCATGCAGTTTAGGAAGGTCACCATGTATCTGTAGCATGCAAGACTTCGCAGTCTGCAACAGCACCTTCATGTGTGATCCATATGTGACAGTAGCTCATCAACATGGATTCAAAACCTTCATGTGTGATCCAGCAGTCTGAATTCTAGCCTTTTCACGGAACCTTCATGTTGTGTCCATTTAGAATTCAAACTGAAGTTTGAAAGATAGTGCTTGGAGAAACAAACTAAGAAAATGGTGCATTCTTATAATGGTTGCTGTGAAAAAAACTAGAATTCAGTATGATGCTTTATTTATGCTCTGTTATGCACTCCTGCAATGTATTTACCTCTGCATTCTTCTAGTGGGAAGTTCACAAGATACGCCTAACTGTATTATACTCATGGGGCAATCAACGACACGGTGATAGTCAAGGTTTCGGCACTTTTTTTAGGTGTTAATGTTGCCTGTTGTGTAAATATTAATTATTATGAACGTGGTGCTAGCGTACCCAGAAACAAATGTAGGTGCATAGTATTATCTCATCTTGGTTTTGGAGTAAGAATTGTGCAATTCTGTTATCATGTATGTTCTAAAATCTATTGAGGTAGAACTTGCTCTGGATTATCCTTATGCCGTGACTGTACTTCATTTTGCAGCATTTTTGTTTTGGAAATATTCATCATCCAGTTAATTATGATAGAGATTAGCTTCTAGATAAATCAATCCAAATCTCACTATGGTTCTTTCTGCTTTTAGAGTTCTAATAAATAGAGAATGGGATAACTTGCACCTGGATACCGTTGGTCTGAACTCTAATTTTGCTAACCAAGTATTGAATAACTTTGATTGATATCGCAATTACTTTGTGCTAGCAGATACTGAATGGTTGTCTTGACATGCAGATTGTTTCAAGATCCCTTAACAAATATGCTAATTCTTTCTTTGTTCAGTTATACCCATAGTGCGCTGTTTACCTGCTGCACTTTTCTAGAGTCAGATAACTAATTGATTAACGTAGTACTTTGCATACGCTAACGGTCACTGCCTTCATAACTTTGACATGCTCGTGTCTTTGAGCTCTCATGCGTACCTTTAGCAGATGTGTTCATTTTGCTTCCATAATTATTTAGTAATTCAAGAGTTTTTATGCCATTCTACTGCCCTACTATGTTGAAGATAATCATAAAAAAAGCACCAGCAATTTTTTTCCTGTAACTTATCAGTACTGTCTCAACTAATATGTTTCTTTACCTCTTTGTTTTGCAGCATTGATCAGTAGTGTGCTGTATGCACTGGATAAGTTCTTTGGCGTTCGATGGGTGCTTCATAGTCGGCTAGTATGCAACAATGCAGTGATATACATGGCCAGCATTAGTAGCTCAGAGCAAAAATTCTTCTACAAGCTCTAAATTATCCTAGTCTAAGTCTTCAGCCATGAATGATAACAAGTATTTCAAGTCACATTTTGCAAATTTATTTCTGTGTTCATTAGCAACAGCTATATTGCCAGTCTCGCCATGTGAAGGTAAGATTACAAATTTGGATCTTGATTTTTTTTTGTGCCATCATGCAGATTAAATCTTATTTTGGATAACCAGATGAATAGCTTAGTAGTATGTGTATTGTTCTTCCCAAATGACTTAATTTAATCAGCAGAACCAGCCCTCGTGTATCATGATAGCTGTACACATAGAAGCATATTAATCTGCAATATGTGATGATCAAGCTGGTATAATTATGACTGCTCGAACTACTCTCCACAGTTCTGATTATTGGCCTATGTCGTTTTCACTCCAACAGGCATCTAGTTGATTCCAAAGACCAAACTAAATGACAAGTTAATTGCGTATATCTTTGACTAAGAAATAGGCTGAGAGGTGAGTAACTGCATTAGACTCTGTTCCGGTGTAATCTGCCCTTTGTGCATCTTAGGCCAGTCTCAATGGACACTTTTATTTCACATTTTTCAAAAGTGACACATCAAATTTGTGGTATTGTTCTATGAAATGAAAGTACATCTCTCAATGCCTAATTTCATGTCACGGTTTCATATGTTTGTCATATTATTAAATTATTGCTAGGTGGCACTCAATTGTTGGTTGGAATCTTTGGAGATGAAAGGAAAAGCCCTCAATCCAATTTCATTTGACTTTCATTGTGTTGGAAAGAGTGCCTACATCCTTTCATGCGGATGAAAGGCTGCTCATCTCTCTCATATTAAATTTCTTGCCATGTCATCATTTTTGTTGACATGGCACATAATTAATTACCAATGAAAGCTCCATTGAGAATGGCCTTAGACAGCGTTTTAGGTTAGTGGGGAACATAAGTAGCCTTCAGGTGTTGATCCTTATTTACCACCACAATTTTGAATTTGTAGGATAGTGTTGCAGCATCCTCTTCCTGAGGGAGCCGTTACAAGGACAATTCTACTGCTTCCCTCGAAGGAGGACAATTCTACTGCTTCCTGAGGGCCTGTTTGGACCCTAGATTTTGGACAATTCCTTCCAAACTATGGCCCATGTGCCGATGTGCGCCTGAAAAGTACTGCTGTAGCTGGTATCCAAACACCAGCAGCAGATTTTGGAGACAATCTAGCTTCTGATTTCTATTCTAAAATCCAGATTCTCTTAATCCCTTCCAGCTTCCAAACGGGGCCTAAATGATGAGCAATGCCCTCGATAATTACAAGAAAAGCTACATATGCTTCTCCTGTTTTTTGATGAACAATTCATCTATATGGTAGAGTGATGAGCAAATGTAGTACTACTACTCATGAACATTAGGCTGCGCTAACACCAATAGATTAGAGTGAGGAGCAATTGACCAGGCCAACAGTAGTAGCTCAAGAATTTCACAATCACCACACGGATAACACTAGTACCTGAATAATTTTCTTGGTAACTTCAAGGCCCCAACACAGCTACACAAATTGCATCACTTACGATTAATGAACATAAACTGTAACAGTACCTAAAGAATGAGGAGCAATTCACCAGCTCAACAATAATGGCTCAAGAATCCGACTTCGACATCGCCTCCATCCTTCCGGCAAGGAGCTTCTCGACGTACTTACCTGGTATATCCGCCTCCAGGTTCACCTTGTCGCCAACCTTCTTGGTCGGCAGCGCGATGTTGTCCTGCGTGTACCGGACGAGCATGAACTCGAACCACCCGCCCTCCTCGTCGACGTTGCAGATGGTGAGGCTGGTGCCGGATGATCTCCTGTGGCGCGCCCACGGTGACCCAGAGAGAGTCGCCGTCGGGCCGGAAGGCGGCGATCTCGCCGGTGCCGTCGACGTGCCCCTGCACGAAGCGCCCGCCCATGCGGGACGCCGGCGTGAGCACGCGCTCGAGGTTGACGCCGTCGCCCGCGGCGCGGGCAAGGCGCGACGCCGAAGGTGACCGTGGCGCGGCCGGGTCTATGGACGCCACGGTGAGGCAGGTGCCATCAAATAAAGAGTTTTATTAGTATATTGGTCAAACTAAAAGTGGCGAACAAGTATTTTGGATCTTGTTTATTTATGGCACCATGCAGATTAGATCTTATTTTCGATAACCGGTAAGTAGAGAAGTAGGTCATGTAAAGTGAACTTTTACAGATCAAGCTCATCTAAAATTGACAGACCCCAAGCAAAAGATAGAAAAATATTTTTTTTTTGTGCAACCTCATCACTGTTCATTATTATTTTGCATCATGCTGATTGCCTTTTCTTGTGGCATAGAAAATAATAATTTTCACTTAAGTAGATTGGCTGAAACAGAACAGCAATATGCTTATTTCGCGGGGACAATGATCAGGTAACAACAATTCAATATGTCGTTAGTAAAGCATCGGTGTGGTTTTCTAATCAATCTTATCATGACATAAAAACACTTCTTCTGTAGTATTTTTTGACAGTTGTGTGCCTTGGGGCTTGTGATTTATACATTTTGAATCAAGTTCCATTTGGACATGGCAAGAAGAATTAAGCATATAGAGATAACCGAGCCGATTCTACTTCCTACCGAGCCTTAACGAATCGTAGTAGTTGGCCAATAAAAGAAGTCTGGTATCAGCAGAATGTTGATGCTTCTTATGAATGGTGCTTTGGGTTGAAGTTTTGGTTGCAAGAGGGTTTGGGTCAGGTGCTAAGGATTTTCCTGTTTCTATATGATTCACTCTCTGTGTACAGACTTCAGACTAGAGAGCGCTCAAAGCCTCTTAACCAAATGCTCGACGTTGAATTCTTTCGGCAGATGCAGGGCAATTTAACGATAGGTTACAACCAGTGTGACCGATAAAACAATCCTTCCAGAAACAAAGAAAGCGTATGTTTGGTTACAGCCAGCCAAGCCCACTATGAGTAGCATCTACTGTGATAAACAGCAACCACTGAATTTCAGGAAGAACAGATATTCAAAAAACTATCTAATTCATCGCATCACCTTGATACGTCTTGGGAGGATGATAGGGCAGAATTACTTTTTGTGCTTCGCTCTCCGGGCCGCCTTCCCTTTCTTGAATTCTTCCCCTTCCCTGTGTGCCCTCAGCCTCCAGCACCATGCGCTCGATTTCCTGCGTGCAGAGCCGCCCACTGTGGCTAGTGATGGTGATATTGTTCTTCTGCCCAGTGGTCCTGTCCTCCGCTGACACGTTCAAGACGCCATTCACATCAATGTCGAAGGTGACATCGATAACGGGAACACCCCCGGGCGCTGGTGGGATGCCGGAGAGTTCGAACTCACCAAGCAAGTTGTTGTCTTTGGTGCTCGTGCTCTCGCCCTCGTACACTTTGAGGAAGACACTGGACTGGTCATCATACAAGGTGCTGAAGTCATCGGTTCTCTTGACCGGAATTGCTGTGTTTCTTGGGATCACCACGCTCATCGCACCATATACAATGGTCTGAGTCTCAGTCCCAAATGCCACCTCAATCCCAAGTGAGAGCGGTGTGACGTCGAGTAGAATCATATCCCCCACCGATCCATCACCAGTTTGGCCACTGAGGACTGAGGCATGGATGGCAGCACCGTACGCAACAGCCTCATCAGGGTTGATGCTCCGGCAGAGCTCCTTCCCGTCGAAGAAGTCCCGAAGCATGCTCTGCACCTTGGGGATGCGGGTAGAGCCACCCACGAGGACCACGTCGTGTACGCTGCTTTTGTCCACCTTAGCATCACGGAGGCACTTCTCCAAAGCCTCCATGCAGCTGCTGAAAAGGCCTTTGTTGAGCTCCTCAAAGCGGGAGCGGGTGATGGTGGAGCAGAAGTCGATGCCGTCATGCAGTGAGTCGATCTCCACGGTGGCCTGTGTCGAGGAAGACAGTATCCTCTTCGCCCTCTCACAGGCTGTCTTCAGCCGCCGGAGTGCCCTCGGATTGCTTCTGATGTCTATCTTCCTGTGTTTCCTTATGAACTCGCGCAGAAAGAACTTCACCATCTCGTTGTCAAAATCAGCACCACCAAGGTGTGTATCACCAGCAACGGCCTTCACCTCAAAGAGAGCCATATCAATGTCGAGGCCTGGATCAAAGTTGAGCAGGGAGACATCGAATGTGCCACCGCCAAGATCAAAGACAAGCACCGTCCTCCCTTCTTTGCTGACAGGTATCTTGTCAAGACCATACGCAATGGCAGCGGCGGTGGGCTCATTGATGATTTGCATGACATTCAAGCCCGCAATGGCACCAGCGTCCATGGTGGCCTGACGCTGGGAGTTGCTGAAGTAGACTGGTACAGTGATCACGGCATTCTTGACTCTGGTGCCAAGGTAGACCTCAGCTGTCTCCTTCATCTTGGCGAGCACCATGGCAGAGATCTCCTCAGGCGTGAACTGCCTTTCCTGACCTTTGTTTTGCACCAAGATCATCGGGCGATCATCACGACCTGCAACGACTTTGAAAGGCCACAACTTGATATCTTCTTGTACAGACTCATCACTGAACCTGCGACCCATCACTCGCTTCACATCTGCAAGAAAATTAATCATGTATTCAATCTAGTGAGGACATGTATATCTTGGGCATCAATTACTGAATCTCTTGTCACTTAAATTCAATACATTTCTGTTCAAAAAACTGAAGAAGCTGACAGAGTAACATCTGAAGATATTGAAAAATTGACTTCAGAAAACAGATAAAAAATTGACGCGTGCATTATGGTATAGTTGCAAGTAATGCTATGAATGATGACCTACTACAAAATAGTAACATTCGGCTCCACCTGCTCCTAGCGTGTTCTTTCCCCCCTAATTATCTTGAAGGCCGACTCCTGCTACTAGTCAAGTTTTGCCCGAAGTGTTAGAATTTGCTCCAATTGCATTCAAGATTTAATGACGTTGCGGTCAAGAAGAAGAAAAAAGGAGATTTTCTTTCTCATTCTGCAAACTGAAGGCACCAATTTGAACAGCAGCTGAACCAAAGGTTAGACAACAAAAGAAAAGAAGGGGTGGTGACCTTAAAAATCCAAACTTTAGTCGAAATGGCACGAACCGATCTCTCGGATTGTTACGCACGAAGCAATAGTTTGCACTGATGGATTCGATCAATCTAGCGAGCTAGTGCCTGAAATCTGCTGCGCGCGTGGCCGAGGAAAAAAATATCTGAGCGTGAACAACTACCGAAGGCAACAAACGGGAGAAGCCGGTGCGTAGCACTCACCGAAGACGGTGTTGGTGGGGTTCAGGCCGGCCTGGTTCTCGGCCGCCTCGCCGACGAGCCTCTCGGAGTTGGTGAAGGCGACGCAGGACGGCGTGAGGCGGTTGCCCTGGTCGTTGGGGATGACCTCTCCGCGGTCGCCCCGCCACACTGCGACGCACGAGTACGTCGTCCCCAGGTCGATGCCCACCGCCGGGCCGTCGCTCTTCGAGGCGGCGGCCATCACCACTCCGATGCGAAGGCGAAACGCGAGAAAAAGTACTGATGCTTTGCTACTGGGCAGGCGGCAGGTGCGCGCAACGCGGTGCGCGAGTGCGGAGTAGGAATATATGCCAGGGCTTGGCTTACAGGGGAAGCTTTGGTTGGCGTAATTTGGCTACATTTCTTCTATTTTTTTTTCTTTGGTACAGCCTCCCTATAATTAAGGAAAAGAATGAATGATTCTGCTATCCGAAATAAAAACTGTTGTAACAACATTAGGATAGTAAAATAAATATTTTAACCCAAAATAGATACTCCCTCATCATTAAAAAAAATAAAAGTCTCTAAACTTGTCTCGAGATGACACCTAAATTATCAGACTTTCAAAACTTTTTCACATCTTCTTAATTCTCATGCTCAGAACTAAAGTGCTAAGTTTTTTAGGATGGAAGAAGTATTTATTTTGGTAAAATGAATAAGTAGCTACAATTTGATTGGCTTTGTCATTTCGGTCATTGCACTTACAATCCGAAACGTCTCTTTCACGCGCATACGCGCGTGCGCTGAGCCAGCGCGTGAGAAACCGGGTGGGGGCGGGTCAGCATGTCGCGTGAGTCCCGCATAGGGGGGCCTAGTCCGCTTCGCGCGCACTGCTTTCTACACACTCACAACTTTCCTTTTCTGAAAGTTTCATTCCCATCAAATTCCCGTTTTGCGAAAGTTTCGGTGCAACTATTCTGAAAGCTTTTGTCTCAAAAAGTTTTAGTGCAACTTTTCTGGTCTTAAAAAGTTTCGATGTAACTTTTCTAGTCTCAAAAGTTTCGCTGCAACTTTTCTGAACTTTTTGTCTTAAATAGTTTTGGTGTAATTTTTCTGAAAACTTTTTGTCTGATCAAAAGTTTGAACACAAGTCATAGCAAAAAGACTATCTATAATAATTGAAATAGGAGCATGAGATAGTGTGTGGGCCCTACGGCAAGCCAGGCAGAATGCACTGCCCACCGCGCGCATAGGAAGCGGAGAAATGGGGGCATGGAGACCGTGTGGCGTGTGCATGCTCATAATGAAAAAGCCAGGCCCACCACAGCGCACGAATCGGAGCAAAGGAAGGATGCTAGTGATGTCGCGCGTTTGTCCGTTTCCTGTCCGAATTCGTACGAGCGTGCGGCTTCACGCGCGCGCGCAGATTAGAGGCGCCCCTTACAACCTTTGAATCCCCATGGTTAAGATTGCTTCTCCATGTCACTATAGCCATTAGATTCATGATCCAACGTATTTTGACATGGCATGGTATGATTGTGTTGTGTGGGCAACCGTGGAATGGACTAGTTTATTTATTTAGAAAAATATTTGGGCCAAAACTTTGTAGTTACAATTGACTTCGAACGAGCAGAAATTTTTATGCTTCTAATGAGCAGAAAAATTTGTTGCTTTGGAGTCGAGCCACCCCTTCCAATGCATCTGTGCTGCTATGCTGCGAAACCACGAAACAAGCTCCTGCAGCAGACTAGTGTGCGCCTCTGTGCCAAGGATGACAATCCCGTTTTGACCGCTTAACCCGGAGGGCAACGGGTTTTCGGTTTTCGTGAAAACCTAAAAAACCAGTCCGAAAACCGGACAACATTCAAAATCCAAAATTCGAAAATGAAATTTGCAAACCGATCGGTAAACCAGACCCTTTCGTCGGCAAACCGGACCAAATTTTCAAAGAAATGGAAAACCGATGCGATCCGTTTTTCTCGGTTCGCCGGTTTTTTATTTTTAAAATCATAAAAAATTAAACATTTGAAAAAAGTGAAACAAAAATATGTAAAAAAACTAGATGCAATTTGAAGCACAATGGTGCAACAAAAACACGAAAATTCGATCGTTTGCTTGGTCAAAAAAAATCAAAGAAGTTTGCTGATTCAAAGAAAAAGGTTTTTCTTTTTTTTCTCTTCCTTTTTCAACCCAGAAATCTTGCTTGATTTTTTTGACCCATCAAACGATAGAATTTTCGTGTTCTTCTTCCACCATTATGCTACAAATTTCATCTAGTTTTTTTACATATTTTTGTTTCAAATGTTTCAAATTTAAATTCAAAACCGGACTACTAGGTAAACCGGACCAGACTGGTTTTCCGGTTTTCGCGAAAACCGGTCCGGTTTATCACTGTTTTGT
The DNA here is from genome assembly GCA_012490785.1 of Eragrostis nindensis. Lineage (NCBI taxonomy): Eukaryota > Viridiplantae > Streptophyta > Magnoliopsida > Poales > Poaceae > Eragrostis > Eragrostis nindensis. The sequence goes on along the minus strand of JAAXCT010000374.1, from coordinate 203,106 downwards.
AATCCCTGCTCTGTGGCAGTACTACTCCATCTACTGCAGATACACCATAATACTATGAAATACGTATACGAGATACAACATGAAACACAACAAGAATTTCGTTTGTGTGGAGTGTGGTGTGGACTCCACCGATTGCAGATTTGTTGGTTTTGCGTAGACTCGGAGGCAACAATTTTACCAGCATTGATGCATCCGCGGCAATAGAAAAAAGCTTCGTGTTTTGGTCACCAGAGATCAGCCTGGTTTTCCTGCTCCTAGTTAATGGAGTTTATTTTCTATCTAGAAAATGCGTCGTGTTGATGCAACAGTCAGTATCAATCACAACATGGACGATTGGATGCATGAAATTGGCAGACGCATTGCCTTGCTGTTATGCATAGCCAAAAACTACTACCACTACTCCACTTGTGCAGTGTGCGTGCTCTCAAGAGTTTATTAATTTGCAAGCGAGTAAGACGCACGATCCACTGAAGAGCGGCATGGTTCGTCACCACGGCGTCGCCGACGAGCCTCGCCGATGCAGGACGGAGAGGAGGTCGCCCAGGTTGTTGGCGGATGACCTTGCCCACGCCGCCGTTTCCATTCTCCGCCGCCATGGCTCGTACAATATCCGGACCATTTGATAGGACCTCTTATACATAAGGCGTCCTACAGGATTCAACTTGTAGATCAGCCCAATAGCTCACTAAATTCGGCCCACTTAAGGCAATCTAGCCTATCAAGTAACTGTCAACATTTCCAAACACCAGTTTCAACATTTTCGTAAGCCCATATCAACATTTTCAAACAATTGAGTCAACATTTTCGCTAAAAATATTGACATAGCACATCTAAAATGTTGACGCAGTGTAAAAAAAACGTTGACACAGTACATTCAAAATGTTAATAAAAATTTAAAAATTTAAAAAATTCAAAAAATATTCAAATTGGATCTAATTTGATAGAATTAACTGTAACAAACACGTAGGTTCAAACGAATTCGAAAACGAACTTATGGTTTAGGAGAAAAATACGTTTGATATTTTGAAACCGGATCTTCTTTTCCTCTTCCCACATAGATCTGAACCGTTGCACGGATCGTTCCTCTTCCCATCGGACGATCCACGTACAGGAAAATCCCCATATCCTGCATTTCAATCGTGGGGGCCCTTTTTCCGCCCACCAAGGATCCATTATTGGGCCTTGGCCTACAGCTACCAGAGCATAAACTCAAAAGCCCAGTAGCAAGCGGCGGCGGCGCTCCTAATCGCCGGTGCTCATCCCCTTCCCCGCTTCCGCGCCGCCGCCCCGCGCCGCGCAGGACATTTCGTCGAGCAGCTGTTGTGCGCGCCGCGCCGAGGCCATGGCGGCTGGGAAGGCCAAATCCGCCGCGCTCTCCGTCGCCGACAAGTGCCGGGTACGCCTCTCAGCGACATCAGCGTCCGCTCCTCCCTTAGTTGCTTTGCTCTGACTGTCGTCGCCTCTGGCAGAACATCTTGGCCGCCGGATGGGAAGCCCACCTCAACACCATCAAAGCCGACGCGAAGGGAAGGTGCGCTCATCGAATCCTACACCTCTCCTGATTTGACCTGTTGTAGCGTCCGTATGCTTGTGCGAGTAACACTGAAGAGATAATAGAGGATATTTTTTCCCCTCTCGTTTTGATTGGTCCTTCTTGTTGTGCGCTTGGGCAGCAAGGGGGAGATATACACGTCGAGGGTGCACTACATGATCCAGAAGGGCACTCCCTACCTGATCGTCCCGGAGAACCACATGCACAACATTGTAAAACTCTAGTACCAATGCTCCTTTTTTTTTTTCGTTTTGTTTGCTAGAGATCGTTGATTAACAGTGGATGCTACTGTGCTTAAACTGTGTTTTGCTTATGTGTAATCTTGTGTCAGAACATTATGATTGATGAGCGAGGATCTCTTGCGGTGTCCAGTCCAATCCGGGGTCGGGTTGCGACTTTGCTCAAGTCACTCCAAAAGGTGGTTCTCTACGAAATTCAGCTTCGTGGCACCATATATGTTGGATGGTTGCTTAATTCGTACTACTTGTTTGGTGCAGTCACCACCTCATGTTGCTATGACCGGTGATGTGCTGCGCTTGAAAGACGCAAAGGTAAACATGTTGTGAAGCCCCTGACAGGGATTGAAGTGCTTTAATACTTGGTATAATTGTTAACGTTGTACTAATTATTCTTGATATGCTGTGATTAAGGTTCCGGTTATTGCTGATAGCCTGAAGAAGGCTATTCTGAAGGAACACGAAGCTGCAAGTGAAGCTAGTCATGGCGTGTCGGCAATATTGTCTTCTGCAGGTGCTACCTGCAGGTCTCGCAGTGAAGGCCTCCTTAGTCTACTCAATGAAGAGAAGTCCTACAGTATCTTCAAATTTGACATTGGGTCTGTAAACCATGTTTGTTTATTTTGTATGCAGTGTGTTCTCTTGTTACCTACGTTGGCACAGCTGAATTATATGCTCATGAATGCTACTATTCTAGTACGTTAAGATATCACCATGTGATTGTTAGAGTATCTTCCTTGCAGTTCATGTGTGTACATAGATTCCTCTGGGAGCAGTCATGATATTGAGTTGGACAACTTTGAACCACTCAAAACCTGTCTGCTATGTAAGTTTTATTCTTGATTTGTTTCATTGTTTGCATCCGTAGATAGATTCACATGTTAAGCTAGAGATTTGGCAGTAATGCTACCAATTGATTGCTTTCAGCAATTATATCATTTAAGCACCTTCTGATGTCTCTGCTATGTTCATTTTCTAAATACTCGTCCTCTTTTGTAGTGCCATTCTCAGCAAAGCTCGTTGATGGTATCAACCGGAGTGAGCCCAGAAGGAGAGCGCTCATCCTTTTCTGTTTGGAGTATTTTAATGTGACAGCAAGAGTAAGTGGTTCTCTTGTATCCCTGCATATTACTACATAGGATAGCATGCTCATACAGTTTCTGATTTGCGAAACTTCTCCATTATTGTCCAAACTAAGACTTCACTGTTGCAATATGATTGACTACCATTCTGTCTCTGCTTGAAGAACGCAATGATGCTTTCCATTGATCACCACGGCTTTGATGTGCTCGCCAAAGTCCCTGTAAATATCATCTCACCTGATGTCCCTCAACAATACCAGTGGAAGGAATTCAGGTTTACATTCAAGGAACCAGCCAAGGATGTCGAGGACTTCTGCAGCAAGTTAGTCGAATTAGAGGAAGAAGCTCTACAGAGCATAAAGGGCTATAGCGGTCTAGGATGATTCAGTGAGGAACTAGATCTGGTATTGATACTCTGGTCGACATCTATTGTGGTGTTTAAGTAGCTATATTTTTGAGTATGTTGTGTAGTAGAATGGATGATCTGAAAGAATTCGCCGTGTTAACATAGAGCCGCAAATTGAATATGTGATTGAGATGACATATAACCACTGTAAACGGTGAATAACCACTTTATCTCCAAATTTGGTATTCCAAACATTTTGTTCAGCTTGTATGATTGGCAGTGCATGCATCACCGTCACATTTTCACATCAGTGTTGCATTACGACTATTCCATCTAAGCGGAGTCTCGGTTGATAAAGATCTTTAACAATTTATACTAACCAAAATAGAAAAAGACAAAGCATTCAGATGGAGTACATTGGACGAGCTTCAATAATCAGTAAATACGGTGTCATGTCAGCAAATTTGATAATGTTGCAAGGAATTGGTGAAGAAATTGATGAAGAGAGATGAGAAAGTTTCATCTAGAATGAAACCATGTATACACTATTCCAACACAACTTGTCTCACTGCATGTATTTCTTGAAAACAACAAAAGTGAAACAATGCATTGCATGAGGTACTCTACATCTTTGGAAACTAGTGGCTTTATGTAACATCTTTGGAAACTACAAAATGAAACTTTGCTTCAGCATTTCTTTTGGTAATAGAAAAGGTTGAACGTGAATCAAACGAGGCGTGTCCGACAGAACCAAAGCCCAAGCGAAGCCTCTGACGCTCGCACTCCCCAATCGGCCAGAGCCCAAAACCCTGTCCTCGGCGCCGCTCCACCGCCGCGCGAGCCCCATGCCGCCGCCGCTGGAGCTGATGGAAGCAGGGCCGTCTCCAAATTTTTGAGGCCCCGGTGCAAAATGAGAAACGGGGCCCTAGAATATAAAATTTTATATGATCAAAATACATTTGAAGTTAATTATATAACCTCATTACATGTTATTTTCACAATATTCCGGAGTGTTCTGCAAAAAAAGTAAAAATAGTGCTAAAAGAGTTTGATTTTCAGAATTAAATTGAGGTTCTTAGGCGCTCAGCAACATAACACATAGCTAGCATTAGCAAGATTAAGAAAAGAATACAACATGGAGGGCCTGCCGATGCTGGATTAAAAAACGAAAAGAACATGGCTACTTGCTTGCTTGCCTTGCTAATTTCTTCAGGGCCTCATATGCGATCCGCAAGTCCAGGCCACACGCTGCTCTGCTGTGCCGGTTGAGAACGAGCACGTATGGTCTCGTCAAGTCGGCGGTCCGGGAATTGGGAAGGATCACGATTAGGAACGATCGATCCTGCTATGATTTGAGGCTTGAGCGATTTGGAGATGGAAGGAAGAAGACCAACAGCGCAGGGTGGCTTCGGCTGGAAGCCGAACACTAATTCACATCTAACGAACCACGTCTATCGATCTACGAGCGAGAACTGCCTTTCGCTTCCTCAATGAAGCTGTGCTTGTCCTTTTTTTTTCTAGCAGGCTCTAGATGAATTGCAAAATGGAGGCCCCAATTTTGGAGGCCCTGGCCATCGGCCACCTTGTCCCTGCCAAGGGACGGGCCTGGAAGACGCCGTCGGCGAGATCCTCCTCCGCATCCCACCCGACGACCCCGCGCGCCTCGTCCGCGCGTCCGCCGTAAGCCGGACCTGGCGCCGCATCCTCGCCGGGCCCGACTTCTCCGCCCGCTACCGCGCGTTCCACCGGACGCCGCACGTGCTCGGCTTCCTATGCAACCCGGATGACCTCCAGCTCGACCGCTTCGTCCCCACCACGTCCTTCCGCCCGTCCGCCGCCGCCGCCGACCGCCGCAGCTGCTACGTGTTCGACTGCCGCCACGGCCGCGTCCTCCTCTACGACTTCTTATCCAATGAGTTCGTCGTCTGGGACCCGGTCACCGGCGACGAATGCCGCGTCCCCGACGAGGTGCCTGACCTCCACAGTAACTTCGCGGTGCTCTGCGCCGCCGGCGAGGGCTGCAACCACAGCGGCTGCAGCGGAGGGCCCTTCCTCCTGGCCCGGGTGGGCGTGCAGCGCCAATACTTGCAATTATTCGCCGCGCACGCCTCCTCCTACTCGTCCGAGACCGGCGAGAGGAGCGCACAATCCACAGCCGACCTCATTCACGGATCCGGCGTCATGGAGAGTCCCGCGGCGTTCGTGGGGGGTGCGCTGCACTTCGATTGCAACTCCGGCATCCTCCTACGTTACGACATCATGGGAGACCGGAGTTTGTCGGTGATCAAGCTACCGGATAGCAAGCATCTTGGCAGCATCGTTGTAATGAAGACGGAGGACGGCGAGCTAGGATTGGCCAGCCTGTACCATGATCGCCTCTGCCTGTGGTCAAGGGAGGCTGGTTCGAGTGAAGCTGCCGGATGGGCGCAACGAAAGGTCATCCATCTCAGGACGCTGCTCCCGATTACCTATTTCAATAGCCGGCATATCTGAGTGCCTTTGCCGAAGGCGCCAATGTCGTTTTCGTGAACACAGTAAAGATGGCATCTTCACCATCCACCTTGAATCACTGCTGACCAGGAAGGTGTGTTTGCACGGGCAAGACCGACACTGTCATTCCCTACGTCAGCTTCTACACCCCAGCTGGTACAGCGTCTCTTCTCTACATTTGGTTAACTGTGATCTGTGAGTATCTAGTCAGTCTAGTTATTTTGCTCTACAATATATATGTTAAAGAAAATGAATGCACACTTCGCTTGGAGGTTTTTGATCTATTTTCCTGTTTGCACCCTTGTGTGGCCAATCTAATGATCACAATGTAAATTTTTAAATTTTTCGCAGAAAAATGTAAATCTTTAAATATAGTAAATTAGTTGTCCAGCTTATGCACGTTTGACTGCTGATCGGTAGCATGGTTATAATCTTTAATTATCCATGTTTTTATTTTCAGCCTGTACTAAAGGCACACTGAAATTGCATGAGGGGGCGCGGTAATCTTTCGTCAGTCACTAGAGGATATAACCAGTCAAATGGATTTACAAATCCATCGTCGTGCTTTGCTGTGCTTTCTACCGTTGAGCAGTCCAACAAAACTATCGGAGCTGATGATTTATAAGGCCCTGTTTGGCAGGGCTCTGCAAAAAACAGATTCTGCACTGGATTCTGAGGAAAAACAGCTTCTCTGAATTCTTCTGGATTCTCTGTCAAAACAGCTTCTCCAGTCAGGCCGTTTGGCAAAACAGATTCTTCTGATATTTTCTGAAATGGATTATGCATGTGAAATGACTGTAATACCTCTTAAATTAAGTTCCAGTTCGTCCACACATTGTGTACCATATTAAAACAAAAATAATTACAGATAATAAATTAAATATTAAATAGATGGCTACTAATAAAATAAAAAAAGAGGTGGCAAAATATAGTCAAGTGTGGTCTAGTTTCGAAGATCTCGTCGCAACGATTGCAACGATATAATTAGTTTGCAATTCGGATGTATGGTTTGTAGTCTACAAACTTTTTAAACAAGTCGATTCTTCCAAAAGGTTGTGGGTCCAGGCTGTACCAGAGGAGAGAGAGCCAAGTCTGGAGGAGAATCCGGTAGAAGCTCGTTTCTACAGCTTCAGTTTACACATTCAAACTGCAAACCGATTCTCTTCCACTTTTTCCTGAGAATCTGTTTTGCATGGGACCGTTTGGCAATTCGTATGGAAAAGCAGAAGCAGAAGCTCATCCAGAATCCGTGCCAAAGAGGCACTTATAGTTTTCAGTTCTTTAATTTCTATTTACAACGGTTCAGTGAGTACTAGCTATCTTAGTCAAATACAGTAGCGTTCTACTTATCAGATATTCTGTGGACACGAACCAAAAACTATGTTTCGGTTTCTATGGAGCAAGACAAGTGTTTCAGTTTATTTCCTCCGTTTTTAATTGTTGTCGTTAGGACAACAGTTTTAGTTAAAAAAAAAAAGATGGAGCTAGAGTTGTTGTCCTACAGATAATGGTTTTAGAACGGAGGGAGTACCAATTTGACTCGGAGTCATTTTTTTATTCATGTGTAACACGACCACTGGGAACTAAATTCCACTGCTCTTGATTAACTGAATCAGTGTGTGGCTATGTTTTTCAATTCAGATAAGGCTCCTCAAGTATCAAATCATTATAACTTATGTGGTTCTTGTTGAATTATCACGATCCTGATTCAAGAAGGGCTTTCATGTTATCTTTCGCTTAGTCGAGCTACCGCACATTTCTCTTTGACAGTCACTTGTAACTGTTATATTTTGTTCTGAATAATGGTCTAGGTGTTTCTGTTTGTGTCCAGACTGACCGGTGAACAAGAAGCAGTGTTTCAGCTTTTCTGTGGACACCCTTGAAACTGTAAGGCCCCGTTTGCTACAAAGGATTTTCAAAGGAAACTTCAAAGGAATCCATTCCTGCGTTCTGCTGACGTCACGAGCGTTTTGAACGGAGGAATCGACCTTTCCTTTCCATAGGAATGGGTACCTTTCCTGCACAGAATGGAGGAATGAAATAATCCAGTCCGAACTCTTGGAAAGCTTCCCGCGTGCGAAGGAGCAGCTAATCAGCTGTTCATGCTTCGTTAAGCGCTACTGAGTTGAAGCAAAAGTAGTCAAGGAGCTTGCGTGGCAGCTGGTAGCGGTGGCTGGGCATGCGTAGTGGTCTGCTGGTGGCCATGGAGCAGAGGTATTCGGGGAGAGAGAAGCTCGATTAGGGATTAAACATTTGAAAAAAGTAACTGACGACAAAAGAGAGAGAGATTAGGGAACGCATGCGTTCCAAGGAGAACATAATTACGGACAGAGAGAGGGGAATGGATGAGAGCACCGAAAGGAGCTAAGTTACTATTCCATGGAGATTACTACTTCTGTTTACAGAAGAATGAATAATGACAGTATAGCTTCCAAAGATTTTGTTTAGTCGACTCAACATTTTTTCTCAGTGTTTCTATTCCTTCAATCCAAACGCTCTAAATTCTCAATTCCTGTGTTTTTGGTTCCTGTGGTTTTGTAGCTTCTTCAATTCCTGTGTTTTCTTCATTCATGCGTTTTTTCCTATTCCTCTGTTTTTCATTCCTCTATTCCAAACAGGGCTGGGTGTGTTTACGATTCGCTTGTACTACGCAAGGCTGCACATATGCAGTGAAAAAAAATGAAGAACATTGTATGTTGAACAGACATGGCACTGAAATCTTGAACTATTTGCTTTGGTGCTGGTGATTGCTTAACTAAAGCCCTACTGTAGTAGTGAATAAATTGCTGTGTTTTGTAGATTTCTGCCATTAACCATCTATCTAGCAGCTGCAAGGTTTGATGGCACGCCCAGCCCTTTTTAGTTGGATGCTACAGATATTACATCATAAGGCTTGAAATGAAATGGATTCTTTGCTAGCAGAGATGCATCCCGAACTAAGACCCTTTTCTTGTTGCAATGTTGTTGCTGAAGAAACGCAATCATGATTTCCATGGTACCTCTCAACAATGACACCATAGTTTGAAGAACCAGCCAAGGATGTTGAGGACTTCTGCCGAGTAAGCTGGAGGAATAAATTACCTGATTGGGGAGCCGTGGTTTGAAGTTACAATATTTGCAATGATAATAGAGTTGTCTGCAATAATTCACCATGGTTATATGGAGCTGCAAACCGAATACCTGATTGAATCTGAACTGTTTGCAAGTGAAATAGTGTTCTGCTTATCGGGTATTATGTGGACACGAACCAAAAACTATGTTTCAGTTTCTATCAAGCAAGACAAGTGTGTTTCAGTTTATTCCCTCTGTTTTTAAATTGTTGTCGTTAGGACAACAATTTTTGTTAAAAAAATGAGCTTGAGTTATTGTCCTAACGACAACAGTTTCAGAATGGAGGGAGTACTGATTTGGCTCATGGAGTCATTTTTCAGTTCATGCGTGGCACGACCGTTGGGAACTAAGTATCCACTGTTGTTCTTCAAAACTGAATCAGTGTGTGGTTGTGTTTTAGTTCAATTCAGATAAGGCTCCTGAAGAATCAAATCATTATAACTTATGTGGTTCTTGTTGAATTTATCACGATCCAGATTCGAGAAGGGGCTTTCATGTTATCTTTTGGTTTAGTTGAGCTACTGCTCATTTCTGTTTGCTGCTGTATATTTTTCTGAATAATGGTCTAGGTGTTTCTCTGTGCAGTTTAACTTGTGAACAAGAAGCAGTGGTTTCATCTTTTCTGTGGGCACCCTTGAAACTGTAACAAGTTGGGAGTTTTTTTGGTTCGGTTGTAGTACACAAGGCTGCACATATGCAGTGAAAAAACATTAGAACATAGTATCTTGAACAGAGATGGAACTCAAATTTGAAATATTTGCTTTGGTGCTGGAGGCTGCACATCATAAGGCTTGAAATGAAATGGATTCTTTGGTAGCAGAGATGCATTCCTCATTTCCTTTGGCGAGCCATGGTTGAACCATATTTGTGACTAGAGTAGAGTTGTTCTGCAATATCTGATTATATGGTTTAACCATGGTTATATGGAGCTGCAAACTGAATATCTGATTGAATCTACACATTGCAAGTGTCCCTTGGTTTGATTATGATGTAAGCGTCACCTTATTCTTCGTCAAGCAATAGTTCGTTAACAGAGTGCTCTGTTTTATAACAGGTGCTCTGTTTTTATGAGAAACGAGTTGAGCAATCGTTCGTCAGCACAGCGGAAGATGGTCGGAAATTGCAAAACATAATAGACGCATTGCATACGAAAATTAAACTTACTTTCCATTATGACTGACTAACGTTTAAACTGACTTAGACATAAACTACGGCCTATAATTGCTGGAACAAAAATACTAATCGACAACAGATTATTTAAGCAGAACTAGCTCGTCAAAATCTCTCATTTAGTCGACCTCCTCGATCTTGGGCCCTGCACCACCGGCCGCCGGAGCATCCTGGTCCATGCCGCCGGCCATGCCAGGACCGCCCGCGCCCTGGTACATCTTTGCGATGATGGGGTTGCAGATGCCCTCGAGCTCCTTCATCTTGTCCTCGAACTCGTCGACCTCAGCGAGCTGGTTGCTGTCGAGCCAGCTGATGGCACCCTCGACGGCATCCTCAATCTTCTTCTTGTCGGCCTCGGGCAGCTTGGAGGCGATCTTGTCGTCCTTGATGGTGTTTCGCATGTTGTAGGCGTAGTTCTCGAGCGAGTTCTTGGCGTCCACCTTCTTCTTGTGCTCCTCGTCCTCGGCCTTGTACTTCTCGGCCTCCTGCACCATCTTCTCAATCTCCTCCTTGGTCAGCCGGCCCTTGTCGTTGGTGATGGTGATCTTGTTCTTCTGGCCGGTGCTCTTGTCCTCCGCCGACACGTTGAGGATGCCGTTCGCGTCGAGGTCGAAGCAGACGGTGATCTGGGGCACGCCCCGCGGCGCCGGCGGGATGCCGGAGAGCTCGAACTTGCCGAGCAGGTTGTTGTCCTTGGTCCTCGCCCTCTCGCCCTCGTAAACCTGGATGAGCACGCCGGGCTGGTTGTCGGAATAGGTAGAGAAGACCTGCTCCTTCTTGGTCGGGATGGTGGTGTTCCTGGGGATCAGCGTGGTCATGACGCCGCCGGCCGTCTCGAGGCCGAGCGAGAGCGGCGAGACGTCGAGCAGGAGCAGGTCCTGCACCTTCTCGTTGCCCTCGCCGGTGAGGATGGCGGCCTGGACGGCGGCGCCGTACGCGACGGCCTCGTCGGGGTTGATGCTCTTGCAGAGCTCCTTGCCGTTGAAGAAGTCCTGGAGGAGCTGCTGCACGCGGGGGATGCGGGTGGAGCCGCCCACGAGCACGACGTCGTGCACGCTGCTCTTGTCCACCTTGGAGTCGCGGAGGCACTTCTCCACGGGCTCCATGCACTTGCGGAACAGGTCCATGTTGAGCTCCTCGAACCGGGCGCGGGTGATGGTGGTGTAGAAGTCGATGCCCTCGTACAGGGAGTCGATCTCGATGGTGGTCTGCGCCGTGGAGGAGAGCGTCCGCTTCGCCCGCTCGCAGGCCGTCCGCAGCCGCCGCAGCGCCCTCGGGTTGCCGGTGATGTCCTTCTTGTGCTTCCTCTTGAACTCCTGCGTGAAGTGGTTCACGAGGCGGTTGTCGAAGTCCTCGCCGCCGAGGTGGGTGTCGCCGGCCGTGGCCTTGACCTCGAAGATGCCCTCCTCGATGGTGAGGATGGACACGTCGAAGGTGCCGCCGCCGAGGTCGAAGATGAGCACGTTCTTCTCGCCGTCGCTGCTCGACTTCTTGTCGAGCCCGTAGGCGATGGCCGCGGCCGTGGGCTCGTTGATGATGCGCATGACGTTGAGGCCGGAGATGACGCCGGCGTCCTTGGTGGCCTGGCGCTGCGAGTCGTTGAAGTAGGCCGGGACGGTGACCACGGCGTTCTTGATGGTCGTGCCGAGGTAGGCCTCGGCCGTCTCCTTCATCTTGGTGAGCACCATGGAGGAGATCTCCTCGGCCGAGAACTGCTTCTCCTCCCCCTTGTAGTCCACGCCGATCATGGGCTTGTCGGCGGGGCCCGGGACGACCTTGAACGGCCAGTGCTTCATGTCGCTCTGCACGGACGCGTCCGAGAACCGCCGGCCGATGAGCCGCTTCGCGTCTGCAACAAATCATTATCGAACGACGCAAACGAGTCAGATCCACACCCCATGAGGCCATGAGATCGGCCAACAAATTAAAAACACGAAAGTAATTGATAACAGAGATCAATCAACGATTGCTTACCGAAGACGGTATTGATGGGGTTCATGGCGACCTGGTTCTTGGCTGCGTCGCCGATGAGCCTCTCGGTGTCCGTGAACGCCACATACGAAGGCGTGGTGCGGTTGCCCTGGTCGTTGGCGATGATCTCGACGCGATCATGCTGCCACACGCCGACGCACGAGTAGGTCGTGCCGAGGTCGATGCCGATCGCTGGCCCGTCCCCCTTCGCCGCCATGCCGTCGAGATCTCGTCGAGAGTCGAGACAAGCACAAGGAAACAAAGATCTACGCCTAGCAGCAGAGTTGCCGGGTCAGAGGAAAACAAGGATCGGTGTGGATGAGAGGAAAGGGAGGCGATTGGCGTTGGATTTATAGGTTGCGCGGCGGAGGCTACTGGTTCTAGAAACTTCCGACGCGTCCCGACCGTCGGATGCGGTGTGAGCGGACGTTGTGTGGACACGTCTTGGGCGTCGTGGGGAGTTTGGACGCGGCTTGATTGGCGGTCGGCTCGTGGAAGAGTCCGGAACGTTCTGGAGACTGGAGAGATTCCATTTTTGCCCTCTCATCAGATCGTGCCGGCTTCGAGGCGGTTGGTTCTTTCCTTCGGCGTGTTCGTTTGATTCCATGCTCAGACGCCGCCGGGTTTGACCAGGCGTGTGGCGGTGGAGCGCTTCCAATTTTGAGTAGAAGAGCTGGACCGATCGAAGCCCAATAATAGGAAAGGAAGCTGGGCCAGGTTAAACGCCCAATAGGAATAGAAGCCCAGTTTCTGGCTCAATCCAGGCTAGTATTTTGCTGATCCAGTAAGAAATTGAGAGAGGTCGTCATCGTATAACGGCTATTGGGCTCGGCAGCTAGTTTGTGAGAATCTGGCCCATTGTCATCACATCAAACGGACCTTTCGAACGGATTGTGCGGGATGTTTATAGCTACTCGCGCGCGGTCGGCGGTGGCGCGAAAGGGACGGCGTTGCTATCTGCTCCATCTCCGCTTTTGCTGGGGTCGGACGAGCGAGCGAACCTATTCATCGACGGCGATGGTTGCGGCATCGAAAAATCCTCAACCTTTCCACGAATTACTACTCCCCAAACAAGATACTCCTCCGTTCCGTGTAAGATCTGGTTCCGGTCGCTTCAGATCAGATCGCTGTCCGTGAGACGGCGAGAGATTTGCCCTGAGATCTGGCACGGAGGAGCTGCGGCATGGCGCGGCGAACGCGGAGGCACGGCTTTATTACTCTGTGCATGGGCAGTCTCAGCAGCAGAGGCTAAGCCGAAGCACCAAAGCCCCATGGCCCCGGCCGGCTGGGGTTAGGGGACGGCCTGGCCCACGCATCCTGATCGCACAAACAAAACTGTTGTTTTCTTGCGCTGTGCGGCAACAGTGAGTTAACCCCGGCCCGGTGGATATTCCCCTGCAACTTTAGCGCTGCTGCTGCTTTAAGCACGATGATCCGTGGTAGGGTCCGGCCGGGAAAGCTCAGGGAAAAACAAGAGGATTTCGTGGGGGATTATTAATAAAGATGGGCGCGCGCGCGGGGACCTTTGCTGGCTGCTGGATCATACATACTCCCACCATGCAGTGTCGTCTCCCGTCCGTCCTGTTGCCATGACCAGCTTAACTTACAAGCACGAATTATTTATTATTCAGTACGTGCCTCATGAGCGAAGTTGCTGTTCAGTTCAGTGATCCGAAATCCGTTGCTTGATTCCTTTCAGGAGTGAAGAAGAGGCGTGGTGGTAAACTCAGGCCGGGCTAGCTGTAGGGCTAGGGGTAAGGACCAGCAATCCGTTGGGCGATACATGTTTGTCTGCACAAGTTACTCCGACCGCCATGATTCCCGGGCTCCCGGCACATCAGCTACCGCACACACTCCTTCCTGTCCGCCGCCTGCTGTCACGCACGACACATTCCAATCCATGGATGGGAGAGCTTTCCATCTCTGACAGCGAGCGAGCAAGATAACATGGTACCACTGCATGTACGACGTGACAGGGTTCGGTAGCTAGTGTAGCCAGTACTATCAGGGCTAGCTAGCTAGCGGCCATGGTGGCCGCACGAGAGCGAGGGGACAGACACAGAGCCACCGGCAAGGCGATGCGAGAGCGCTAGGCGCCATAGCAATGTCGTCGTCTCGTATGTTGGGTTGGCTCACACGACACGCTCCGCCGGCCGGTCGGCTACGCTTTGTCGAGCTCCATCGAGGTGTCTGGTCGCCGGCTGCGCCAAGCAGAGAGGTGGAGCTGATAGGTGGGCTTCACCTCTATATTATGTACCTTTAAAAACCATTTGGACATGGGTAAATTTTGTTTGCTTTTTCAGATGATAATGTTTAATTACCGCAACACATTTATAAAAATGTCAGAATGGAGAACCCGGCCATGGCAAATAATTTATATATGGAATAAAAGAAAGTTCTTAAGAATTCCTTTCAGTCTATAGCTCCTGCCATGTCAAGAAGGGGTGTGGATCCTCTGCCGTAATGTATGTGCATTAGGATCTCTCAGTCCGTGAAGAAGGGCTTCTATGTTGTACCTTCATCCATCCTTGCAACAATCATCACACACATACCAACATGTGTATCAGTGTATAAGTAATAATGCAGATAGTGAGCATAATTTTTTTGTGAGCTAAAACGGCGCATACTCAGGCACTCATATATCTTGAACATCGCTATGGTGCACATTCTATCCTTATGAACATCTCTGAAAAACTGGAAGATTGATGAAATCACTACGGACATCTCGTTGTAACGGGCACATCACCTACAACTGAAAAATATAATTACTCGTAAATGCAAGCACTCGTAGTACTGAGTTCAAGATTCGAACCCGGATGGACAAATTCCGCCATAAGGGTATTACACATATAAAATGGGTATATCTAGGTTCAACATCAGTGGATATACAACCACGCCATATTTTCTAAACAACTTATTACATTGCGATTGTATGAAATAATATACTAGTTAGTCTGTCAATCGGTTCCCTATCTTGTTTTGGGTTGAGAGTCGACTCCCTTTGAAATGTTTGTCACTGTGCAAATAGATAATTAAGCTAGAATCTTATCCATATTGTAAGAAGATCGATTGTGTATAATGCATGGGTAGATTGCATTGAGCATGTTGGTGAATATAAACAGAGTACAAGAGACCTGGGGTGTAAGGCACTTTCCTGTACATAGGGCAGTCCTAGGTTAATACCCATGCTAGACATGCATCAAATTACTACTCTTGTCTCATTAATCATTAGAACGTACTCAGTGGTTAAGTAGCTAACACTACCACCTCATGCCTTCTCACACGAGGCCTCTGTATCACCACCAACTAGCATACAGGTCTCTACTTCCAATTCTTTTGCTTAACATACTGCTAAGTGAAGTCAAGCTTAAGGATTAAGCAACCTCCAGCTAATTGCAAAAATCTCTCTCACTCATTCTGATCAGGTAGACCCCACACAAGTAGAAAGCAAATACTAGTAGAAATATAAAAGGCTCCATACTCATAAAAGGCGAAGATAAATTCATGCTTTTGCCCTTTCTTTCTCTTTCACATCTCTCCCTTTCTCTCTCTCTCTCCCCTTCATCGCTCTATCTTCATTGCTGTCTTCTCACCTCCAACTGCTGGATGTGATTCTCCACCACCTCCGAGCTAGGCAGACGAGTCCGCCTCTTTCTTCCTCGCCCGCTTCCTTTTCTTTCCAGACACAACTCCGCAGCAAAGAAAGCGCAAGTTATAAAGAAAACACCAGAATTCAAAGCAGCAGAAAAGCAAGCTAGAGAGGAGTGAAGAGAGAGAGGGAAAGGAAATATATCTCGGCAGCACTAACTGGGCACCATGGTGTTCAGTTCAGTGCCTGCCTACCTAGATCCACCTAACTGGAATAACCAGGTACTGCGTGAGCTTCTCTTTCCATCTCTCTGCGTGTTTACGGTTGCTCTAGTTATCCTTGAATCTTGAGTTCTTGATCCGTCCATCGATCCATACAGTTGTTCTTCAGGGCAAAAGAATTTGGCCCAAAGATATTCTCGCTCGTCTTGATGAATATTCATAGACAATTCTCTCTTCCTTTTCCCTTCTCTTTTTTTCTGTAATAACAGGCAGGCTTATGTGTTTGTGTGTAACAGCAAGGTCAGCAGCAGCCGAGAGCGAGCGGGGGAGGCGATGCACCGGTGTTGCCAGTGGGCCCGGCGGCGGCCGCCACAGCGGCGGCGCCCGAGGCCACCGGCTTGCCGAGCAGCTCGTCACCGGCCGCCAGTGCTGCGGCGCAGGCGCGGCCGAACTCGATGGCGGAGCGCGCGCGGCTGATGCGGATGCCGCAGCCGGAGCCGGCGCTCAAGTGCCCGCGCTGCGACTCCACCAACACCAAGTTCTGCTACTACAACAACTACTCCCTCTCCCAGCCCCGCCACTTCTGCAAGACGTGCCGCCGCTACTGGACGCACGGCGGCTCGCTCCGCAACGTCCCCGTCGGCGGAGGATGCCGCCGCAACAAGCGCTCGTCGAAGTCCTCCTCCTCCTCCGGCGCCGGCGCCGGCGCGTCCTCCTCCTCCTCGAAACCGTCCTCCGCGGCCACCAGGCAGCAGCTGCCGTCCACCGCAGGCGGCGTCGCCGGCGGGATCATCTCTCCGGGACTCGGCTCCCTGTCGCAGCACCAGTACCTACCGTTCTTGGGATCGATGCACCAGCCGCCGGGAGGAGGCAACCTAGGGCTAGCCTTCCCCGCCGGGCTGCCGCCGCTCGGCATGCAGCACGTGGACGCGGTGGATCAGTTCCCGGTGGCGAGCGGCGGCGCGTCGCTGGATCAGTGGAGAGTGCACCAGCAGCAGCCGCAGCAGCAGTTCCCCTTCTTGGCAGCTGGAGGAATGCTAGATCTTCATCAACCGCGGCAGCAGCAGCAGATGTACCAGCAGCTGGGGTTGGAAGCTAATAACCGAGGAAGTAGCGGCTCAGCAGGTGCAGCGGCGTTCACGTTAGGGCAGACCAGTGGAACCATGGCAAGGCAGGAAGGGACGGCAATGAAGTTGGACGACAGTAAAGGGCAGGAGATGAGCTTACAGAGGCAGTACATGGCGGCTCTACGCCAGGGAGAGGGCATCTGGGGTGGGAACGCCGGTGGCAGTGGCGGTGGTGATGGCGGTGGCAATGGCGGTGTCAGCTGGCCGATGAACATTCCCGGATTCCGATCTTCCTCGACCGGCGACGATGGAACTGGCCTCTTGTGATACTGTTCCTAACCGGGTCGACCATCGATGCTTGGAAATCAAATAAGTTTGAACACATGCAAGGAAACGAGGAACAGCGGTCAATCAGCCGGCCTCTCTTCTCTACCAATTCTTCGCCAACTGTTGAAGCACGTACTGCTAGCTCATGATTGTCTCACAGGTAGGGGGTTTAAGTTAAAGCTGATCTCTTTGGTTAACCCTTTTTCTGCCATTTGGTTTTGAACTCAAAGGTGTGCCTGCGTTGTGTCCATAGTGCCACCTTTTCTACTTTCCACACTATTGTTGACAGGGAGTAATCAATCATACTCGGTGCATGGGGTATACTATTATTTTGATAAGGTATATTTGACATGGAGACTGATCACATTGATTCATTACTTATGTAAAATTTGTGTGCAGTTAATATGCATCATTCGTCGCAAATGTGTTTTTCACATATATATTTATTTATCTATCTATGAGGGTTTTTTTTTTTGCGAACTATCTCTATGCTGTGTTGTGGGTGCTTGATTAGGGACTACATTCCACAATTTTGTTTTCGAGCTATTGGAACATTCCACAATTACAGTGCAAACATGTGACAGTAATGTCATTGCTTTTGCTATTCAATCAGTACAACACACATATATCCTAGTATCGCACAAATTTATATGCATCGATTCTCTAGTCGCTTGATTAATAATGCATGTCAAGGCAAATTAACTAGTCAAAGTTTATTCTAAGGTATATATTACATTACATGTTTGTTAGACTTGTGTGTGTTATATTTTTGTATGAGATAAGTGTAGCATGATTGTGGTGCTCTGAAACTGAAATTGAACGTTTTTTTATTCTTTATGATGTTTGTTGTGATCACGGCATCGATAAAAAATTAAAAATCAAGCTTAACATTTGAATGCAATCAAACACTTCCTTTAAAGTGTATTGTCTTGGCCTTTGACTTGATGTACTTACAATATGAGTGAAGTATGTCGTGTGCATGTTCTTTTCTTGTAAGCTCAATGCAAGAATCCTCAAAGTTGTTTATAAAATGGTTGGGGGAAAGAAAATCAAAACCTAGCATACTGCTGTTTAGATTCTACAACACTAGCGTTATCTGAATCATTGGTGCAAAGGAAATTTATGTTTCTATACTTCTTGCCACCAAAAAAGTCTTCGCACCAGTTACTTCCTCAAGTTAAGTAGTTGGTGCCTTACAATCAAAAGAAGGCAATTTACGTGGGACGATGTTCTCTAAATTAAATATGTGTACTTTTCTGTGGGAATATGATACGAGCAGTTTCATAAACTTATGATTTTTTATTCAACGCATTAATACAAAATTAAAGCTTCTTCTAAAAATGGATGCTGATTTGATTAAAAAATTCAAAAATTATATTTAACTAATTTTCACCGGAGTGAGCGAAATATAAATGGGAAGAAGAACCAACCTTTTTCTGCTCTTGTTTGAACCCTTTTTTTTGTTTGGGGGGGGGGGGGGGGGGGGGGGGGGGTAAATATGTCGGGATTCCTTTGGGGAAATCCAAAGCCGAAGGCTCATTCCTTTCATCATTTTCCCTTTGAGCTTTTGTAACATGTAGTTTCAGAAAGAACCTTCTTGATTTGTGTATTTTTATTAGCTCTCACTATGTGTGTGTCAAGATATAAAGGACGTTTTATTTATACAGGATTTAGTTAATCCTAAATTAAAATTTCCTAGAGGAAACATCCCCTCAATTTTCTCCAAAGATTTAAAAAAAAAAATCCCCTTCTCCAACACCTAAGGTCTAATCAAGTCTCTCTTCTTTGTGAGGGGATAAACAATTTGTTGACACTTCGACGTGAAAATCTATGTCTAACTAGGAGTTAATCGGATGTAGTACCTTTGTGAACTGCACCCACTGGAAAAGGGCCCTAAATATATTCACCACTTTTTCCCTTCGGAATGAACTCTTATTCTTACTATTAGTTCTGTTAGTTGCACGTAAAATGTATCCACTCTACGCAAGGGTCATGGGGTGGTAGGCAAAGATATAGTGCACACATATTTAATTCGGTGAAATTCGTACGTAAAGCCATATTGTTCCTTGTGCATGTGTGCATGTGTGCATGCAAAGCTTTTGATCAGGTTTCGCAGTTATGGCAGTGTACAACATGATGTAACCCCTGGTCAGGTCACTCGTGTCAGCAGCGCATATGCATGATTGCATTTGTTTTTGCGAGGAATGCATGATTGCATCGTGATTGGAAATGATTTGTTTTCCTTATTGGAGCTCGCTGGTCATTAAGCTATAGGCATAATCTAGTGACCAAGTGCGTGCAAGCTTTCTCTATTGAAGCACCTTTGCAAGTTTTCAAGCAACCAAACTGGCAAATTGTGTCAACCTCACCCATCGTTCACCAAACAATGCTTTAGACTAGAGTCCGGGCTACTAACTGCTTCAGGGAGCTGGAGAAAATGCCCCCATTTCAGGATGCACATGTTCTGAAATTCTTACCATCTTCATCTACATTATTTGCGAGATCGCATAAAATGCAGGTACGTACGAGCCATGGATAGAGGCATCACCTGAAGCATCTGTCTGCTCTTTGGAGCACTTAGTACTATCCCGGCGAAAGCTCAGTGCCTGTGTGTGGCTAGATTGCTGCTAGGGTGCTATAGCAAAGTAGCAAGTGATATGGCTCGGCTCTGAATCTTTCGGTAGGATGGATAGGCCGGCAGCCTGGTAGCTCTGAGGAAAAAGAACAAGCGCCTTTTGACCAACCTGCACACCGTGATTCGCCGATCTGGTTCACTCATGTCTGCGAGAGACGTCGATCCATCGGCCTGTGCAAACAACTAATGACCCTGACGCATGCGTCCTTGTCTCCTTTAATTACATCAGGGACTCTGCACATATTTCCATCGATCTTTCGCAGCCCACATGTTGCGCATCTTGGCAGGATCACTAGCTAATAAGCTCTAGGATTTCCTTTCTGATTCACTTCTGGACTTCATGCACGGATCAGCTCCGTCTGATCTGTTGCAGTACTGATACGCACGTACGACGGCCGTGTCGTCGTTCTGCTTAAGCTTTTGCTGTCAGTTAATTACCTTCCTGTCTTTATATGGAAACTTGTAATCGCAAGGCTGTTGAAGAACCTAGTAATATGTCATGTGTTCAGTGTGGTGTCTAGGTGTGTAGAATGAGGATCCCCACCGGAAGTCCTCGACCTTGCTAGATCTGCATCAATTTTTGAATTAAGTGCTGATGATCTGATGAAGGACACGCGTGCAGGAAGCCGAGCGAAGAGACTTCGCTTTCACTGCTTCAACGAAGCAAAAAGCCTGCGACCGCTCGCACGCCATGCATGCATGCCGTAGGGCATGGCGGCATGCAGCATGCACGGAGCCACCAGCCAATCAGCCATGGACCATGTAGATGCGATCTCCAATTTCTCCATCCATGAAGCTCGCTACGGTGAGAGCTCATGCATGTACGTGAGCGCGCGCTCTGACCCATTGATACGTACACGAACCAACGGCCAGGAGAGCTTGAGAGCAATCACCATGCATAATTGTAGCTAGCAGCAACTCACTGCAGATCATGCCGATCGATTCTAATCATCCACTTATTTAACGGGTGTATATAGCGAACGGGGAAGTAACAATTAAATTATTTTCTAATCAATATTCTGATTATGATCTGTAGATCCTGTTTAATTACTTTCTAGTATCATGATCTCTGTCTTTAACTCTTTGTCCTGGTTAATTAATTATAACGCTGCCCACACGGCCCCCACGTAGTTTTGCTGCGCCCATGCATGATGCGGCGTCAGAAATTAAAGTAAGTTGCGTGCATGATGATGATTAATTAAAGATCAAGAGGAGGCACATAGTGACATATATAAATGCATATCAGACCTGCTGTCGGCGAGATCAGTTGACACTGAAGATCTTGTGTGCCACCAAATTTCAGATGATGAGTGATTGATTGTCAAAATTCTTAACTTAGGTATCTAATCCTTTAAATTTCCATCAGACATCTCACAATTGACTACTACACTCCACCACAAAAAAAAATGACTACTACACACCAAACTACATACAAGGAGGGAAATCTAATATTGTTTCATTTACTTTTTTCATTAGCTTGGCTTTTCATCTTTTCTATAAATATTTTTACAAATAGATAATTACATAGTTAAACTTTAAGTGATTTTGATGACAGATCTAATGATATTCATTTCACGTTAGGTAACTAACTACTTAAATATATTATGAATCAAAGTTTAAAGAAAAAACAATTGTGTCATATATTTAAAAACGGAGCGAGTAATTGTTAGCAAAAAAGGTTCTTTGGTGACTGTTTAGTCACTTTAATTAACGGTGCATGAATTTATCATAAAATTTGCTTTGTAAATTACTTGGATTGTTATCTTCCATCTGACCTAATTAAGCTTCATATTGCGCTCACATGAAAAACAATCATGTAGAGCATGGTTCTTCCACTCCAATGTACTCTTCAGCAAGCAACTACCCCATCTCCATCACAGAGACATGATCAATACGTATTTCATAGCCAGCAAGAGAGACGGAGACCAATGCTGGAAAAGGCATTTAATCCATATCCATGGTCCAGGTACGCGGCTTTGGTATATGGCTTTCGCACGCCTATCTAGTCCTTTACAACTGTTAATGGACATGATCATGGACGCATATGCATGCACTAACAATCAAAAGGAGAGCAGGAAAAAGACAGGGACGCGCCAGGACAAAACCGAGAGAATGTGCAAGGAGCTGAGTCCGAGTAAAGGACGGAGGCAAAAGCGAGGCTTGAAGAGGGCCATGTTTGCGGAGCCCAAGCTGCGCGCGACATTACGGAGTAGTACTAGCTTGCCAGGGTTCGCCAATGGCTTCGTTCGTCGGGTTCTTCACCAGGGAATCAGTGGAGGATGCTTGATAGAGCTACTACCTACCTCTATCGATCTCCTAGCAGCAGCAGAGAAGAACCTTTCACTGAAACCAAGGCTCTCTCTCTCTCTCTCTCTCTAGTCAGTACTCCATGACCATGTGTGACTTGCTAGAGGGTGACATGAAGAGCGAGAATAAAGGCACCCCATGCCCATGTGTAAATGTACTGCGAAAAAAAGGCCTTGCAGTACAGTAGTCGTGCCAAACTAGCTATATGGATGCTACTACCATATTCATGGCTAATCAAACATTGGTGCTACCTGTGATGTGATCTCAACGAGCTTTCATGAGCTCTAATTAATCACGTACGAGCTGTGTGCTTTTTCTATTTTGCAAGTGATTAAGAATCACCTAGTAATATGTTGGTGTAAATCATGTAATATATCAGTACAATAATGTGCTGTTAATTATCAGACGATATCCGTGCTCGAATTCGAGTCCGAGAAATAATAGTGGGATAGAATACGGGACGAGTGGTATCCGTCCCGAATCCGAGTATCATGTAATCTGAGAAAGTTTATAACGATTACACACCAAAGAATATGGTGTAAAATTGTGAGATTAACATGAACTAAGAGTTAAAATGCTCTTGATCATGTATATAAATGGTTAGTATGTCCTTTCTTATTCTAAATGTTTCTCTATCTTTTGATTTTCTTATACTTAGAAGCTTTATGATAGTATCCGTGTAAGACTCGGAGTCCGAACAAAGAATATGTAATAGAGACGCAGGCACTATCCATTCCGAACTTTAAAAAATATATATAAGACACAATACGAGATGAACACTATCCATTTGTATCCGATCCATTTTTATCCCTACTGCCTGCCATGGTACTACTTACACAACATTTTCCATCGTCAACCAGTACGTCCGTCGATCGCTGGCTGCCGCTTGCAGGGGCGAAGCCATGTGATGCCATCGGTGTCAGCTGAAGAATCACTGCCATCACCGCTCTCTAACACATATGCATGCTGACCCCATCGCCAAAGCTGGCTGTCGACACCGGTGACTCGGCAGGCTGCCTGCCTGCCCCTAAAACGTGCCGTACGTGCGCGCGGACGGTCGTGTGTGACATGATGAAGTAGCTAGTATAGAGCCCCGGCCGGCCGGCCGGCTTTGTGACCAACACAGCAGCCGAAACCTGGCGCAGCAGTCCAATAATGAAAAGGAAAGCAATGCACACCCCGCCTGCCGGGTCCGAACGCCGATGCCGCCGATGCCGCGGCGTCGACAGAAGTACCGCGAACCAGGGCCCGGCCCGCCGCTTGGATTGTCAGCAGCGCAGCGCAGCGGCTGATGATGGCGCCGTACGTGCTGCGTGAACAGCACCAATCCTTAAAAGTAAACCAGCGGCGCTGAATCTTATAAAGATGCGCGTTCTGTCTAGCTATCGCCGGGACGATCGATCGACGTGGACACCTTGGCCCGTCGTACGCGCGTCAGTACGTCCTTGGCTTTGTTCTCCTCTCATCGATCATGTCTCTCTGAAGTCTGATCGACCCATCGATTCGTGTTCCCTCCACGCTCGTGTACCGATCGACTCAGAAGCACCTGCCGGCCGCATGCATGCCTAAAAGCAGCCTGCCTGCCGCGATCCCGCGACCGCGAGTGCGTTCCCCCGCCGTGCGCGCGGCGCGAGAGGCGAGACAACGATACGGCGCCCAAGACAGCAGGGCTTCGTCTTAGAACGCGCGCGAAACAAGGAATGTAGTACTCCTACGGCCCGATGTTGCGGTGTTGCGCGGCCGGCTGTCGTGGGGCGCCCGCGCGCGTTAGGGCTTTCTCAATGGTAGAGCTAGCAGTCAGCTCTTGCAAAGAATTGATGAGAAGTAAGGTTCATGTTTAAATTTCTCATTGTCTTTAAAATCTAGCTTTTGAGGAAAAGATAGCAGCTTTCTCGCTCTTGTTTTGAGTAATAAAAAATTCTAAAAACTAGTTTAGAGTCAATTTCTAGAGACGCTCTTAAAAACAGGTCGATCGTCAGCAGCGTACGTGCACTTCCTCCGGCCGGGTCTCGCAGGCAGCTCCTTTGATGGCCGGCCTCGATCTGTAATTTGTTGGACTGTTGGTGCTCTCACACGTGTGATGTGCTCATGTGCATCGATGGCGATCGAGCGCCTTACCCTAGCTAGCCTTTTGCAATATGCATGGCGACTATGCACATGCCCGGCCGACACGCTGATCCCACAATTCAAGCCTTCTAGGCGCATCAGCAATAATCGTCTTGAGCTTACATGTACACGCGTCAGTACTGAAGAAGAACTCGTACGTATAGTGGATGAGCAAAAAAATGTTTCTTCATTTTTCCCCTTAATACGTAACTCAAACATGCAGTGTTTGTGCAAAATTTGTAAAAAATCACTCTGTCAAAAACCGGTCACCAAATGGAACCGAGGCAGACCGGTACGGTTTTGCCTGAAACCGCGCAAACCGGCAGGCTTTTTTGGGGTTTGTAAACCATTGTGACAGGACGACGGCTTTGTAGTAACCTCATATACTCCCTCCGTTCCAAAATAAGTGTCATTCTAGCAACATCCAGTTTTGCTAAAATAAGTGTCATTCTCGCTTCCCAATGTAACTTTCTTTCTATCTTTCTCCTCCTTTACTGCTCATCGTTTTCAGTGCGCTCTCTACTTTTTCATCTCTCCTTAATTCCCGTGCCCGAGGCTAAAATGACACATAAATTGAAATGGAGGGAGTACCGTACTACTCCCTCCATTTCATATTATATGCAGTTTTGGGTTTGGGCACGGTAACTAAGAAGAGGTGAAAAAGGTGATTGGCACTGAGGAGTGAAGGAGGAGAGAGATAGAGATAGGCACAAAAAACGATCACTGGGAAGTGGGAAAGATGCATTAAGAATCCAGAACTACTTATATTTTGACAAAAATTTTGAATGCTAGAACTACCTATATTTTCAAACGGAGGGAGGACATGCAATAGCTACCAAGCACGAAATTGTGTCCCGAGATTGTTATGATGAACCTGCTATACTGTCATGTCACCCGCACTTTTGTCGATCCTTATTTGGAACAACACAAATGATCGTTTTGCACGATTTGCGCGTACGTAGCTGCTATAGCATCATATATGTACCCATCAGTCGCACAACACTTCAGCTCTCCAGCTGTTTTTTAATTTCGTTTCCGAACATGCATCATTGTTAGTAGTAGGTAGCTTTTCTTTATCAAGCATTAATGACAAAATATATATTATAATTGATACTACTTGTGATAGAGAGAAGATCACGTCTGGGACTTTTGTGGCTTCTGATATCAATCTCTCATATCCAAATGCATAGACGATCTAGCCAACTATACCTAGTCTTCATCTTGATGCTTTAAGATACCAGTGGCTATATATAATTTCCCAAGTTGATCCAGTGGCAAACTGAGGCACATTATGTACGAACACGGATCCTGCTTCTACTTCTACGTTTCCGTCAATGATTTAGGGAGATCAAAGAAGAACGAAGGAGGTCACAATAAGTAAGAACCTAAATTTGAAGTTGCTAACGTTGGTACCATATGATTCTTGGCATTCTTTTACTCCAAGAATGCATCTATAATGTCAAAGGGTATCTTTTGCACACCTGAAAAGATTCGAGCTGAAGCATTTCAGTTCCACTGGTCCAAGAAAAACGATCGATTGCGATCATTGTGTTGTAATTGTTAGTTTGTTACAGACAACGATGTCAAACTTGACAAGCAAAGTATATCTTTTTGACTGGTTCTTCTCTCGTAACAGCCGGCGCGAAGGAATCATTATTTGCCCCCTGATGATTGTGATCGATCATTCGTAGCATCGGCCTGCATCATCATATTGCACTAAAGGCAATGAGGTCACCACATGTGCAGACGTCACATCCATCGATGGATCGGTAATGAGCTTTAGGCCTTTTCTCTTTATACAGATCTAACTTTTCTTAATTAATTAGCAATGGCTCCTATAATTATTTATTAGGTTCCTCGCAAAAAAAATATTTATTAGGTTGTTCCTAAGTGCAGATCAATCAGTTGGTGATAATTGAAGCGATACCATTGGGGAACATAAGAAAAGGTCAAAAAAGACATTTGCCGGTGGGTTGGAGTTGAAATTGGCACATGTGGAAAGATTAAAGATGCATGCTTAAAATTTATCACCACAGACAAGACACAATTTCAGATATTGGGTTTTTTTAGAGCCGTTGATACTTGAGGAATCTTATTTAGTCACTCATCTCCACCTGCCGCAGTACTTCACCTTGAGCCAATAGAAATGTCGCCTCCCGTCCTTTCATGAGATGAAGAGTAATCTCTGCTCAATGAGGAGTTATTGGGTAAAAATTCAAGAAAATAAAAGGAATAGCTCATGAAAAAAACGGTTTGGTAAGTAGCCTATGTATTGTTAATTTATGAATATTGCCTAGCCAACCTTTTTTTTTTGCGAGGAAATTGCCTAGCCAACCTTGAAGAGTCGACATAATAAATTGTCCCATGATGTGCAATAATGTTTGTTCAAATGCATGAGTGTAATGTCAAAGGTCAATGATTTTTGTTACCCATCTAGTACCTTTCTTTGCAATGCATGCGAGCATCAGACATCACTAAAAAAAAGGTTTAATCAATTCATAAAGAGTGGGCAACCTATTGAAAGAGTTGATACAAGAGAATCCGAGAATGTACAATGAAAGAGTCATAATTAAACAGCACTTCTTTACGACGGTGCTGATGTCTGAAGTCATAAACATCACTTCTTTGACAAACAGCATCGTTGTAAAGAAGTGTATATAGGACTTTTTTTTTTTGAGAATCAAGTGTATATAGGACTTGAAATGTGCCAATTAGCTGCAAGTAGGTGCCATCGTAAGTGTTCCTAGAATAAAACACTGAAGGAGCCCTCAAAGTGTAATATTAGATATTACGATAAGTCTAATGCGCGTCAGGACGCGCTCGCGCGTGAGCGCGCGTCCTGCCACGGCCCGGCCCATGCGCGTGGTGGAGGAGCGGCTGGAGCGCGGCGGCTGGGCGAGCTCGCCGCCGGCCGCCGGCGGTGGAGGTGGGCAGGGTTAGGGTTTCTGGGTTGTCGGGGGATGGGGAGCTCTGTTGATCGCCGGACATAGAGGAGGGGCACGGAGGCGGCGGACGCGACCCGGCGGTGGGCGGCAGTGCGGCGAGGCGGCGGTGGCGCCGCCGAAGCCGCGGGCGGCAGGACGGCGGTGGGCGGGGTAGGCGGCGGGGGCGTCTCACCGGAGGATTTAGCGTGGCGGCGACAAGTGCGGGCGGCGCGGCCGGCCGCCGGAGGTGGTGGCGGGCGGAGGAGGGGCTGGCGCGGGGGGCGCCGACGGCGCCGGAGACTGCGCCGGAGTCGCGCGGGCGGGGGTGCGGGCGGCGAGCGGCGACTCGTCATGAGGAGGAAGATGACCGGAGGGGCACGTGGCGGTTGGTACGCGCGGTAACCGCGTCCTAGATATTGTCCCTCGTAAAAAAATGGTGTAATACTATCCGAATCATTGATACACTGAGCGATATCGCGCCCTGACCTCAGGCGGTCACATCAAGGTCTGACTCTTAACAAACATCTCACTCACTCATACAGTCATACCAACGAGCAAGGACAAAGTAAACGAGCAGTACGACGCCTGTTGAACATCTCTCTCCCTCCAGGCTCCAACCAACCGCCGTTGACGTCTTGACGAAGGGGAAAGGTAAGAGCAAGCGCGCGCATGTGGCCCGATCGGCCGGCCGGGTCATCGTCGTGCTCCCCTCTTTCGGCCGCTGCGCCTGTGAGCCCTACCGCCGTGACAGCTATAGGTTTGTCCCGCGAGATACAAGCTAGTGTGGCCTAGCTCACCGAGCGCGACGTCCGCCAATGGGATCGCCTCCTTCCCCGGCGTCGTCAGGCCGGGCAGCGGCAGCAGCACGTCCGATTCCTCACGATTGCTGTCTCCGCGCCGGTGAGAGGCTTTGGCCAGGTGCGGACACCGCACTGGACGGCGCCATGATGTCCCTGCCACAGTGGCGAGGCCCCGGCCTGAGCTGTCGAGGAGCCAGCAGCTGGGTTACACAAATCAGCAGCTCGTGGCGCATGCGTGCAGGGTCAGATGCATCGCGAATTCGAGAGAGCAGATGGAATGGATGGAACATAACCTGAAAAAACTGACAGGTGACAATGTGTTTGTTGTTCTGTCGCAAGCTTCGAATATATCAACCACTTCGAAACGTAGATTTCCTTCCCCTGGATAGCGGCTGTATTACAAGGTAGAGGCCGCTGCAAGAACAGGCACGGAGAATGTTCAAGGCCTTGAGCCATCAGAACAAACACATTTTACCCGTCAGTTTTCTCAGGCTCTGTTCCATCTGTTCGATCTTGAATTTCAGATGCATCATTCTCCCTGCTCTAACAGGGAGAAATCTCATTACATTCAAATCTGATTATATAACTGGACAAAAGTTTACACCTGACCAGTTGTGCACTACAAACTCAGCATCATTCCACCAGGGCAAAAAGGCCCTCCTCCACTATCAAGAGAGAATGTTATTTCGGTGAACAAACACATGAACTAAAGCTCTACAGCAACTCTTTGTCAGGCTTGTAAATCCATCAACCTAGGACGCCAGAAATTAGTCCTGTACTGGGCACCGGGTACAAGTACAACACCATCTCCCTAAAACTCGAGGATGCCACATTCAATCACCGGCAAGATGACACACGCGGGTTAACAGATCCCTCAAAACTCAGTTGTCAATTATCTTGGCCCTAAACCGCGCTCATCAGACTTCCTGATTTGCAATGTACACCACAAAAACTCCACAACAGGAATTGCAAGCGATCTTCCGCCTGCCAGCATCAGCCAAAAACAAGACACTACCTACACAGAAACAAGCTGCCCAATCACCTCATCTATCAGCAAAATGTGATGAAGTGGGCAGCGGTGATCTCTCCATTTGCATATCTGCTTGCGTTTCAGCTTGAACCAGAGCATGAGCCTGTGTTTGTGCCTGGGCATGAGCCTGTTGAATGGCCTCTGCTTGGGCTTGGGCTTGACTCTGCTGCTTTAAGAACCGATTCATTCGTTCAAGCAGCTGGATTGCTTTCCTCTTTCCTCTGTCTGTGCCACTTTCTGCTAGTTCCTCCAGCAAAGATATGATACCTTGCTCCTGCGCTTCGGCAAGATGTTGTTGCTGCTGTTCGCCATTGCAGAGATGCACCATAATAGCAGCTGCATTTTCCTTGTTCCTTGCAGATCCATTTCTGATAACTTCGACAAGAATAGGTATTGCAGAAGCAGCACCAATTGCTGATTTGCCCTCATGATGACCCGAGAGCATTGCCAATATTGCGAGAGCCTCATCTACCATCCCACTTTCAGTCTCTTTGAGTAGGTCAACTAGTATAGGGACCAATCCAGCTCTAACAGCTTTACCCTTGTTGCCCTGATAAATACACAGGTTGAATAGTGCTGTTGCTGCATCCTTTTTGCCCCGTTGACTTCCATTACTCAACAGCTGTACAAGAGCTGGAATTGCCCCAGACGAGCCAATAGTGACCTTGTTCTCATCTACAAGAGATAGGCTGAAAAGGGTGGCAGCTGAGTTCTCCCGAGCCTCCATGCTGCCCCTTTTCAACACATGTACAATTCCAGGAACAGCTCCCGAAGTGATTATTCTCGCCTTGTTCTCTTCATAAATGGAAAGATTCAAGAGAGCAGTAACCACATGTTCCTGGGTGCTAACATCAGTTGTTGAAAGCAGGCTTACAAGAATAGGAATAGCACCAGCATCTCCTATACAAGCACGATTTTCAGCACTGCGCTTGGCAAGCTGACGAAGCATACCTGCCGCACTGCGTTGGTCTTCAAGGTTTTGGGACGACAGTTTCTGAAGAAGCTCAATGACTTTGCTATGCTCAGCTGCAGTACATGACACTGGTGCATTACTAGGTTGAGCAGGGGGCTTTGGTGGTTCCACACCATTAGCCTCGCACCATTGAGCTATAAGACTGCGTAGAACGTAATTTGGAGTCAGGGATTTATTGGGAAGCTTCTGCTGTGTCTTAGGACAGGTAGCGTGGCCAGCATCCAGCCATCTCTCAATGAACCCTCGCTCGTAGGTCTGCAGAGACATATGCAATGAAATACAATGAGCTCAAATGCAAGCAAGATCTGTAGATTGACTAGAAAAAGGAAATGGTCTAACAACCTGCCCAGTGGCAACAATAACTGGATCTTTCATTAAATCCAGCGATATCGGGCAACGAAAATCATCAGGAATAGCAGGAGATGCGGAGTTGTCTTTTGGAGAGATGTTTGTTGTACTTCCTGGAGCGCCTATTCCAGGGTCTTGAGTCTGCACAAAATCTTTGATCTTTTTCAGGAGTATAGACATTTTCTCAACAACTGCACCAGGATCGCCGTCACTAGCCATATCATGCAAGGCCAGAGATTCTTGATTGAGGTCAGATATTGTGACAAGCTGCAACTTCTCGGATAGCCTTCGAAGAATATCCGGGTCCACATTAGCACTATTGCTTGAATTATAGACAGACATCAGATCGTTAAAAAGATCATCATCAGAGGTATCCGATCGTTCCTTAGCTCTCTTGAATTGGGCATGCACCAGTTCAACCTGCACAACGTTTAATATTATGGCGAACAGGAACAAGAATGGAAACATTGAATCGGTATCATTGCAAAAGTCATTAAAGCAAAGACAAATTCTGGACTATATTATCTACCTGCTCTCTCACTTCATCTGATATGTTAAGCTCTTCAAATGAGATACCAGCTAAGGCCTGTTCGAGCCTTTCCGTAACGTCCTGGAAAGTCTTCGATATTTTCTCTCTCTCAAGAACCTGCAAACAGGGGGGCACATACTATAAGAAAACGGCCATAGTTGTGTATCGATTGTATAATTATGCGCTGACTGTCAAAGTAGTTGCAATAGCATCAGAAAAAAAAATTAACCACAAGATAGGTATGAGTTGTAGGATAAGTAACGTATTTCATAAATAACTTAAAGGTAACGACAGAGTAAAGTACTCATGTTAGATAAGGGCAAGACATTAAACACTTGGGTATGCAGATGACACGTTACCGGATATGTCATCCATAGGTATCCCCATGGCCCACATGTCACATGACACGTTGGATAGAATTTTCCAATTTATGCTTCTTGTCATGTTGATAGCTAGTGATTTAAACTACAAGCGTTTGGCGGTATGCAGATTTGAAGCTAAATCGTATCTAACTCCTCCAGATGAATAAACAAATTATTGGCAAAACCGTGCTAGGACACAAAGATGGGTGTCAGAACTCAGAATCCGACTGGGATCTGCGAGTTGGATTCAATAACAAAATCTTGGACATTGCTATCGGAAATTGACTTGGATTCATGTGTGCGATTACCATAAAAATGGACATGTGTGCATGGTAACACTCAGCAGAACCAGCGTCGAGTAACCAAGCAACACCGCAGCGAAAAGTCCCAGCCATAACTCATATACCATCGTTGGTTTACTGAGCATGCCTAATGGAGGTTCCCATCTTCGGACAAGAGATCGATAGCCACATAAAAAGGAATGGAGGCCACTGACCCAAACTCATGTGCCTCTTCCACCATCAAGGTACGTAGTCAACCTCTTTTCTAACATCCACAACATCATTGTTCCCAGGCTAAATTTTCCATCCGCCATAAATATCTAGCCAGAATGCATTACACTGCTTTACCTTCCAAATTTCCAAACAGTGATGTAACGTGCACGTGGAATTGTAACCGGGTAAATCAATACATGGCATGCGTGGGGTAATGACGAATCTGGTGGCTGTGCTTCTAGCATGGCCTACTTTCTGCAGTACTCGATGCCAATTCTGTATAAACAAACTGAACATGGTAATGATTTCATCGTCTTCTAAAATGGGATCTTTTTACAAGAAATGATGTATCATGTAAAATGT
Source organism: Eragrostis nindensis (assembly GCA_012490785.1). NCBI lineage: Eukaryota > Viridiplantae > Streptophyta > Magnoliopsida > Poales > Poaceae > Eragrostis > Eragrostis nindensis. The sequence goes on along the minus strand of JAAXCT010000374.1, from coordinate 171,073 downwards.
TTCAACAGCAATTCCTTTCTTATTTTAAGCATATTAAAATACTTCTATTCACATCTTATTTTAACAAAAAAATGGGGATTCAATCATGAATGTCATGTACTTACCGGTACATACTAATGAAAAATGATTTCATGACACTGAAAGATACTTCGTTTATCAAATAATCGCTGAATGTTGCTAGTACACTCGAATACCATCCAACCTACCCCCCCCCCCCCCCCCCCCCCCCCCCCTGTTATTTGTTTACCACTTTTCAGGTGCTTTACCAGTAAAACTGACATTTTTTGCCCCTTTATCATCCTCATTCCACTCGCCTTTGCTCTCGAAATACCAATGAGGTGGTGCCACATATCCAATAGGATGTAGGCCCATGACATGGCACTTCGGACACCTCATACCTACTCGCTCGGTGTATGTCAAGGACATCGACATGACCTAGATCACCAACAGCAAGTGCGGGACAGTGAGACAATCATATGCGTGCATCCGATGGAGCCAGCAAGGCCCTTCTTTCACTCACAGTGACACTATAGGGAAACAAGTACGGAGTCAATTCACCTGCTCTTACATGATGGGGCTTAGGCGGTTGGATGGCAACAATAGCGCGCAAGGAATGCTAGGCTACACAGTGTCATAAGAACAAGATCCCCAGCGGTAGATGAATCAAATCCCTCAGTGGAGTTCAGTGAGGTAGGCCAGCTTGATTCCGCACGGTTCATAACATCAGTGACCGAGGTAGGATAAGAACAGATGGTAGTGAAGGTTGAGAGGACCAAGGGTGAGATGAGCTAATGATGTTTCCACCTTAGATGGATGCCAGGACAGTGACAAGTGCTTTGGATAGAGCCAGGAGCAATGTAGGAATTTCATGGTTCTTTTATTGCTAAAGCAAATGAAAATATTGACGGGGCAATCAGAAGTTGACAATGACAAAAAGGACATTTGCGTCTTCAGATGGTATTAAAGTATACCATACTCTTTCAGCGATATATTCCATAATAGAGTATCTTATTGTGGTGCAAACTAAAGTTTCTTATAACAGAAATGAGAAATGCAACCATCTTAGAAGGCCTTACAAGCATCCACTGACCATACAAGATTAAGTGGTGGGTCCTACCATATCCCACTTTTTAGACATTCCGATTGGGCCTTGCAGCCTCCAAAGCATGCATGGCTTTAATACTTCATGTGCAGTAGTATAAAATGTTTTAGCTTACTTTTCTATCAAGAAATACTGCAACCATATCACAAAATTATGTTCTGGGTTAAGTCAATTTACTCTACAACTGTTAGTCCATGTAAGTAACAGGCATGGATCAAGCAAAAACTATTCTATGGCCCTGGTGCTACAGATCTGTATGAACCACATTCTGTATGCATAATTCTCCTTGTACGATTCTGCACTAGCGTCGCAGGCCATTCTTATCTACGTACGCCACAAAATAAAAATAGAAAACACAGCTGCACAAGTTGATCAGATTTTCCCAGTTGCAGAGTGTTAATTTTTTAGCAAGGCTGCTATTACACCAAGTACGGAAATTAAAACCCACTGTCATAAATAAGATCTACTCTGTTTAGAATAGCAACAGTAATGCAGCAATTAAACATTGCACTTTTACTCCATGGTTCACTGAAAGTTTAGGATACCATGAGGTGGTTCTGACTTTAAACACTCAGACCGACAAACTTTATCATACCATGACACCTGTTGCACCAAAATAAGAAGCTACACAAATTGTAACACAATAGAATTCAGGTAACATACGTGGTTTGGCCGAGTCTCACCAATATGTGTCGACTTTAAAGGCAATAGTTAAGGAACTAGACAGACTTGTTCAACAACGTACAATGTCAAACTGCACAGACCCACATTGATTTGACAGTCAGGTACAGCAGAACCTACTCCAACCTTTTCACAAGGTATTAATTCGTATTTTGTAATGAACCCCAAAAAATAATGAGCAATTCATCACTATACACAAGAGGCAACAGATTATAACGGCGTGTGCAACTGGAAGTGCCAACTCCGCAGCATCAAGACACTAAAGGTGTCCAATTCATCGAGCGAATTCTCGTACTGCGGCAACGAATTCATAATTTGACGCGAAACGGAGGTCAGGAGAAGAAATTTAAGCAGCAGAGGCTAAGCAAGGCAACAACAGTGCAAGCTGTAAGCGAGAAATCCCACCAGGAAGATCTTGCTGCCGCTGCTGCCGAGCCGGAGCAGCTCCCTGGCGCCGCGAAGCGCCTCCCTGAGACTCCGGAGCGCGGCCTCCGAGGCCGCCGGCAGCGGCCTGGGCGCCTCCTTGGCCTCCTCCAGCATGGGCGCGAGCAGCCGGATCCGCCGCGACAGGTTGCAGAACTGCCTCCGGTACGCGTTCCTCAAGTCCGAGATCGCCGCGATCTCCTCCACCAGCTCCACCAGCCGCTCCAGCACCTCCCCAACCTCCTCCTCCTCCACCACCGCCGCCCGCTCCGTCGTCTCGCATGAGGAAGGCGGCGGAGCGGCTACCGCCTCGGCTGCAGCGGCAGCTGGGGCGGCGACAGCATCGTTGTTAGCGTCGGCGTTCGGACCTGCCTGAGCTTCCTCGTCCATGGCGCTCGAGCTGGAGCCTCCTCCTGCGCGCAGCACGGCGGCCGGACGCTCGGGACAGTGGCGGAGCTGCGGGAAGGGGATTTGGAGTAGGCGAGAGAAGCGGCTGAGGCGCCTGCCGCCTCGCCTAGTATAGCTTCGCTCTGCCATGAGGGGCCACACAATGTCCCACAGGTCAGCGTCATCACTGCGCTGAAATACGGGGCTTCCCGAGCCGTTGCCTCCGGCCGCCGCGCCGGCTCGGCCCGGCTCCGGCTGGTGCGCCGGTGGTGTAAACGCTTGGAATCCGAATCTCAACGCGGAATGGATAGCAGGATTCGCAGCGGTCCATGAGGTGGGTTTACAAACTAGCCCGGTCGAACTGTACGTGGACTGGGCGGCATGGTTTTCGTGCGGGGCCGGTTTCGATTTGGGATTACTTTCTGTTACAGTAAATGACGAGTTCAGTTTGTTTGTTTATCACCTAATTGGGACGGATGAGAACTGAAAAGTAAAGTGCCCGCGTCGTGACCTGGCTGCTTAGCTAAGAGGAGACTGGATCTTGTGGGCAAAGCACTTTCTAATTCAGAAAAGAAAAACGGCTGAACGGTGGACCCCGGTGCTCTGGGTGGTGCATATCAGCCGCCGGTTTGTCCGGGCACCGGCGGGTGCAACTCGCGAGCAAAGCGGGCGAGGTTCATGCTGCAACAATTGCATCAGCGAAAACTTTTGGATGGCTTTTCTCTGAGACGATTTGTCTGCTTCAGAAGCGGTTACTAACATGCATGAGTCCGATTTTTGTCATGAATCACAAAAGAAAGATCATTATCTCTCTATCACACATGTTGGATAAAGATGACCAGGTCATCAACTTGACTGAGTGTGACAGATACATGATGAGTTTTCTTGTTGACATCTGATGCTTAAATTCATGTGTTAAACATGATGCAGTAAAGATAGTAATCCATTAACCAGATAAATGCACAGAGCACTAAATTCATATCTATGCGCACCGAATAACTTTTTTTTTGTGATTTTGTAGTTTAGAAATAATTTCAAGCTAACGAATGAAACCTCCTCAGCTAATCAGAGCTTTGAAAAACATGTTATGCCTTATAGAAGGACTTAATAAACCCCTAGAAAAATCCCAACTACAATCTATCACCTCAACCAATATAAACTTTGAATCAATACTCGACACAAAAACGACATGAGATTAAGATTGGTAAGGAATGATAATGTAATTCTGCCAACTTGCCTCAAAAAGGAAGCGTTCAGTATGGAGAAAAGCGCATCTGTTCTCGCTAAAACCGGCATGTTGTAGGAGAAGAGGTTTAAGATGAGAACCACTTTCGTCTGCTCTCCTATCCCATGAGGCCATGACTCTCCTTCATCTACGTACCATTGCACCCTTTTGCCCTATCACCGCTTCTCAAAGTTGGCTCCTAAGGACTATGAGGTAAAGCGAGTTGGACGATAAGGAAACTAGGTGGGGAAGGAGCTAAGGTATTCAATATAAAGAGTTAGACGAGGGCACATCGCAAACGTAAAACATGGAAACAACGTGTATCGGAAGGCGACAAAGAGCCTTCACGTTGTTGATCACATGTAAGTCGGTTTTAGACAATGTTAAACAACCTAACAAATAAAGCAATACAATTCCAAGCGACAAAGTGTTAGGCCCGCGGCCCAGCACGGCTCGTCTAAAATTGATCGTGCTGTGTTTGGGCTTGGTCACAGCCCTACCGTGCCGACAAGGCAATTACCGTTAACCAAACGGGCCGTGTTGACTCGTCGAAGAAACGGCACGGATTGTTGGCCAAGTATAGATGGGATCCGTATGTCACATACACAATAGAATGTCTCTAAAAAAACATACACAATAGAATTAGTGAATATAGAAATAAAAAACAATAATGGCTTTGGCGAAGGAAGATATATTTTTTTAATGGAAAACTAGACTAGATATGTCGTCTGTTTCGTATCTTGCCGGCGCACCAAAGATTTGCCCTCAGAATATTTTATTTTCCGCGGCCGCAATCATGCAGTCATGCGAACGTTTTGCCGGTGCCCCGGGAATTTGCCGAGGATGCGCTCCTCTGTCGCCGGCTCGCAGCCGGGCAGTGGCACTGTGGCAGCGCTCCGGGCTCCCCGTCTCGGCTCGGCTTCGGCTATCCATCCACTGGATGCGGCGGCGGGGGCGCTCGCAGCCGTGGGCCGTACTAGGAGGCCCCAAGCCCCGCACATGGCCTGACGTGTTTTCCGAGGGAGTTTGGGCCCACTGGCCAACCACCGAAACGGAGCCTCTTGCGCGCGATCCCCGACCGTCGAGGACAAATCCCACGGCCGCTATGAAACGCGGAAGGCCGCGAAATGATCGGCCGCGGGACGCAGCGTACGAAACAGCCCGTGGAAAGATTCCGGACGCGCGACGCCTGTCCGGCGCGCTCGGTCGGTCCGCTCGACGGCTAGTGACCAGGCAGAGGCAAGCGCGCGCGCAGGGAGGATGGTCCCACGGCGGAGCGGGCGCATGTGATCTCGGAGGCGTAGACCGCCGTTGAAAGCGCGCGTCATCGGCGCGGACGGGCTAGCGCGAGCCCACTGACGAGTCGGGGACCGATTCAGTTCCTGTTCGGAAAGTTAGGACTAGAGATTATATCAAAACTAATTTTGCTATTTAGACATTTTAATAAGTAATTACAAATTTTTTTACAGATGTGGGCTAATTTACGAGACGAATCTAATGAGCCTAATTAATCTAAATCATCATCTAATTACGACTTAATTATCCTAGTTATATTCGTCTCGTAAATTAGTACAAAATTCTGCAGTTAGTTTTTTAATTAGACTTATTTAAAATGTCTAAATAACAAGATTAGTTTTGATGTGACTTTTAAGCCTAGAGAAACGAACACCCTCTCAGTTGAGCGACGACGCCGCTAGCCCGCCAACCACTGCTCGACGGGTGCCTGGGCTGCAACGCGTCAGGTGGGCTGCGGCCTGTGGACTGTGGTGACGCACGCAAGCTCTGTTCAGGGCTCGCCGGCTCGTCTTCTGCTCGTCGTCGTCAGGAGCGGCGCGGCGGTCTGCAGGGTGCTGCTGCATCGACGGAAGCAGGACCCTCAGTTGCGTTACTTCTGCACGCTGCGCTGCAAGAATAATTCTTCTCTGTACAGTGAACTGCGCTCGGTTTCACAGTTTCAGAACTGTGCATTGAACTGTTCTTGGTTTCAGTTTGGGCATGTTCTGTAGCGTGCTAGGCTTCTCTTTCGACCCAGTTTCAGTTCGGTGATGATGGCTAGCCGGAGTCTCTTCTGTGCCAAATACGCTCAGGGCCCAGTCATTTTTCTTGGAGAGTCAGGGGGACCAGTTCAGCAGCCCGTGAGCGGACGAACTGCGACCTCCAGCCCACAATGGAAGTGAGTCTCAAAAAAAAAACACAATGGAAGTGGGCCGCCTTTATTTTTACAGCAGGAACTTACTGAGCTGCTTCTTCTCGTTCTTTTGGGTTTTCATTATATTCAGTGCTAGTACGTTCATCGCTTAAGAAAAGGTAACATGGTGTAAAATCTCCCTCGCAGATAAAAAGAGAAATTTTTTTCGTCCGTACAAGTCGCCACCGACTTCTGTACCAGCAGCGTAAGACAAGGTTTGAAGCGAGTATACAGTACTGTACTATAGTAATTTACTATCAGAGCGTCTAACTGGATGCTTCGTTTACCAGAGCCGGCAACCCCTGACCGATTACGGAATCCATCAGACAAGGAGGCGATTAATTTATCCGGTTCCACCCAGAACAATGGCTGAAAAGTGGTTAGCTGAGTCTGCGAATCACATGGGACACCTGAGTTTAGGTTGCAACCGCACGACGTGCAGGCGATTAACATTTTTCAATCGTTGATTATTTTCCGGTTTCAGCAGAGAGTCTTGTACAGCCATTGATCTGATGGCCGCTGCGTCACGATCATCACCTGCTCCACCTATCGTCCGTGCAGTTGGATCCAACCAACCATGAACCATTCCACCGGCCTTCTTTCCCGATCCACTTCTTTGATCATAGGCTTACGCCCTTAAAACTCATAGACTGTTTTTCTATGCATGGTTTAACTGCAAGGTGCACACGTAACAGACTCACAGTCCGAGTATGCAACGCAGAACCTCCACTTGCAGAGATTGAAAATGCAGACACACTAGTCAGTAGGTCACGCCACAATTTCCTAGTACCTTTTTTTTTAGATAAAGAGGAATCATTTTCTAGATTTCCTAGCTAGTCTATATTTCACATTCGCTTTGAAGACAATGCATAAAAGCATTTCCACTCTACTGTACGGCTGATGGAGGGAAAACTTTCGTAGACTAAGGGGCTGTTCGTTTCTTTGACAAAAATTTTAGCCCTGTCACGTCAAAGAGAGTCTGACCATTCAGAAGTATTAAATAAAGTCTAATCACAAAACTAATTGCAGAACTCCTAGGCTAATTCACGAGACAAATCTAATGAGAGTAATTAAGCCGTGATTAAAAGATGGTTACTGTAACATCACTGTAGCAAAACATAGATTAATTAGGCTCATTAGATTCAACACGTAAATTAGCACCCATCTGTCAAAAAAGTTTTGTAATTAGATTTATTTAATATTCTAATTAGACTTTATTTAATACTCCTAAATGACGAGATTCTCTTTGACGTGACGGGGCTAAAATTTTTGTCGCCTGAAACGAACACCCCCTTAAACAACATGAGCGCACCAGCATGAACATTTTAATTACTTGCTGGCTAAGAGATACCATTCCCCTCTCGATTATGATTCAGGGGGCCCTCCACTCCATGCACGCGCACTATCTTCCATGCCCGATCAAGAACACGATGCCTCGCCTTTTCTTGAAGCGTCGTTATCATCCGTCCCTAAAAAAAAATGCAGCCCTTTTTTATTTGAAGGGAACGTGAAGGCTCAGAAAGCTACGAATCGCGAAAACTCTAACACCCGGCTGTTGGGAGATTGAAACGGCCCAGGTGTATCGATCATAATAACCCAGCATTATGAACTGGTATACAACGACGCGAGGTGGTATCTATGCGCAACAGAGGATAGGAACGGACACGAACCTTGGCTCGCCGCGGATGGATTTTGCTGTCGTCGTCCTGGCAGCCGGCCGGCACACACGAACAGCAGTAGGATTTCAAGGCTACAATGCGTTCAAATATTGGGGGGCTGCCTGCCTGCCTGTGGCCAATGCAACGCCAGGCATGCACCACCGCTCCGTCACGCGCGATCGAGGAGTCCGCCTTTGCAGCCTAGGTACAGCAAGGACAGCACAGTCGGCCGCGTCGGCCTGGTTGTGATTTGTGAGTTGTAACCTATCGATCGCCAACACGTGAAGTTTATCAAGGATAGTAGTCAATTTACCAGTAAAGCTTATCAACGAGTGATTTCATGGAACCAGGGAACATTTTTGCAGTCGTCAGTCTTTGAACAGCGTCTTCGAAAGCTACATTTTTTTCTTTTTTTTTTTTTTTGGTCTATAAAACTGCATTTTTAGCAAAGACCTTATCCGGTCAGATACAGTCGCCCCGTGCCAACTGTAAACGACACCAGGAGGCACTCGATCCTTGCGTTCCGACCGGACGAGCTAATCGAAAGGAGGCGGGACCGTTAAATTAAACCAAGTGGCGGCAGCAGTGTTAAATTAGCTGGTTAATGCGTTGTACGCCGTGGAGGTGAGGTAAGCACAATCATTGGGCCCATGTTGCAGAGTGTACTCCTAAGTTTTTAGTAGGTCCATTTATTAGAGCAGCTTCACCAGATAAGCTTTGATGAACAGCTTTAATCTTTTTTTTTTGCGGGTAAAACAGCTTTAATCTTTAATTTTGCTTCCACAAAATTAATCTCTCTCACACAGAAAGAGAGAGAGAGCGCGCGCGCGCACCAAAAGATGTCGTTCTTCTAGTCCTGAACAATAGGATTTGAGTATTGGGTTTAATTGAAGGAGAAGAATGGCTTGGCCAGCTAAAGGGGAAAAAGGTTTTTAATAGGACGGTCGGCCCAAAATCGGAGTCATGAACCGCGCAACGAAAGTGACAGCGGTATAGCTGCACTGCGAAATAAGGCAGGCTGTGGTGGAGTCGAGTTCTCTTCAGCGTGACGGAGCAGCCGAGACACGGCCGATGTCAACGGCCCGGCGACCGGCCGGTGTCACGCCCCCCTTTCCAATTTTGCGAGAATTCGGCAGTCGGCACGGGGACGACGGCACCATCGCTACGAACGGATCAGCGCGCGCGGCAGCTTGCGAGGTCAACGCTCCCACCCGCGCGGTGCGGCCACCACCCAGGCACGAGGTTCCCTTGATTCCGTCGTCGGAGCGGGGGAAAACATCGGGGGTGGTGGTAGGCGCCGGCCGACGGGGACCGAGGCGTGGCGCGCGTCGGTGCGCGCGGGCAAAAGGAAAGGAAGCCACGCGAAGCGTGCTTTGCCTGCTTCCATGCCCGCGAGCGCGAGTAGTAAATAATCTGAAAACAGCAAGGCACCAAACCAAACGGCCCCTCCGACCCGGAGCGAGAGCAGCACACAAAAGCGCCCCAACCGCACACCATACCCTCTCCATTCCTCTCCTCCTCCGCCCGCCTGCGTTCGTTGCCTCCCTCCTCGCCGTGGACCGCAGCCAGCCAGCCAGCCAGCCAGCTCCCCGCGGACCGGTTCCTCCTCCTCCTCCTCCTCCTCCTCCGCAGCCAGCGGCGAGGCGAAGTCAAACCCCGGGACAGGAGAGGCGAGAGCGAGCGGGGCGGAGGTGAGCGAGGCGGGGAGGGTCCGAGATCTGCTGCTCGCGCGCTCGCCACCGGCTACCGCCACGCCAGATCTCGCCCCGCGCAGATCTGCTGCTGCACCTGAGGTAAACCGCTATTGCTGGATCCCTGCGTGCTCCCGCGAGCTGGATACAGCTCTTCGGTGGTGGCTAGCTTCGCCGCTGAGCCTGCTTTGCTCTAGACTGGAGTCTAGATGATGATAAGCGTCGAGTAGTAGTATCAAGTAGCCAGCCTATATTTGGTAGATTCTGGAAACGAAATATCGCACCCGTTGCTGCTCCGCGGATCTCGAACTCCGCTGATTCCTCGATTTGTTTCTCGGACAGGACCTGCCAAATCGCAGGGATCTAGCTCGCGATGAATCACTTTCCTCTTTTCAGCTCCTGCTTGAAGCTCTTTCTTAAGCTCATCATAACACGGTGTTTGTTCTGTTCAGATCTAAACCGAGCGCGAGGCAGCAGCTTCAGCTTCCGGTTGGTGCTGCTCGGTCGGTGACTCCGAGGCGGAGGCGGCGGCGGCAGCGGCTGCGAACATGTCGTCCAGCACGATCCGGAAGGCGCTGGGTGCGGTCAAGGACCAGACCAGCATCGGCCTCGCCAAGGTCACCAGCAACATCGCGCCCGAGCTCGACGTGCTCATCGTCAAGGCCACCAGCCACGACGACGAGCCGGCCGAGGAGCGCCACGTCCGCGAGATCCTCCACCTCACCGGCGGCTCCCGCGCCCACGTCGCCGCCGCCGTCGCGGGCTGCTCGCGCAGGCTCTCCCGCACCCGCGACTACATCGTCGCGCTCAAGTCGCTCATGCTCGTGCACCGCCTCCTGGCCGACGGCGACCCCTCCTTCCACCGCGAGCTCCTCCACGCCACGCGCCGCGGCACCCGCCTGCTCAACCTCGCCGACTTCCGCGACGAGGCACACTCCGGGTCCTGGGACCACTCCGCCTTCGTGCGCACCTACGCGCTCTACCTGGACCAGCGCCTCGAGTTCTACCTCCACGAGCGCAAGCAGGGATCAAATGCTGGCAGCAGCAGCGCCAACGGTCCGTCGCCCCGTGACCGTGACCGCTGGGGTTCTCCTGACCCATATGGCCGCCGTTCACCCTCCTACTCCTCGCCTCCCGGGTATGGCGGGTACGATGACTACCGCGAGAGAAATGGTGGTGGTAACGCGGATGACAAGAAGCCGCCGACCCCGGTGAGGGATATGAAGGCGGAGCGGGTGCTTGCCCGTATGCACCACCTGCAGCAGCTCCTTGACCGGTTCCTTGCTTGCCGCCCCACTGGCGGTGCAAAGCACAGCAGGATGGTGCTTGTTGCGCTGTACCAGGTTGTGCGCGAGAGCTTCCAGATCTATGCTGATATCTGTGAAGTGCTCGCCGTGCTGCTGGACAGGTTCTTCGACATGGAATATGCCGAGTGTGTGAAGGCTTTTGAGGCATATGCAAGTGCAGCGAAGCAGATTGATGAGCTCTGTGCCTTCTATGCGTGGTGTAAGGATACTGGGGTTGCAAGGTCATCAGAGTACCCGGAGGTGCAGCGTGTCACTGATAAGTTGCTGGAGACATTGGAAGAGTTCATGAGGGACCGTGCAAAGCGGCCGAAGAGCCCACCAAGGGAGCCAGAGCCAGAGCCTGTCAAGGAGGAGCCAGAGCCGGATATGAACGAAATCAAGGCTCTTCCTGCACCAGAGGATTTTAAGGAGCCTGAACCTGAGAAGGTGGAGGAAGAGGTGAAGCCAGAGCCACCCCCGCAGCCACAGGGCGATTTGGTGGATCTTAGAGAAGATACTGTTAGTGCCGATGAGCAAGGTAATCGGCTAGCTCTGGCTCTCTTCCAAGGGCCACCTGCTGCTGGTGGAAGCAATGGTTCATGGGAGGCTTTCCCTTCGAATGGCGGCAATGAGGTGACTTCGGCCTGGCAGAATCCTGCTGCCGAGCCTGGGAAGGCTGATTGGGAACTGGCCCTTGTTGAGACAGCCAGCAACTTGTCCAAGCAGAAGCCCGCAATGTCTGGTGGTATGGACCCACTGTTGTTGAATGGTATGTATGACCAGGGTGTTGTGCGCCAGCATGTCAGTTCGCAGGTGACCACTGGCAGTGCCAGCAGCGTCGCCCTCCCTGCTCCTGGACAGAAAACACAGGTTTTGGCTCTGCCTGCACCAGACGGTTCTATGCAGACCGTTGGTGGTGACCCGTTCGCGGCGTCCCTTGCCATCCCTCCACCATCCTATGTGCAGATGGCGGAATTGGAGAAAAAGCAGCAATTTTTGACACAGGAGCAGATGATGTGGCAGCAGTACCAGAGGGAAGGCATGCAAGGGCAAGCGACCATGGCCAAGCTTGATCGGGCATACAACAATGGTTTCGCTCCTAACCCAGCCATGCCCTACGGGATGCCCGGCGCATACAATACAAACCCAATGCCGATGGCCTACCCCGGGAATACTGGGTACTATTACCCCACTTACTGAGGCTATTCTTTGTTCATCCTTACAGTTGCTGTGAATTTTGTTCTCTGTTGTGATCTTACCCTAGCCTTTGGGTTGTGTCCAGCATCAGTTGTTGTTCCCCTGTCCCTGGATCAAACCTTTTGGTCTCATATATGTAATGTAATTTTATTTGTTTGGAACCCAATTGCAGCATCCAAGGGTGGCTATAGTTGATTACATAATCTCAATTGATCTTTACGCAGTTTTTGATATCCTCTGCTTGTTGTCACTTTCTTTCACTCTGCTGCATTGTGGTGAAGTTCATACGCTAGACCAAGCGACACTGCTTCGGGGTGTTGTTGATGCACCACCTGCTGTGATGGAAATGCTCTGATGCTCAGATCTAGATCGCCCAGTCTGTTGGGAATGATTGGTAGTTGTTGCAAATAAGGGTGTCATGGTTGGTGCCTTGATCGGTTTGTACAATAGTTGCTGGCATTAGTTTCCAAAATTGACTTTTAATGGCTGAAGCTTGTTGCACTTTGACGTAATGAAGTCCACTGTCTGGACCTATGCGATGCAGCATTTTAGTTTTTTTTTCCCGCCTTTGGTGCTCATAAATCATAATATATGGAAATATCAGTAACCCTTTCAACCAGGTTGAAAAATTGGTCTACAAAAGAGTGAAATCTGAGATAGATACAAGGAAACTGCTGCACCTATTAGTAGTCGGATGTCAACCACTCCGCACCCACTGATTCTGTTTTTCCTGGTATGTGCTGCGTCAAGTCGGGTTCGCGGTCAGTAGGTTGCCAAGAACGACTGATGCAGCCTAAAATATCCAACCAGAAAGACCAAATTCGTGGTCCGTCACTGACTCTCACTTGTAGCTTTGCTTTGCCTGACCTGTTTTCATTTCCTGTCCCTTTCCTTTCCCTTCGCAGGTGTTTCTTTCAGGTGTCCACCAGACTTTGCTGCATTATGATATCTGAGTGTGAGATGGAAATACATCTCGGCATCTTTATTTGCTCCGTTGTGGAACCGCCTTTGAAGAATGATTAATAAAGGTCAAAAGGATGTGGAAATGATTCATTCCTTCTCGTAGTAGCTTGAGCTTTGAGGTACTAAACTGAGAGGGGTTTTGGCTGATTGGGGGTCACGGAGCGTGCGCTTTCCGCGCACGGCACTCTGCTCCTGACGACGACCACCGGCGAGGATAAGCAGCACGTCGCCTTCGACTTGCAGCCGGAGAAACTAGGCACTTGTCAACAGCACATGCCACCCCGTCCCGTGCAAATTAATGCTGGTAGGCCGTGGGGACGAGGAATATCACAGCATGGAAATTGAATTATTTATTTATTTTCTTTTTTGAGATGAAGAAACTGGGATCTTTTTTTATGTGGAGAAACCGGGACATGTCATTTGGAATGCGTTCGGTAGGAACTACAGACCAGTTTAGCTGACAGTGAGTAACGTTATTTTGAGTTGAGAATTGACATGCGTTTGAGCCAGTACGTCACAAGGTTATGCATCTGTGAGCAAACTATCTTCTTTTCGAGGAAAATTTCAAGTTTCGCACGAAGATCGGCAGATATGGTTTGCGAGACAAATAGACCATAGATATTTTGGCAGCTCGCCAACACACACTGGATGTTCCAAAAACCAAAGCTAAGATTTTTCTGACGATTACTATTGTTTCCATGCAGAATCTAATAGGCAACAAACCCGCAAACGAAACTGCGGGAGCATTGATTGGTAGAGGTACCAAGACGAAGCAGCAGGAGCACGATACGAACCACATATGGAGAACAATTTTCTAGAGCTAGAAGTGTGTACTTGTTTACATTTCACGCTAAGTGAAATTGACTTTTCAGAAAGAATACTAATCGCATATTAATCTTGCCAGCACAATCCAAATCATGCTCGCAAAAAAAAAAAATCAAAATCAATGCTGCAGTAAGAAACAAGCTTCCACAATCCCCTTGTGACACATCTCAGCCCCATGTTTCTATTTCCATCAGGTCAGGTCTTCGTACTCAAAATTGACTTCATATCATTTAGGCTTCAGAAATTCTCGAATATTGCGTAGCAGGCCTTTGTCATACGGATTCACAAATTTGACTTCGGAATCTGCATTCGAGAGGGGAATGGACAGGCTTACCATGTTAAAACCCATAGGGGAAATCAGGTGCGCTCAACCACAATGAGTACATGTTACCCACCTGATTGAGGTTGTTCCCTCATCTGGAATTCAGGGTATCTCTTCCAGTTAATCTGGAAAATCTCACCTTTTAGCTACAAGAAACAGCTAACGAGAAGACGACCTGCAATTGATGAAGAAAGAGTCCAAAACATGGGAAATTTGACATTACCCACTCATCTGTCTTGATGTTGAAGCAGATGCAATATATGTGCCACATCAAGAACACGATCTGGAAGTAGAGCAGCAAAATAAATCAAATGAGACATTAGAAATAAGAGGTAGCAAGGCATCACAGATCATACAATGTGAATACTACAATGCATTTCATATAGGTCTGAGTCGTCTGACATATAACAAAAGACCGACGAACATTTCAGATTTCGCCCAAGAACTGCGGAACATAAAGCAGTTGAAAAATTTTTAAGCACCTAGCCAGTATTCGCATGTAGGTGAAAATGATTAAGAGACTGAAGTTGCCTTTCTCATGGCACGCTTTCAGACTATGCAAGACTCTGAAGCTAGATTTGCTTATCCTGTTTTCATTTACTGATGCTTTCAGTTCACAGCCTTTAATGCGTTTATATACTCCCTCCATTTTGATATGTTATCGTTAGGGCAGCCTTTGCTAGTTCAACTTTGCTTATCTGAACAACAAGTAAAAAAAAAAACGGAGGGAGTAGACAATATTCACTGTTTAGCTCTGAATCAATACCAACCACAGATTGGCGACTTGTAAAGTAATCCGAAAAGTGAGAGTTCAATATAGTTAGTGCATGAAAAAAAAAACATCAATAGCAAAATCACCAGTAGTAATCGTTCCTGTACTATGACGTTTGTTAAAAAAAATTATCCTATGCTAAAATGTTATTGAAGGAAAAGTTGATCCCATGCAGAAACATTTTCAAAAGTTTGTCAGGACCATTGTAGGCCCAGTCATAACTCACGACAGGCCATTTTCTGAAATTCTTGGAGAAGAAACCCAAACTACTATTCTGATCAATCTATTTCATAAGCAATCCATTCAGACATTTTGTTATGAAACAATGCATGCACCCATCCATGCCAGTTGCAAACAAGGCAGCAGGAAAAAAAAAAGGGCAACGTACATCCTGGAGCTTAGAAGCTAACCTGCCAAAGCACTTGGAGGATAGAGAAAAGCATGGTACTGATTACCATGTTTAAAGATACAGGATTCTGCAAGGTAAATGAATATCCTCATTAAGGACAGCCACAAATATAGATACGGTTTGATGGACGAATAAAACAAAAGACAACAATATATGGTTTCTCTCAAACATGCAAGATCAACTCAAAGAGCTTGTAAGGTGACAAAGATACAAAGGCAGAGCAGAGCATAGCTAACGCCAAAGTAATGACATGATGTTGCAGTCAAATTTGAATAGAACATACTATCATTGAAACTACTACTTCAAACATTCCAATGCAACCATAGACCCATTGTGCCAACAAAGCAATAGATACTTGAAAGCTGCTATGACAGATCTAATAAAAGAAAAAAAACTAACGAGCATGATTGAACACATTTACTTCTAAGAAACTAAGATCACAGATGAACACATCTACTTAATCTTATTTGTTAAGGAGATGTAAAGAGAATGTCCAAAATTTATAACTGCAAGGGAAAAAAGTCCTGGCAAGCCATGCATACTGGGCATGCAAGAATATAAGCTATGGATAGAGTTACCTCTGATCCTATGGTTCCTGAGTTGATGCATCTGGTGATATCTACAAAAGACGTAAAAACAGTGGTGAATATGGAAACTCATATGCCTGAAACTAGTTGGCAACCTTTTTTTTTTAATAAAAAAAACCTAATAATTGATCGGTGTACTTTTAGTTAGACCGATAACAAACCGCCAAGATACAAAATACATATTGGGACAAGGATAGAAACTGCATACATTTTGTTGAACACACTGTATATGTTGATTCAGCAACAACGAATCCAGTCAAAAGGGCCATAAACAGACGATGATTTTTCTGTCCTGAAAAATATGTACTACATATCAGAATGCGCACATACAACTATCAGAGTACTATACTACAAGAAAGGCGAAGCTATCACAAGGTGAAAAAGGAATATAACCTATGCAAGTACCAAATGCAGGACAATGGTGGTCATAGCCCCTAACATTTGCTTTGCAGCAGTTACACTGCCTGACCCTTTGGAGTGTTGGGAGTTTCTACATCAAAAGTACAAAAAGGCGTCAACAACTTAATGCAAGAACTCTATAATTCAAGTTAAACTCAAAAACAAAATTTGATTTCTTCAAACCTCACTCGGGTAAATAGCTTCTACAAAATCCTTGCAGCCAGCTTCTTCTAAATACGACGGATCACAAGCAACAATGCCGGGATCACCAGATAAAATCCTGCAACATAACGAAAAGCAAAGTGAACACTGCGTCTTAATGCAGAGGAATGCAAAGGCCACCAATTGCAGAACTTATAATTGCATAGCAGTGCTCTAAATTCACCAATCCTAGCTTATGCAATTTTCATTGGAAAGTAATTTTCCTGAGGAAGAAGTAACCTGTAAAGTCCCCACAGAAGCAGAGCGCATTCAGCATTTATTAGCATGTCCAGGAGAGAAGAAGTGTCTGCAAAATATTTGGCTAATTATAAATCAACTATAACAGAAGCAGATCTATACAATCAATTCCCATGTCCTGCTCCCTAATGGCAACATTAAAAAAAGGGAAGCCTGGTGCATATAGCCCCCGCTTGCGCAGGGTCCGGGGAAGTCCGACCACTTTGAGTCTATTGTATGCAGCCTTTCCTTGCATTTATGCAAGAGGCTGTTTCCAGGACTCGAACCCGTGACCTCATGGTCACAAGGCAACAGCTTTACGGCTGCGCCAAGGCTCCCCTTCAGCTTTACCCTAAATGGCAACATTACACAACAATTTACGTACACTTAAAGGACTAATAAGGTAATATAATTTTTGCGCACCCTCATTTCAAGTATCATGCTCCTAAATCGATTTATGAAACATCATCCACAATACCCAATGACATAATACATTCAGTCCAAAATAGAAGGCATCCAAACTTGCATGCAGTCCAAAAAAAAAAACTGAAATAAAAGTTCTTATATCACATGAGAATGAAAGCCAATGATTTCGTCGCCAACGCCCAATAGTGTCACTTTTTGTTTGTTTGTAATAAAAGAAAGTAATGCCAAGGGTATATATAGCAGATCCCGAAATGCGTTAAATGACAGGTAAACTGGACTGGATGTACCTGTTACGTCATACCAATAACGACATGTATCATATGGACCATGGGTCAGCAGAAACCAACCTAGTGTAAATGTGTAATCTGCTCATGCTTGCTTCATCCTGAACTATGGGAGACCAAAAATAGACTAATCGTAGCGTGTCTGTACTGGGCCTGCACTCCCTTCAACCAGAGATCGGTGTTGCACAATCTATAGTGCAGGGGGTAAATTGGTCTAACTCCAGTCTTTAGTCTATGTTTCGAAGAGGGAGGGCGTAAAATTTGAAGTTCTACTAACTGAACCTAATTAAATGGACTCAACCAAGCAGAAGAAACTGATAAATTTGATCATTCTGGCTACTTTGGTTTCTAAATTTGGAAACTGATACAACTAGACATGCAAATTGAGTCATGATTCACCTAATTTTACTGCTAGATTTCACAATATTTCAATGATATCAAGTACATTCATAATATCGAAGTCAACCAAGAGTATATAAATCCTGTTTGGTTTAGTTTGTACTAAAAGATCGAGTAATACGGAGGCCAAGCAGACTAATCAACTACTCACTCCATCCTGGAACCATCTTCAGGTTCACTCGAGTCAATGCAGCACGACAAAAGTAGCAAAGCCCGTAGCAACACTATCCAAATGAAATCCTACCCGTCGTACCAATGCAGCGCAGTACCAGAGCTCACCTCTCCGGATTACAAAAACGTAGACACCCCACATGAGGAGGATGTTGAAGAGCACGAAGAGCGGCGCCGACGCCGCCACCCCGATGAACCTCCTCCAGAGCCGGCCGAGCACAATAGCCGCGAAGAATACCAGGCCTGCACGCCACACGGTAAGATCAGAACCGCGCTAAAATGGTATCCGCGGGGGAGGAAAGTAAAGGGGAAGCGCCCGAGGGAGAGCACCGACCTGCGATGGGGAGCATGGCGATGAGGGAGAGGGACGGGAAGAGGCGCGGCACCATGGCGACGGCGAGCTGCGAGAAGAGCACGAGGCCGAAGGACGCGAGCGCGGACCACAGCGCCTCCCATGGCGACCGGCTCCGCAGCCGGTGGAGCCCCGACGGGAGCCGGCTCATCGCCGCCGCCTCCACCTCCGCCTCGCCCCCCGGGCCCCAAGGACCATCAAGGCTGGCCGCCCGGGCCCGGAGATCCAGCCGGGCTCCCGCGAGCGCGTCGATCTCGGCGAACGGGGAAGGGGGACGAATCGGAGCGGAGATGCGAGCGAATCTCTCAGTGGTGGAGGAGGAGTCGCGGCGGCATTCCGTCGAACGTGTGCAGTGCGCGGAAGTATAATGGCGTGGTAACAGTCAAAGGAGTACGGTCTCACTGGCAAAAAGCTGTCGCTGCTTCGGTGTGGACATAAATTCGGTTCTCATTTTCTTCAAATACTTAATTCTATTCGCTTTTTTTCTCTGCTGGTATTCCGATACTCTAGCTTGCTGTTTCGATATTCCCGTGGGTGACGCTCAACATTACGGATGGAAGAAAAGCCTCCTTCCTCCAAAGATAGATGGTTACGGATAAGAATGAGCCACCACCATACCGGCGTGTTTATTACTGTTCGCGGTGGACTGAAATGGCATGTACATGTGGGGTTTTGCACGCGCCTGTGGCCTGGCCTGGCTGCCTGGCTGTAGCTGCGCACGCGTGAAGCCGCGAACTGTAGCATGGTGAGCAGAGTGGTGGTGGTTCGAGGCCTTTGAGCAGGTTGGGGATGTCACATGCGGGGTTGGGTTGACGAAAAACAGCTCCACTTGAGCTGATTCTGGACTCTGGAGTAGAATATCATCTCATCGCCGCCTGATGATCCGATCACTGCATTGTTATTTCCGAAAAATATATTATGTACCTTGCACTAGCTGTATCTGCCATCCAGACCTTTGATTTTTCCTCGTGATCTGATCAATGGCTCAGGACAGCTTGTATTTGCTCTGTACTGGATTTATTTTTGCATGTATAAAGCAGGTGGGTCACGTTCTGACTGCTTTGTGGGGGACAGCTGCTGCCAGCTACAGTCCCAAGATGTACAAGTATAGAATAAAAGCGCAGCCCGCTCTCAATTTTCAAAATTTGGACCTGCCCCACTCTCATCCCAATTGACCATATAAATAAATAAAAAACAATCCTTGATTCTGGAAAACAAGTCACTGATCCTGGATCATGCTTAGAATCTGGACTATGAGCCGAGAGCACAGAAGTACATGATCATAAAATCCTAAGCTTTAACATCTAGAACAGCAAAAAATTGAATTTTGAACAATGCACCGTTCTGATCTCATGCTGTACTCCTTACAGATCAATTCCAATTTCTGAATATTAAATGTTTTAGTTAATTTTAATGCACTTGGGGATCAGCCACATGAGCTGTACCTAAGAAATCCATGATCATTACCGTTTCCAGTCTCATTTCAAAAATTTGAACCCTTGAGCTGTTCAAATAATATTTGATTTTTCAAGTACATCAAGCTCAGAGAGAACACAAAAGGTACTACAAATTTGGAAGTTGATCATCTTCTGTACTAAAAAAAGGGAAAAAATATTCTGACAGGAGGTGTGATCATCTCCTGCACTCTAAGATCCAACAAACTGAACATGCACTAAATTCTTAAGAATGAACATGTACATCAGTTCATGAAAAGAGGAACATGAACTCCAAAATGAAGCAAAAAACAATTATGAACTAATGTGATTGTGATCTGATCAATTGTACCAATACAACACTGAAACACACACAAATTTGAAATATCAGAACACTTTTCCAAATAACATGTGCAATCCTACTGTTTATTCTTTTTTCATAGTTCCAGAATTGTATGCAATAACATAAAATTCAAATATTACATCTCATGTAATATTTGAACAACCACATGTAACAAAGAATAACCATCCAAATTTAAAGAAAAATAGATAACCTTAGCCTAGACAGAGATTGGTCTATTGTTGCACGACACATATGTCCAGAGTGAACCTTAAACATCAAAGATCTACTAAAAGAGCTTACAAAATCCTACTGCTCCTCAATCACTCAAGCAGTGGAATGCACATCACATCAGTAATAGCAGGAGGCACATGCTGAACACTCACCGCGATCTCAAGCTAGAGAGAGAGAGAGAGGGGGGAATAGTAGCAACAAGCACTGATGAGCAAAGCAGGAGCAGAGCAGGATTGGATGTTCCGTTTGCCGCACGCTCACGCCATGACCGCGCTTCGCTGTAGTGGATCGCAAGGATGATAAAAACCAGGCGGAGCAGTGCCAGATCTTGCCGTCCTCGATCGATCGGGTGCGCAATAGGCAGATCCGGTTGCCCGCGCCGGCGTCCTCCTTCGCTTGCAGGGGTCCTCCTCCACACCTAACCGTGCCGTCGCAGTACCACCCAAGAAAGTACCGGGAAGACGAAGAGGAAGCAGGTGTACCGGATCTTGCGTAGCCGTCACCGTCTTCTGGCAGATCCAGCGCCGCCGTGTCACCTCGAGGCCGCCACCGTGGAAGACACCTCGGGCCGCCACCGTGGACGACGGCCTAGATCCGTCGCTGCCGTGTCACCTCGAGGCCACCGCCATGGAAGACGGCCCAGATCCGCTTTGAGCACCGCTCCATCTCGCCGTCTTCGTCGCCTTGAGCACCACTTGCCCGCCTTGAGGTCGCCGATGCATCGAAGGGGCGGGGCCGCCGCTGCCGCCGCCTCCGTCGTCGTCGCACTGTGCGCCCCCCGCTACTCCCGCCCCCGCTACTCTCCCGCCTCCAGCTCGCGACCGTCGCGCCGCTCGCCACCACGGGCCCCGCGCGCAGATGGCCCGTCCCCGTCGCCGAGCTGGCTGGACGGCCCATCCCGGTCGCCTGAGCGGCGAGATCTGCATTACGGGAGGAGAGAGAGAGAACCGCGAGGAGAGAGAGGTGACGGAAGGGAATGGGAGATGAGGAACGGGCCGGCTCATTTATTCGGCGGCGGGCCCGTATGTATACGTGGGTCCCACTGAAAGTCCTTGATGTCGCCTAGAGGGGGGGTGAATAGGCGATTAAACAAATTTAGCAATTAAAACTGCAGCGGAAACTAAAACTGTCAAAACCGGAACTTCCGGTTTGGCAAACCGGAACTTCCGGTTTTTACTGGACAGAAAACTGAAACTCAGGTTTTCGATCGCCGGTCCCCTCTAGATAATGTATAAGGCTACTAGGGTATGAAAAAAAAGCTCTAGCAAAGATGTCCACAGAGAATATAAGCTCAACAACTCAAGCAACCTAGTAAATCTAGATTTGCATATAAATAACAAGAAGAACTAGAAAGCAATGCAAACCGAATGAAGCACGCAGGGATTTATTTCCCGGAGTTCAGCAGCTTCTTCCAAGCTGCCTACGTCTCCGTTGAGGAAGCTCTTCACAAGAGCCGGGTCTCTTTCAACCGCTTTCCTCCTTTCCACTATTTGTTTCTTTCCTTGCGGCGGCGAAACGGGCCTTTCACAAACTTTCCCAAGGCTCACCACAAGCTTGGGAGCTCTAGGGCGACACCTAGCCGTCTAGGAGGCTTCACCTCCAAGAGTAACAAATGCTTCACGGATTCACGGCGAAGTGCTCAATTGCTCAAGTATGAGGATGCTCTCTTGTGCTCTCTAATTCAAATTCTCTCAACCCATCCAAAGGATTTAGCTATAAACTCACAAATCTCACAAAGAGAGGTTGGGAGAGCTCTAGAACACCTTGGCTCAGGATATATGCGTGGATGTGGTCATCACCCTCCAAAAGAGGGTATGGTAGAGTATTTATACTCTTTCCCCCGAAAACTAGCCGTTGGAACTAGCCAGTAGAAACCGGAACTTTCGGTTTCCAAACCGGAACTTCCGGTTTTTCCCAGATATAGCCGTTGGGTTCAAAAACTGCATAAACCGGAACTTCCGGTTTGGCAAAACCAGAACTTCCGGTTTTGCCAGCGACAGAAACTGTGCAAGTGTTGGCCATTGTGTTTCACTCTTCTCACTTAGGTTTTTCTTGAGCACTGAGACTTTCTAGCTATCCATGTAGCATCCCTCTTGATAGAGCGGCACACCTATACTCAAGATTACATATAAAACAACTTTTTATGACTTGAGCACATAAGGGACTAGATGTTACCACTTCTCTTCATTTTGTTTCATGAGGACAGCCACATGAGCTTCTCTTGAGCATTACCATCTTGAACTTGTGACTTGGAATCTTTCAAAACATATGGTCAATATCCATCTTGCAATTCCTAGTCACTTCAATTCTTTATATTTCAACAATAATTGATACTTAGCAACATAAACTCCATATAGCTTGATCGGTCCATCGAAATTCGACTCCACTTGCCCTTCACTATAGCTTAGGTGCCTCGGCGCCAAGACCTATCTTGCCTTTCTCCTAACCATGGTTCATCGTGACCAAGTCATGCCAATTCTTCACCATCTTGCCATTGAGTCATACATTGTTTTGTATCATCCATAAGTATCCAATTGTGTTGTTGATTGATTTGTTGGTTGATCAAGTAGCTTCCGAATGTATTACCACAAACAACATATACCACTTGATCATTCTTCATCTTGACCATGAGAGAGCCAATAGATTTAGAGAAACCTTATATCCATGATTCCTTGTCTCTATTTATTTTCCATACATGCTTGTCATAGAATCTTGTACATGAGACAATTCATTTGTTTACATCATATGTTGGTCACATGGTCTCATTTGCTTCAAACATTGTACATCTATAAGTGTATACATGAAAGACATTGTGCATATATTGTTTGCAACCTGTCAATATACTTCACAAAGAATATTAGACCTTTAATCATGTTGTCATACAATACACCAAAACCCACTAGAGGTGCACATGCACTTTCACCCACCGTACATGTCCAGAGCCCGTGCGTTTTGTCTCCCGGGTCCAGATTCCTAGATGACACATGGCGGTTCCAGATGGAAGGTACAGCTGCGGCCAAGAACATATATTTCACATTATTGTTATTTCGAGGTGATCTACCTACATTCGATGAGAAAAGTTACTGCAGATAGATTTGGTCCCTTTTGCTGCTCTCACGAGCGGCGGGTAAACCGGGCGTCAGCAGTCGCACGTGGTTCCTTCCGTGGTTGGGACGGAAAGAAGACCTCGGATTGGGTTTACTAGGCTTTATTAGGGCAAGTTCAAAGGTGTTGTCTCATAGCTCGTCTCATAGTTTTCAGACGGTTTTATCAGACAACTTATACAATGGTGATTGTTTTAGTCGTCTAGTATTAATTGCATCTTTTCTTAATTTTTGGGTGAGAAAAGAAATATTTATGAGTTGCATGGCAACTATAACTCGTACAATAGTGTGTAAGCCGTCTCATACTCCTAAATTTTAGCGCATGAGGTGGTTGCTTCGCGAAACAAAAATTCTATATAAGGTTGCATGAGACGGGCTATGAAACTGCTTACGTGTAGCATTGTACCTGCCCTTAGTACTAGTACGGGGTAGATGTGCAATTGGTGCGTCATCAGACATCAGCATGCCAACCATTGATAAAGCTGTTTGTGGTAGGTTCTGATTACTTTGGTTTTCACCTTCTGATTACTTGGTTTTTACCACCCCCTTTTCTCCTTGTAAAGCGTTTTCTACTTCTAGCTACGGGTCATGTGTTATCGTAATCATTGCCGCCCCGAAACGAGCTCTACTTCTTTCTCCTAGTACTAGCAGCACTACTACTAGCAGTTCATTGCAAATGAATCGCGGCGTTAACAAGTCCGCGCCATGGGGCTTTAGGCCTCCTTTGGATTGGAAATCTATAGGCCTCCTATTAACTCCTTAAGAATTTTTAAGCCTTGGAACATAGGAATGAGATTGTGCGTGCAATGCTCTGTTGTAGCTCTTGCTTCTCCTCATCTCCCAGGTGAGTTTGTTTCTCAAGAGCTTGGCACTCTACGTTCTAAGACTGACTTCAACAGAGCAGCGCAAACGCATCTTTGCGTGCCCCGCCGCACTGTGCCTCCCCGATTCTTCCTCCAACAGCCAGCGCAAAGGCGTGATCCATTTTGCAACGAGGAGAGAGACGGCGCAAACATAGCTCTCCTCTCTCCCGAATGCATCCCAGCAGAAGACTGAGCGAGCGACACGTGGCCGAGCGGCGGGCTGGGGAGCGGCGGCGGCGCACGAGGGGAGAGACGGTGGCAGCGTGGAGAGGCGGCGCATGGCTCGGGGAGGAGCGCGGCGGCGCCGGGGACGGGGTGGAGCGCGGCGGCTCCGGGGGGGGGCGCGCCGTCGCGGCGGGGCGGAGCTCGGCGGCACCGGCTGCGAGGGGCCGCGGCGGGGAGCAGCGAGGGCGAACGAAGCCAGCTGAGCGCCTCCTTCTTCCTCGCGCCAGAGCGCGCACCAGCTATGGCGGACGAAGCGCGACCGTGCTCGCCGTTCGCCGCGGACGAAGCACGAATGAAATTCCATGGCGGCAGCGACGATGAACCTCGATTCGATCTGCTGCGGGCTCGATTTCGCAGATGAGGCCTTGATTCGAGTGCGGGCCGAGCTCGTCCTTACTTGGCGGGAGCTTGGGGCGGCGCCATGGCTGTGCGCGGCGGCGCGGGGCGAGCCCCGAGCGCAGCGCGTGCGCGGCGGCGTGGGCGACGGCTGCGTGGCGCGCGACTAGCCCGTCACGCCCCCGCGGCGAACGGCGTCGCGCGCGACCTATCACCGCGGCAAAACGGCGCGACGGTGCGCAGGGCTCGCGGCGACGCGGGCGCGGGACGGCGTGGAGCTGCGTGGCGACTTGGGCGCGGGACGGCGTAGAGCGTGCGTGGCGACTTGGGCGCGGAGCTGCGCGACGAGGCGGACCGCTGCGAGGGCGTGGCGGAGGCGAGGCCGCGCGACGAGGCGGACCGCGGCGAGGGCTCGGCGGAGGCGAGGCCGCGGCGTGACTGCGCGGCGCGAGCTCGCGGAAGGCGGCGACGCGGGGCAGTGCGCGGGTGGCACGCGGTGAGGCGCGGGGCGAGCGGCGACGGCGGCGTGCGAGGTTTGTGTTTGCTTTTGCGTTCCCTGTTGGAGAAGGCCAGTTTTGCTTGCGTGCTCTTTTACTGTGCGTGATCCAAATCGTTGAATGCGTCTCGTTTTTGCATCCGCGCCGTGGAGTCAGCCTAATGTCTTCGAAACTGCAGACTGCAGTCAAGACAATTTGGTCTGCTTGGTCAGTGCGGCTGCAACCGTTGCTCTTAGCAGCGTGGTCACGTCCAGCAGCGACCGCGCGAACGCCCGAGAGCTCCGAGTAGGAGAGACAGCCGGGCACGGCGCGCCTTTGCGCCGAGCACGAGATCACACGATCGTACCCGTACGTCGAACCTGTTGCCCGGCCGGGGCCGGCAGGCACCCAGCAAGCGAGCAACGCGCGCGGTGCCTTGCTTGGCGCCGAGGCGACAGGGGGATCGCGTCGCGTCTCCCCGCACGCATCTACTAGTACGGGGGGCTTCTGCGAGGTGTGAGTACCCTGCGACGCGCCGTGCCAGATCCGGCGGCCGCACTACAGTGCCTGCGCCTTGCAATGCCCCGAGTACTGAAGAAGCCTGCGTGGGTATCACCAACACGGCACTGCAGGTCGGCCACCGACACGGCTGTTTTGTCTCCGACGGCCGGCTTATTTTCGGTTGGTGGAAAAAAACGGCCAGATTGTTGTTGCGGCTTCAAAATCCGGAAGATTTGTTGGTTCAGGCTTGTGCTAAGCAACCGATGGTGTCGGCCGTCGTACAACCAGCTGGCTCCCTGAGAGAGAAGAAGATCTGGCGTGGGAATAGTACACAGCCACATGTTTCGACGATTCCGTGGCCGGGTGCACTAGATATATACCTACGGCCTCCTAGCAGCGTGCACCTGTCAACATACAGGTAGAGCGTGCTTAGTTGCACGCCGCGACCAGTCACGTCAAATTGTTAGCGTCGGATGCTTGATTTCCAGCTACATTTTGATTTCTGTCTTTTAGCTCAATTTTTTCTGTCTTTTACTTTGCCACGAGGCGTGGCAGCATTTGGTGGGCGTGGCGTCACCCGTTCTCAAACTCCACAGCTACAAATGAGGGTTGGCAACCAAGCACGTCTTTAGTGCGAGATTGTTTGGCACCGTGTGGTATGAACTCTGATGATTAAGTGAATTTTGGTTATATACTATCTTTTTTTTTATGGTAGAAAGAAAGCGCTCTATTGACTACGCAATGGTAAGTATAGTCGTCAACAACCCAGCTCGTCGACACAAAAGAGAACGTGTGCACGCCACACAACTGTGTGGATAGTGTGTTTTGCCAATTGTGCGAGTTTATGAGCGGTCACAATATGCTCTCTCCTTGCAGCCAAGAGTTTCACCTTCGGCAAGAGGCCACTAGCATGTCTCGCATCCTCGTCCGACTGAGAAGGCCGAGAGCGACTTGTTTAGACCCCTACTGTTCAGACAAGAAACAAAAGACAAACAGTCCAACTCAAACACGACACTTCCTCTGCGTACCCGTATGAACGTACGTAATGTGAAATTGTTTGGGAGAGCGTATTCTAAATTACGATTGTAAAGTGGTTCCGTGTGCTATTTTTATTTAGCGTAAATATAGCCATAGTTATTGCACGTTTGGATAACTTTCATGCTCCACTTCCATGGTCAGTTCATTGGTGATTTTTCATTCAAATCCTTCTTTACACACCTTCCCGCTAGAGATTTGAATAGTACTAGACATTGTATAAAAAAATTGCATACTGGTATTGAAGCACATTTCCACATTTTAGTCTAAGCCTATAGAAGTTTTTTTTTCTAAAAAAAGAGTAATTTTCATGATATGTGCGCAGAGCACCGTAGCAACTTTTGTTGATCAGCAGAGCACTCCCGTGTGCCTGCCCCGGCCCAAGCGCCACAGGAGAACGGAACAGGACCAATGCTTTGCCTGGACCGCCACGCGCGCCGTACGTGACGACGATCCATGAGACCTTGGTCGCCTTTAAAACCCTATCAGGCTATCCCATACCGTTGCCGGACTACCGGTACTGTCCTGAGCCGAGCAACCCGCCGGTCGCCACGACGCCACCGGTAGAGCTCGTCGCGCCCGCGTCATGGGCTCATGGCATCATTCGGTGCGGAAAGGCAGGACGAGGTGAGCAGAGCACCGACGGTTTCGGCGGATCCGAAAGCTAGCTAAAAGCTCCCGTTCGCGAGCATGGTAATCAGTCGCGTGCGGAGGCGGCAAGCACGTGTGCGGGTGAAGGATCACTTTCCCGCGGGGTGGATGTGGATGGATCGGGAACGTTGCATACTTGCATATATGAAAAGCCAAGGCTCCGGCGCCCGAGCGAAAGCGCCCGCGCAGCGGCGCAGCGGTGGAGATGATGGTTTGGAACGCGAGGTGCGTGCGATCCGCGCGCGCGGTTCAGCTATGCCACTCACGGGCCGCGACGGCTCGCTCGCTGGCGCCTGCAACTCGGCATCTACCCTTCGTGATCGCGTCGTCGTCGTCGTCTCGGCCCCAAGCGCAGGACGACGTACGGGTCATGCGTAGGAGTGGACCAGCATGTCTTGTAGCCCCCCGGCCCCGCCGTAAAACTACGTCGGATGCGCGGCGGGGGAAGGCACGCCACGCGCGAACTTAATTTTGGGACAGTTTGATTGATGAGATGCATGAGGTCGTGATGGCTCGAGGCGAATTAAGAAGACACGGAGGATCGGATCATCATCTGATCTCAAGGAACGGGAAGATGGCATTGATGCAGCAATGCACGCACACGAATCGGATCCGTAAGGACGCTCAAGCGTATCTATACCGTGCCATATGGATGGTGTGGAACAGTGAAAGATGAATGAAATCAACTACGAGCATATCCAAAGTATAAACTCGTGTATCTCAGATGCTATAACCATGGAATTTTATTTCCTTGTTTTTCGATACCGCAAAAAAAGAAAAACTACTCCTAGTATGGATTTTGTTGTGGTTCAAACGAGACGAATACTAGAGAACAGGAAGGGAAACCATCGATTTCGTACCCGAGCGTAACGACGCACAAAGGCACGACTTTCTTACCGGGCACGTCCCGTACCGCAGAAAAATTTCCCACCTCTTCTGCAGATGCGACGCACATGGTATTCGTATACCGGTGAAAGTGACAAAATGTTGGATTCATTTCCCATGACAAATATCTCGTTTCCTTGATAACGAAAAAGAAGAAAGTGTTTCCGCGAAAAGAAAAGAAAATTGCTCAATCAGGGAGAGGAGAGGGGCCAAAGCTTTTAAAACCACCGGAAAGCTCACGCAGCATATTTAAGTGGTCTACTAAGCTGTGCACACGCCCCCCGTTCCCCGTCCTACTCTGCGCAGGACAGTAGTCAGCTGACAGGCAGGCAGCCCAGCCTCCAGCCAGGCCCGGCCGCTCGCCGGCGGCGATGGGGCACGGCGCCAGCTGCGGCCGGCCCAGCGAGGAGGTGGACTTCTTCGGCGCGGTGCAGTCCGGCGACCTCGCCCGCCTCGCTGCCGCCCTCAGCGCCCGCCCCTCGCTGCTCGGCCGCACCACGCTCTTCGACCGCCTCTCCGCGCTCCACATCGCCGCCGCCCACGGCCACCTCCAGGTACGTACGGACGCCGCGCCTCCTCGCTGAGCTCTCCGCCTCTTCGCGAGCTGCCCGCGCCTTCTTCTTCTTCCGGTTCCTCGCCGCCGCGGATGACTGACGAACGGCGGCGTGTGTGCAATTCCTTTCCTCCCGCAGGTGGTCTCCCTGGCATTGGATCTTTGCTTGCACCCGGACGTCGTCAACCGCCACAAGCAGGTTTGCGCGCACGCTGCTTCTCGTTTCTCCTCACTCCTCTCTTCTCTGTCAAGTCGCTCTCGCCTGACATGACATCCCCTGCCTCCCTCCGCAGACGGCGCTGATGCTCGCCGCGATGCACGGGAAGACCGACTGCGTGCGGCGGCTGCTCGACGCCGGCGCCAATGTGAGGCTCACGGACACCATTGGAGACTGCAGTTCTGTAGTGCGGATTACTGACGCTGCTGTTTCCGTTCCGGTGGTGTGTGCAGATCGTGATGTTCGATTCGTCGCAGGGACGGACGTGCCTGCACTACGCTGCGTACTACGGCCACGCGGACTGCCTCCGCGCCATCCTCTCGGCGGCCAAGACGTCGGCGCCGGTGTCGCAATCCTGGTTGGCTCCTCGCCTTCCGCCGCCGGTCTTTGCTCTCTGCTAATGTGTTGTGGTCTCACTCACTCGGCTGTGTGTGGCGATCGATGCAGGGGGTTCGCGCGCTTCGTCAACGTGCGGGACGACACCGGGGCGACGCCGCTCCACCTCGCGGCGAGGCAGGGCTGGCGCCGCTGCGTCCACGTCCTGCTCGAGCACGGCGCCATCGTGTCCGCGTCCAGTGGCGCCTTCGGGTGAGGATGATTCCTCCTTCCTCTCCTCCTCTCATCAACTCAGACTCAGAGAACGCATTTTCATGTGAAACAAAAACAAAAATCGCGCCTTTTGAGGAAAGCTTGTTTGCAGTAAGTATTTGACTCAGAGCGCGCTCTGCTGCAGATTCCCCGGGAGCACGCCGCTGCATTTGGCCGCGCGCGGCGGGAACCTCGACTGCGTCCGCCAGCTGCTCTCCTGGGGCGCCGACCGCCTCCAGCGAGACTCCGTCGGGTGAGCGATCAATCAATCATGTTCTTGACTGAATCCGAAGCAATTCTGTTCGTCTGTCTGTTTCGCTTCACGCAGTCCACTCACGCTGATGCCCACGCTTTCCGCAGGAGAATCCCGTACGAGGTTGCCGTGAAGCGAGGGCACGTCGCGTGCGCCGCGCTGCTGAACCCGTCGTCCGCGGAGCCCCTGGTCTGGCCGTCCGCGCTCAAGTTCATCAGCGAGCTCCAGCCGGACGCCGAGGCGCTGCTCGAGGCGGCGCTGATGGAGGCCAACAGGGAGAGGGAGAGGAAGATTCTCAAAGGGACCAAGAACGCGTTGCCGTCGCCGTCGCGTTCGGACGACGGTGCCCACGACGCCGCCATCTCTGAGGTACGTACGTTATTCCAAGTCTTCGACTGCAACTTGCGTGAAGAAATACATCATTGCTTCTCGGTATGATTCAGTCAACTTGTTTCTTTTCCCTAGGCCAATACGGTATGATCACAACGTACCGAACTTTGTCAAATCCCAAGTGGTCATCGTAGCCCTGGCCAGCTTACCTAGCACGATACTAGTAACAGAGTCACTTGCTCCAGCACGTACTGTTTGTACGATAAATTAGGCATTTATCTTGATCCGAGAGAAACAAATGACATCTTGAGAAGTGCTAAGGGTGCTTTTAAGCAGCAGCTGTCAGCATGATGGCTACTGCTAGTGGCGTACTGGCACTAATTTAACATTGTGCTTATCGGTAATGACAAGTTATGCCAAGCAAACAGCAGCAATGTGCACATCCACTTGCTCGATTGGCTCGTTGCCCATCTGATGAGCAACTGCGCCAATCCATATGAGCCCGCCATTATCCAAATCAATGTAGAGTACCATTGCACATGCACGATCTGCGTTTCGTCGACACCGTGATCTCGGTGCAGCAAGCAGCAGCCGCCCTTGCTCCCCCACGACGCGGATCTTGTTCAGACTGATAACTCCAAGCTCTCTGCCGTGTCCGTGCGTGCAGGCTGGCGACGCCGAGGTGTGCAGCATCTGCTTCGAGCAGGCGTGCAGCATCGAGGTCCGGGAGTGCGGGCACCAGATGTGCGCGGCGTGCACGCTGGCCCTGTGCTGCCACACCAAGCCCAACCCGGCGACGCTGAGCCAGCCGCTGCCCACCTGCCCCTTCTGCCGCGGCGCCATCTCCCGCCTGGTGGTGGCCACGAGGGCGGCGGCCGGCGACGACGACGAGGAAGAAAGCGATAAGCTGGCGTCGCCCAGGCACCGGCGGTCGCGCCGGTCCATGAACCTCAGCAGCGACGGGGGCAGCACCAGCAGCATCATGGGCAGCATCGCCTCGTCCATCGGCAAGATGGGACGCCGGAGAACGGATAGCAGCGAACACGTCGTCGACGACAAGCCGTAGCGTGTGCATGCGCTCTTCGATCTCCCCATTCACCATTCATTCGAATCCAGTGCATATGATCATCCCTGGTACTTGCGATCGCTCATCGCCATCGACCGATGAACAAGATGCTATTTTTGTAGATTATATATATATATATATATTTTGCGGGGAAATTGAGTTGTTTACATGTGTAGAGAGATTCATGCGCGGATGCTCTAGCTAGGCTAGATCCAAATAAGGAGTCCTTGCTTGGTAGCCCCCATGCCGCCCGTGGAGTTCTTGAAAGGTTGTACATGTCTTAGATCTGCAGAGATCTGGCCCGGTATGGTAATGAGAAACCAGTACAAATCCATGTGACTGATCCATATTATTGGCCAAATGGGGGCTGCACGCCCAGTTGCTGCCTCCGGAATCTGTCCAAAGTCCAAACTTGTCAAGCTCTTGCTTCCGGTTCTCATTTTAATATAGCTTGAGCAATGATGCACGATTGGGCTTTGGATCCCCTGATAATGTTGTACCTGGGGACAAGGATCGTGGCAAGCTTTCTTTTGGACCAACTCGATCTGGTGGAGATGGCGAACGAAGGTACTACCACTCGTCATTGCTGTCCCCAATCAGCAGGTGTTATTACACACTTACTATTATATTGGGTGATGGCGGACTTTCGTGGACCAACCATGGAGATTATACCCGGACCAGCCATGAACAATGACCTGAAAAAGGTGATAAATTTGTCTCAACCAGTCCACACTCCAGTGAGTGTTGCCAATCACTTTCATGAGGACTCTTAAGAAGCTTTTTTTAGGATTAAGAAGCATGAACTTTGGATAATTTTTCAGTACCCCAGGGCATAAACATCTGAAGATACTCCAATAGTCCAATGTCCTGTGTGTCTTCTAGTAGAGCACATGAAAGAAAGACAGTAAACCAGTGGAAGTTACCACATGAGCTCACACTGAAACGAGACAGCCTATCGCAGAAAACGAGAAGAATCGACGTGACATCACTTCCTCATCAGGAGTCAGGAATGGCAACACTTCCCGGAAATGTGAAGATGTCAGCAGCTGTACAAGAAAAAGAAAAGCACAGCAACAGATACTGACAGGCATCCTGATTCCTGACCGTGAGCATGATTTATGTGTACTAAACAAAGTCAAATTACAAAACTAAGTCCAGGACTCTCATCTATTTCGCGAGACGAACGTAATGAGGGTAATTAAGCGGCGATTAGACGATGGTTACTGTAGTATTACTGTGTCAAAACATTGATTAATTAGGCTCGTTAGATTCGTCTCGAAAAATAACGTCCGTCTGCAGAAAGGTTTTGTAATTAAATTTTATTTAGTACCTCTAAATAGTAAGATTCTTTTTACTTTAGAGGAGTATAAACTTTAGAGGATGTTTTAGAGGGGTATCCGAACGGGGGCTAAGATCAAACCAAAATTTTGCCGAAACCATCCATCACACAACGAGAACGAGAATGATGCTGCTTCGCGCGAAGACAAGGCAGATCATGTTAAAGAGCTGGGATCCAAATCCGCATGGCGTGCAAGTGTAGTTTGCTGCTACCAACCGGACAGCCACTGTCACCGAAAGCGGCGAAAAGAACGAGCAGGCATGGCACAGTGGTTGCTGCTGTTGCTCGATAGACTGATCAGCTGCTGAATAATTCTGTAACTGTCATTCACTCGCTGATCCACGGGCACATCGGATCAGAGCAACATTTCACTGAGAAAGAAATTACAGGCCCGGAGCAGCCTCCATCTAACCTACTACTCCTACACACGTAACTGCTGAAAGTAATTGGCAGTTATACACTTCTTACTGTCCCCATCTTGAGGGCGAGCAACCAGCGTAATAGATGGAGACAGTAACAATCAATTCGAGTTCTGGATTCTGAATCCGTTTTGCCATCGACACCATGATACACAAAGGACAATATAGAATCGACAGAAAGCCAATGCACCACCATGCACCAAAACAATCACCAGCTCTCTGGTCAGCATGGCACATAGTATAAAAAAGGGAGTCTCATGATAAGCCAAAAATCATGAGAAAGATAATCATATCCTGTCCCGATAAGACCAACCATCACAATAATTCGCAGCACCCATACCATAGACGGGCCAGTCACCTGCTACCCTGCCCCGCCGCGCATTTGGTCACACTTGCAAGATCAGCAGCAGTTAAGAAAGGCGAAGCAATTAGCTTAGCAGTAGATAACAAAAACTGGCCTGTCACGCGGATTAAAAATCATCCTGGAAGAATATCCAGGAGGCACACAGCCGGCCGCAGCAGGCAGAGGAGGCAGGAGACACGATGCTGAAACGTGACGTGCAGAGGAATGCTGAAAGCCTGAAAGAGAGCAATGTCGTCGTGCCGTATAACCGCGGAGTTAATTCAGAGGACGGGACCAAAGAAAGTGTGTCTGGGTTCACCGGCCATTGGCTCCGTCCAACGACACTACGACAAGGTGTCAAGGAGTAGAGTACCGGTAGTACTACTAGTAAAAACCGCTGTCACGAAAGCCTGCTTTCTGGGCTGTCGATGTTATCCAGATCATGCAGGAGTGCAGGGTAGCCATTCGTTCATCTGGGGATGAACAAGCAGTTCTAACAGTAGTTTAGGCCCTGGATCACACTATACAGAGATCTCTGTATCAACACTCAGCAATGTTTCCACCTAGCCAAAAACACACCGCTTTCCAAGCGCCGCCGTGTCGCGCCGTGCGCGTGCCATGAATGGGCCTAAGAGGTCTGGGCTGAAGACTGGTACCTCTGGCCCAGGGAGTTAAAACAAAAGATGGGCCGGTTTGTGTAGTGTCTCTCTCTCAGCTGAGATTCAATAGTCCGTGGTGATAGAAGGCCCAATACTCGGTGTATGGGTTTTGATGTATTTCAAACCTAACACGCTCTCTACAAAACAATGGGCTGAATTTAGCATCTCTTTATAAATTTATTTCACAAATTTAACACGCTCTCTCTAAAAAAGCGTACATTTTGAATGAAAACAATCGGACAAATTACATTTTCGATTTTAAAAAAACATGTGATGTTTTTTGAGAAATGATATTCTCAATATTCAAATCAGTATCACTCGATCTTTACATAAGCTTCAATAATTGCTGAAAACGGGTCTTCAAATTTCTTAAATCTGCTCTTTAAAAAATCAATATCCGAATATACTATTTTGACAATTAGAAAAATTCCTCACCAGATTATATACAGAATATTGAACATGGAATGGCAATCGTTGGACGTGTTCTAACAATAGATGAAATTATCTTATGAAAAAGTTAAATTATGTTTGGTTTTGCAATGTTGTGAATTTTAAATTTATAAAATAAAAATAATTTAAAAATATTATGTAGGAGTAAAATGTAAAAAAAAAAAGACCCTAAAAGGAATTTCATGGGCTATGTTGGTATGACCAGCCTATTGCTATAAATATATTAGCCGACATATAGGGATCGCAATATGCCGACTGCTGGTGATATATTTTCTTTTAGCACATGGAAGGCCGACGATTGCACTAAAATTTAAGCCTATTACATGAACCAAAAAAGATATTCGGGGTGTTCGGTTGGAGGATGCAGTTGCAGTTGCAGTTTGAATAGTGAGAGAGAACACTGTAGCGGAGGAATCTGGCACTGTAGCAAATGTGAGGAGGTGTAGCAGCAGCAGCAGCAGCAGCCGCCGGCTGCTTTGCCAGCTGCCGAACGCGCCCATTACAGTGTGAATGGCTTTCAAGACATTTCCGCTCTTTATAAAAGTGTACCATACACCTACGAAGCCCGGATACGGGGATACGGATACCGATACGCGATACGGCGACACCGCGATACGTCAATTTCTCAAAAACACGGATACGGAGATACGTTGATATATATAAATATATGCACATATAAACAGAATTTAAATTAGTTTAGGATTAAAAAATGCAAGAAATAATTTGTAATTAGGTCCAAATACCGAACGGCCAGTTAAATAAAATATTGTCTTATCCAGTTCCCGTGACCTCCAGTGCAAGGGCTTGGGAAACTTCCTCTTCTCCTCTTCTCCTACCTTGCAACCACTCCAATCCAGTGAAGGTGCCCACTAATAGTCCAATTCAACTCCTCCTCCGTTCGATTCTCTAGCACGCATTTCCATTTGCTGCAACTTTGGGCCCGTAGCAGCAAGAGCAGGGGCGACTGACGAGCTTTGCCGCACCTGTATGAGCCGCTCGGCTTCTCGATCGTTGGCTCCGTCGTGGGCGAACTCCGCCGCAACTCAGCGAGTCACTCGGCTGCCAGCTCCGCCTAGTCCTGGCGAGCTGCTTCGCTGCGGAGCTCCGCCGTTCCTGGACGAGCTGCTCGAGCAGCTCGACCACAGAGCTTCATCGCACCTGGGCGAACTGCTATCAGCTGCCGAGCTCCGCCGCCCCACGCGCTGCGAGACATCCAGCCTGCTCCTCGGCGAGCCCCTGCCCGACGTATCAGCGAGGTGTCCCGTTCGTATCGATGAAGTATCCGAATTGTCTCAATTAACAGGAAAATCGAATAATAGAGGATACATACAGGACACGTATCCGGACGTATCCCGCGCGTACCCGTATCCGGAGGCGTATCAGATACTGGTACGCCACTTTGGCGACGTATCCGCGTTTCGTAGCCATACACTAAGATAACCAGCGACGTTGACAAGAAAAAATGCAGATTCCATCG
Organism: Eragrostis nindensis; assembly: GCA_012490785.1. Classification (NCBI taxonomy): domain Eukaryota; kingdom Viridiplantae; phylum Streptophyta; class Magnoliopsida; order Poales; family Poaceae; genus Eragrostis; species Eragrostis nindensis. The sequence continues at coordinate 135,111 of JAAXCT010000374.1, read as the reverse complement.
CTAAAGGGCCAATGATACCGTTAGCCAGCGCGCACACATAGACATGGGTCACATCTCGATACAGCCCCAGTCCAGCCAGTTCGATTACTTTGATCTCCACTTGCGCGAAATGATATGAGCGATTACGTACATAGGCTTTCAGCTAGGCATGCGGGTGTTGCTCGCAAGAGTTGACCTACTGATGAACAAGGCATAAACTAGTAGTACTAAATTTGGCCCGGCAAGAGCCCTCGGAAAGTTTGCGAAGGCATCGAGCTCTCAACCTTGACCACCAAATTCAAAACAGATAAATCAGCGGCGGATTAATTCTTTTTGTTATTTTTCTTTGTTATACAACTCCATTGACATCTTAATTGTCGGGTTTCCGGGCATGTAGCTGGGAATCTGTCGATCCTCTGTCCCTTGTTCACCTCGCTACCTGTGCTTTTCTTCAGTCTTTGAACAATGGTTGAAAAGTATTTCTTTTAAAATGTTATGTTATTTTAAAACCAAGTCGTTTGCTTTGATGACGCAAGAGAAGCTTCTAGAATGGTATCATCGCTTCAACCAATTCTATCTTTCCATTTCTTGGGGGCTAGGCTCCGTTTGTGATCGTCATCCGAAGGTATTTAAACACGTGATCTTTCCAGTGGTGTATCGGAATTCCGCCCTCAAACCGTGATCTTTCTAGTGATCGTGATAGCATTTGACACAGTCGAATTGAACAGAACATTCAAGTTCAGAGAAGATATTTTAATATTTGTCTTGGGAAATCTAACGACGAGCTGCAGGTTTGAAAGACTTGGCATCAGCCCAGGTGTTCTGGAACTTGTCGAATATCATGTTTTTCCTTTTCTTTTGTTTTTAGGAAAAAATGGTGCATCGATCAAATTTTGCTAATGTGTAAGCGTATACTGGCCTACTGGGTAGGTAGAGAGGAGAGACGACCAGTTCTTATATATATATTTTTTTCTTTGTTACTATCGGCATTATGCCAAAAGCCTAGTTACATATACTAGTATACTGCCATTTTTTTTCTTTGTTGTTTCTCTTTTCCTTTGGCTAGGGGGGGGGGGATTACATACTACGCGGAGTTCCTCCTGCCGAACTATGTACAGTTCCGGCAAAAGCGAACACGGTATTCTCGATAGGTGAAACTAGTACTAGTTAGAGGCCACTTGGTTCATGTCGCCCTTGAGGTTGTCATCCATCTCTTCCATCTCCTAGTTCTGATACTCGTCACGCCTAGACCGATGACCTCCATATCCTTCCCTCGAAGGAGATGACGATGATGGAGACGTCGTCATGGTAGTGCCTCCTGTCGCCCTGCGGTATGTCCAGCAGCTCGTGCGACGCCATGCCTGCGCAAATTCAGTCCAACCCAACCATGTCAGGAAACCGCTGCTGTCTAGAGAGGAGAATGAATGCTGAATGCAGGAGGAGCATTGGTCACTCACCGGCCTTCCTCGCGGCGCGGTTGACGAGCTCGGCGACGAGGTGCTTGGCGGGGTCGCCGTCGGGGTACTGCGCGGTGAAGGTCTCCACCAGATCGACCACCTCCTTGTTGGTGAAGTACTGGTAGAGGCCGTCGGAGGAGAGCACCAGGAACTTGTCGTGCGAGCCGATGCGGTGGTGGCACAGCGACGGGGCGCAGGTGACGTACGGCTCCGTGCCCACGTAGTTAATCTTGAGCATTTCCAGAAGCCTGTTGTTCCACTTCGGCTGCGAATACCAATCAATAAAACAGAGCCGTCAGACATTGACATTTCGGGGAATTTCAGGACAGACAACTGGTTCTGAGTACAGAATTAATCGGAGTGCATGCCCTAGTACATCATTTAGTAGCAGAGTAATATGTTCAGAAGAACTGTGCATCTTTAACGGGAACAGAAGGAATTTCATGACCAACTGCGGAAGCCTGACTGACAACAGAATCGTACTTTGAGCATGTGCACTGAAAAAGATGTACTGTACCTCCTTCAGGTAGCCGACCCCAAAAGCCCTCGTGACGTTGATCTTCCCCTTCACACGGCGATTGACGACGGCGGTCCGATCGTTCAGGTGCTGGCTCTTGATCCTCCTCACCTCCTGCGTCACGCCCCCACAAGAAATTCCGGTAAGAACAGCTGCTCGATGAATTGAAGGAACATCGATGCAATGCAGGTAAAACAGATACTAGAAAGAGAGAACAGAGGAGATGATGATGGCGTACCTCCTCGACCGCCGTGCTATGCTCGGGCGTGAGCTGCACGGCCTGGAGCCCGTACCTGTCGTGCGCCTCCAGCTGGCGCATGATCTCCGTCTTGAACTGCTGCAGGTCCTGCGACGCCTTCCCGAGGATGTCCAGGTCCGGCTCCGGGCGCCGCGCCAGCACGGCGCGGCTGTCGCCGACGTTCATCACGTACACGTCGGCGCCCTTCATCAGCATCACCAGCACGCACGACCCCATCATCCCCAGCTCCGGGCTCTCGGCGGCGCGCAGCTCCGCCGCCTCGAAGAACGCATCCTCCGTCCTCTTCAGCGCCCGCGCCAGCGCCTTCAGCACGTCGCGGTGCAGCGACGCCGTCGCCGACACAGCATTGCGCGCCACGGGACGCTCCGTCCGCCGGCGCTTCGCCTCCGCGCCGTCCGCCTGCTCCGCGGAACAGAGGTCCTCGCCGGCATTGTTGTCTGCAGCTGGTTCTGCTTGGTGGCTGCTTCCCCCGGCGCCGTCCGCGCCGCCGCCGACCTGGATGATGTCGTCCCAGAGCACGCCCTTGAGCTCGTCGTGCACGGCGACGTAGAGGTTGGCGAAGAGGTAGTCCGTTGCGTCGGGGCCGCTGAAGCCGTCGTAAATCCCGACGAACACCCACCCGTGCTCCTCCGACACCGCCACGTGGAACCTGTCCTCGCCGGCCATGCCCTGCGCCCACTCCACATTGCCGTTCGGCGGCGAGCGGTAGTCGCCGTCGCTGACGGACACCTTCGCCGGCTCAGCTGCCGCCTCGTTCGGCAGATTGCCGTAGCAGCGCGGCGACCTGAACCGGAGCTTGGAGACGGTCCTGGTGAAGAACCTGAGCAGCGATGGCTCGTTACGGCGGCGCGCGCGGCGCTCGGCGATGAGCTGTGGGACGCTGGGCTGGAGCCTTCCCGAGGGGGTGGACAGGGAGCGATCAAGCGCGCCTGACAGGAAGGGGCCGTCCGAGAGCGTACCGGAGATGGTCGACGCGGTGCCGGACGTCTCGGAGAAGCGGCCGGACATGGACTGGAGCGGCCCGGACATGGACAGCCGCGGAGGCGCGGCCTGGAGCGGCACGGCGGCGAAGGAGCGCGAGCTCTCGAAGGTGCATGCTGCCGGGTTGGCGGACGGCGGCCACGTCATCTCGTTGAGCGCGTGGAACGACGGCAGCGACGCGGACGTCGCCGGGTTGGCGCTGATAGCCGCGCCGGACAGGGAGAAGAAGGACGACGACGACTCCGACAGCAGCGCGGCCACCGGCGGCGGGTGATCGAAGGCGGCGGCGGCGGCGGACGGCACGTAGGTGAAGGAGTGGCCGAGTCTGTCGTCGGGGAGCGGGTCTGACGCTACGGCGGCGGCGTACGGATCGCCGGAGAAGCACGGGTTCTTGGTGATGCCATTGCCCATTTTGTTTGGTTTTCTTGGGCTTGGGATTTTGGGGATCGGCGGAGTGGAGGGGATGGATGAGTTGACCTTTTGGGAAAGGGGGGCTACGGGGAGCGGGTGGTTTGTTTATGGGAGTTGACTATAGTTGGAGTCGAGTGATGCAACAAGGGGGGCAGGCCCACTTTTGAGTGAAGGGTGGCTCTCTTGCTTTGCTTGGGGTACCCTACAACTCAACCCGCCATGGCTCCCATGGCAATGCTTCCTATCGAAGGTTTTCTATGCTTCGACGAAAGCTCGATGGTGGATTGGAATGGGATGTGCCCCCCTTTATATAGGAGGTCGATGGGCGGAACAGGCGGCTTGCAATTAGTGTAGATGTGGTATCCAGGGCCGAGGATATGCCTAAATTTATCATGATATAAAAAAGACGTATCTATCCTAGAGATAAGATGACGGACGCCGTTCCGATATCTAGGCGCAAGCTTTTAGAAACTTAGTAGGCAACAATAGCATGGGACTGCAAGTTAGGTCGCTATTATTGTATGCCTTCTCTGCATGTCATATTATAGATAATTTCCAAAGTTTATCGACGCTAATGCATCGATATTTGCGCTAACGCTTATCTAATCACCGCAACATCAATGAGATGCCAAAGAACGCTTTCTAACTCAATACATAAATGTAGCACATCTTCATGGATATACAACGTATCCATTTCCTGTGTGAAGAACTAAGGCAATATCCAACGCTCTGCTATTAATAGACAACCGTTTCTTCGTCTAATCAGTCTCTACCCTACTATCGTTACGGAAGAGTAGCAGCATATCGTTGTCAGTAGTTTAGATCCAAAATTATTACGGTTTTGTTTAACTAGGCCCGAAGCCTTAGTTTTTAAGTCCAATATAGCATAGTTTGCTTCAACTTGTGCAATGCCTATTCATCTCATTCCAGGCAACCATACTTTCTAATTCTATACTCTTATCATATATATTTGCAATGTGAAGAGATAAAATGTGAAATTAAGATGCAAAAGCTTTCAAACAATTAGGACTTTTTAACAAAAAGTGCTAGGTGTATCGTGCATAGTTTTAAACCGCATTCCACTATCTAGAAGCAAGCGCACCGATCAACTCTTAGAAACTCAATAGGCGACAACATGCAAGGGACTGCAGGTTAGGTCGCTATTATTGTATGCCTTATCTAGATGTCATATATAAATAATTTCCACATTTTATCAATGTTAATGTATTGATATTTACGCTAATGCTTATCTAATCACCGCGATAGCAATGAGATGCCGAAGAACGCTTCTAACACAATACATAAATGTAGCATATCTTCATGGATATACACCGTATCTATTTCTTGTGTGAAGAACTGAGGCAATATCCAACGCTCTGCTATTAATAGACAACTGCTTTTCCGTCTAATCATAATCTACCTTACTATCGTTGCGAAAGAGTAGTAGCTTACTGTAACATCCTGACCCAGGGCTTAATAGGATTGATAAGAATACTCATACCAACAGTTGCAACTTCTTTTCCGGAAGCTCATCTCGAAAGAACTCCGGGGTTAAGCGTGCTTGGCCCGGAGCAATTTCGGATGGGTGACCGACCGGGAAGTCCTTCCCGGGTGTGCACGAGTGAGGACAAAGTGCACAGAAAAGACGTGTGTTGGTCTGTGAGGACAGTCTTGAGATCCTAGAGAGCTGCCAGGCGTGCGGGCCCGGCCTCGTGGAGGCGGGACGTCACACTTACCGTTGTCGATAGTAGTCTAGATTCAAAATTACGGTGTTGTTTTACTGGGATAGATAATTGAAGCCTTAGTTTTTAAGTCCAATGTAGCATATATAAAAGTTTGCTTCAACTTTGTGCAATGTCTATTCAGCTCATTCCAGGCGACAATATTTTCTAATTCTCTTCACTTATTCATCTTGTCAAGACCGACTATCGTTGTTTGGAACTTTCTCAAAGTTAGTGGTTATAGATTTGCAATGTGAAGAGATAAAATGTGAAATTAAGATGCAAAAATTTTAAACAATTGGGACCTTTTAAATGCTAGGCGTACAATGCATATGTTTTAAACCGATTTCACTATCTAAGTGCAATCTCATCAATTCAACTCTTAGAAACTCAGTAGGCGACAACATGCAAGGGACTGCAAGTTAGGTCGTCATTATTGTATGGCTTATCTACATGTCATATTATAGATAATTGTCAAAGTTTATCGACGCTAAAGCATCGATATTTGCGCCAATGCATATCTAATCGCCGTGATATCAATGAGATGCCAAAGAATGCTTCTAACTCAATACATAAATGTAGCACATCTTCATGGATATATAGCGTATCCACTTCTTGCGTGAAGAGCTGAGGCAATATCCAACGCTCTGCTACCAACAGACAACCGTTTCTCTCGTCTAATCAATCTCTGCCCTACTATTGTTACAAAAGTAACAGCTTACCATTGTCAGTATCTAGATCCAATATTGAGTGTTGGTTAACTGCGCTGAGTAATTGAATCCTTACTTATTAAGCCTAATTTAGCATAGATTTTGCGTCAATTGGAGCAATCATATCCGGCCTAGTCTTGGTGACCATGTTTTCCAATTTTCTACTCTTATTGGTGTTATCATGACCCACCAATTTGATTCTTGAAGTTAGTTGTTATGGATTTGCATTATGGATAGATCAAATGTGAAATAAAGATAAACAATGGGGACTTTTTAATAAAAGTGCTAGGCATGCCGTGTATAGGTTTTAAACCGCATTCCACTATGTAGGTGCAAGCGCACCGATTCAGCTCTTAAAAACATAGTACACGACAACATGCAAGGGACGGCAAGTTAGGTCACCATTATTATATTGTTTACATCCATTTTATATTATAAAAATATTTTAAAGGTTATCGATACGAATGTATCAAATTTTGCATTAACGCATATCTAAAGCCACGATATCAATGAGGTGCCAAAGAATGCTTCTAACTCAATATTTAAATGCATCTCATCTTCTTGGAGATAGAGTGTATCCATTTCTTATTTGAACAACTGAGGCAATATCCCAGACTTCGGTATGAATGGAAACCCATTGCTCTCTCTCATCCATATCTACCCTACTACCATTACAAAAGAGTAGCATCTTACCGTTGTCGTAAGTTTAGATCTAAAATTACGGTATTGTATAATTAGGCAGGATAATCGGAGCCTTATTTTTTAAGCCCAATGTAGTATGACGATTTCTTCAGCTTGTGCAATGCCTATTCGCCCCATTCCGGGTGACCAAGTTTTCTAATTTTCTACTTTTATCGGTGTTCTCATGGCCAACTTCGGGTTATTTGAACTTTCTTGAAGTTAATGGCTATAGGGGAGAGGGAGAGAGAGAGAGAGAGAGAGAGAGAGAGAGGGTATATGGTGCATAGGTTTAAACATGCATTACACTATTTTGCCATATATATAATATCCATGAATGTAACATGAAATATCACAATCCCTTCATGTTGCATGATGGCGCACAACAAGCCACCACAACGTAGAGCCACAACATTTTAAAGATAATATCATACTTGAAAATTAGTTGGTTACATGTTCAGAGAATAATGCAGAAATAAACATTGAGTTTGAACCTTTAGTCACTTATTAAAATTTTACTCATGACAATAGTTCAAAAATCATTATGACGAAGTAGTTTCTTTCAATATTGAACTAAATCAAGGTCCACCTAATAAAATCGATATAGGGAGTGAAGCCAAAACCTACAAGACTAGAACATACGATGACGGGAGATGTCCAAATATATATCTAGGTGCAAGTGCACCGATTCAACTCTTAGAAACTTCGTAGGCGACAACACACATAGGACTGCAAGTTAGGTCGCCATTATTGTATGGCTTATCTGCATGTCATGTTACGTATAATTTCCAAAGGTTATCGACGCTAATGTATCGATATTTGCGCTAACACATATCTAATCACCCGGATATCAATGAGATGCCAATGGAACGACGCTTCTAACTCAATACATAAATGTAGCACATCTTCTTGGAGATATAGCATATCCATTTCATGTATGAACAACTGGGGCAATATCCAGGGCTCTGGAATTAATGGACAACCGTTTCTTCGTCTAATCAATATCTATGCTACTAACATTCAAAAAAGTAGTATCTTATCGTTGTTGTTGGTTGGATCCAAAATTGACATGTTGGAAAACTAGGCCGGATGATTTGAAGCCTTGTGTTTAGCCAACATAGCATGAATGTTTGCTTCGGCTAGTGTAATGCCTACTCGGCCTATGGCTTATCTGCATGTCATGTTACATATAATTTCCAAAGGTTATCGACGCTAATGTATCGATATTTGCGCTAACACATATCTAATCACCCTGATATCAATGAGATGCCAATGGAACGACGACTCAATACATAAATGTAGCACATCTTCTTGGAAATATAGCGTATCCATTTCATGTATGAACAACTAGGGCAATATCCAGAGCTCTGGAATTTTGGACAACCATTTCTTCGTCTAATCAATATTTACGCTACTAACATTAAAAAAGTAGTATCTTACCGTTGTTGTTGGTTGGATCCAAAATTAACATGTTGGAAAGCTAGGTCGGATGATTTGAAGCCTTGTGTTTAGCCAACATAGCATTAATGTTTGCTTCGGCTAGTGTAATGCCTACTCGGCCCTTTCTGAGTGACTATGTTTCCTAATTTTCTACTCTTATTGTTGTTATCATGACCGACTAAGAATTTAGCCATTATAGATTCGCAACGTGGAGAGACAAATGTGAAATAACAATACAAAAAGTTTGCCAAACAATTGAGACATTTTAATGGAAAGTGCTAGGAAAACGGTGCATAGATTTAAAACCAGATTAGTTTGTTTCGATAAAGAAATGAACACCAATAAAGAATTTTACCCATTCTCATAGTTGAAAAATCATTACGGTGATGTGGTTTCTTTCAGTGTTGAACTAAATCAAGGTACCCTAATAAAATCAATATATGAAGTTTGTGTGTGCCGTCCTTCCAAATGTGTGCCTAGCACTTTCATTATGAAGTTTGTGTGTGCCGTCCTTCCAAATGTGGACTCAAAGCTTTGTGTGCCCCTAGCAAATACGGTGCCTGATAGCTTGGTTTGAATTTCACCGGTGGCATGACCAACAAATCCAACTTGTGTCAATATTATATACGTGCTGGCCTAGAACTACTCCTGTATTTCAATCCTCTAGGTCCATGTGTGTCTTGTTTCATCGTATATAAAAATACGGATGATCCATCCATCCATCTATCCCGAAGGGCGCCGTAGTATAGACACCAGATGGGGAGGCAGGCACCCTTGTTGGCTGTGTCGTCTGGATTTGATTAACTAAGCATTCGCCAATTACACCACATGAAACCCGCCGAAAAAGATTGTTTGTGATCGTGCATGCAAGGGCCCGGCCGTTCTACTGGTCACGTGTCCGGAACGTCGTGGTCACCTCGCCCGGCCGCTGCGCGCGTGGCGCATGTGAGTGACGGACTGCAAGCGTTGTGGAAGGCAGAGGCTTGGGCTGCTGCGGCAATGGCGTGCACGGAGACGATCGAGAGCGGTGAGGCTGCACGGGTGGGGCGCGGGGGCCGTGACGAGCGAAGAACTGCCGGCCGGGGTCAGAGGGTCACTCGGCGCGGCGCGCGAGAGGGGAGGAAGTCAAACGAGGCACTGTGATGGTGATGCGCTACGGTCCGTGGTCGCCAGGGCGGAGGCGCGGGCGCGCCAACGAAACTGCCGTCGGCGGATGACGCCACGGCGTCTCTCGCGTGCTGCCTGCGTGACTGCGGACAGTCTTGCACCGACCCCCGAGCGGCCAGCGGCGGCCGCCCGTCGATCTCGCGGTGTCCCGGCCAGGCGCCTAGGTCGTTTTTCCTTTTGCGAGAAAAAAGGCCGGCGGCAGCCCATTTCGTTTATTTCGACTTCCCTGGCCGGCGCCGCGCCCACGGGTGAAATGCGTACAATTTTTCTTTTTTAACACTTGTTCAAAGATGAACCTTTTACAAAATCATGTGAAAATAGTTTTTTTTTCAGCGCCGCTGGCATTGCTGGTGGCTAGCCGCATGACACGAGACTAACGTGCGGCATCATCTCTTGGTTGCATGGGCTGCTATTGAGCGGGAAGTCACGGAACAAGAGGTGGAAGTCTGTGTCGTTCAGACACGACTCCAGATATAGCTTGGTTTCAAGCTTCACAACAGGCCTGCAAGAGATGGTGTGGCACGTCACTACACCGTGTCATGTGGCGCCGTATTAGCCACCGACTGCGCCAGTTGGCGCGGCGCCACTAAAAAGGTCGACTTTTGTGGCCGGCGCCGCGCCCACGGTGAAAATTTGTATATTTTTTTAACGCAAAGATGAACCTTTTACAAAAACATGTGAAAAATAGTTTTTTTTTGCAGCGCCGCGCCACTTGGCATTGTTGGTGGCTAGCCGCATGACACGGGTCGTAACGTGCCACACCAACTCTTGATTGCCGTGGGCGGCTACTGCCCGGGAAGTCACGGAACAAGAGGTGGAAGTCTGTGGCGTTCAGACACGGCTGCACAGGTAGCTTGGTTTCAGGCTTCCAATATGCCTGCAAGAGATGGCATGGCATGTCACTACGCCGTGTCATGTGGCGTCGTATTAGCCACCGACCGCGTCAGTTGGCGCGACGCCGCTAAAATGGTCGACTTCCGTGGCGGGCGCCGCACCCAAAGGGTAAATTTGTACAATTTTAACGCTTGTTCAAAGATGAGTCTTTTACAAAAACATGTAAAAAACAGTTTTTTTTTTTGGCAGCACCGCACCACCTGGCACTGTGGGTGACTAGCCACATGACACGGGGCGTAACGTGCCACGCCAACTCTTGGTCGGTGTGGGCGGCTGCTGCAGGAAGTCGGAACAACAAGAGGTAGAAGTCGTGGCCACAGGTAGCTTGGTTTCAGGCTTCGCGACAGGCCTCCAAGAGATGATGTGGCACGTGACGTCACTACGCCTTTTTTTTTTTTTGCAAGGGGTCACTACGCTGTGTTATGTCGTACTATCCAGTGACCGCCTCAGTTGGCGCAGCGCCGCTAAAATGGTATATTTTTGCACGTGTTTTTTCGCGAACAAGTTTTTCAAAAAGAATACAATGTCAAAATAGAAAATTTTTGACGCCCACGGCTGGGAGATTTTGCTCCTTGTGGGCCTGAAGGCCTGGTGCAGTTTCCGGCCGTTCTGCGGGCTGATTCGAGCACTGCTTACAGCCCATTTGTATTAAGTCAGCCCAGTGTTATGCTGGCCCATAGTGAAGCCCAGCTTTCGGTCCAACAGATTGTTCTTGCTCTGCTTCCCGAATCCCGACCTCGCGCCTTCCCCTTCGTCAGGAAAGGAATGCATTGCCGTGGAAGGGCAGCACACGAGAGTCAACGTTTGGCGCTGCCCCCTCTCTAGAAGGGAAACAATTTGGCGCACTTTAATTGCCAGCGTCGCCCGTCGCCGTCGGCCGTCGCTATATATGCACCGTCGACATTCCAAGAGCGGCTGCATGCATGCTTTGGAGGTCAGACTTGCCTGGTTGTCACGCTAGCTCTAGCCACGTGCTACGAGACTCTTTACAGGCTGAGCGGCACGGCGTCTAGTGCCATGGGTGATGGGCCCATGGCCATAAGAAAACAGTAGTGCTAGCTACAGGCATATGGTTCGGCATCAGAAGGTATCAGGAACTCGACATCAGAACAACGGGGGGTGGCTGATCTGAACCTGGCTGTGTGCCCTTTCTGGGCTACTACGCAGTTTCGTCCTGCTGTCCGGCCTGTAACTGCAAAGAAACACGACCTGCACCTACCAACGCGCAGGCGTATAGTACGAGCCCCAATGATCCAACGAGTTCCATGCTTGCGTCGTTGCTCAGCAACAACGAACGCACGCGCGCGTAGGCGAGAGCGCCAGCACGACGATGATTAGGCCGCACGGCTCGTCCATTTCAGGCGCATGAGAGGAAAACCGTTGGGTCACGGCCGAGGAGTCAATCAACCAACCTGTGCCTGCCTCGCCGAACCAGCAGCGGCAGAGAATTTTCTTGGACACGATCACACGACACGCTTGTGGCTGCGCTGCGCCCCAGCGGCGGACGCGACCATCTTGACCCGGCAAGTTACTCCAGATCGGAGCAGACAGAGGCGGACGCCGGACGGGCAAGCTGATCTGCAAATGCATGCATCTCCACGATCGACGACAGTAACCTGCAGCCGGAGCGAGCAATGGCGCACCGGTCGCTGTTCGCCGGTCGTTGCCCCCTGCTCCCGGGCTCTGTCTGCTTGCTCCGGTAGGTGGGCGCGCCACACGAGTTAATTGCTGTCGTTTTCCGTCGGTTTTCCGGCCGGTCTGATGCTGCTGCATGTGTGCTGTGCGACCTTGCGGCGACGACGCTGCAAGTTGTGGATGTGAGTGAGCAGACAGCTGTTCCGAGTCTTTCACAATTCAGTCTCGCGGACAGGACACGAGTGTTTTATTTAAGTAATTAACGTCGTATCACATAATCGCTGCGTCTTTGCGTTATTCTGAAGCTGGCAAACCTTCCTTCCTTCATTCCTTCAACACAAAGTAGAAGCTCTCACTGGAGTCCTACAGAAATCCCGCACGACGATGACCAAGCCTCTGCGAAGAGATGGATACCAGCCACGCCGTCGGCGACGAACTTAATTGGGCACAGCAGTCAGCAGCTGTCCCCAACTGAATCTTACCTACACGAGCTATAAGCTGGATGCTAGAATCTAGTACTAGTAGGAGTATAACATTCCTTTCTCCGTCGTTAGTTCAGAAACAACTACGCCATAGATACATACGCTGACGCTTGTATATCCGAATAATAAACACGCGAACGAACGCCACTTACCGGCAGACGTATCCATCACGCACGCATATAAACACGTTCCTTGTTCTCTCCACACACACAATAATCAGCGGAGAAACCGATCGGATGGATGTCAATCCACAAGTTTTTTTTTTTTAGGGGAATGTCAATCCACAAGTGCGAGGCCGTTGGGCTAACGTTTACGTACGTGGCCGCCGCCGCAACCGCAATGGACTTTCTCTCCAGCGCCGGGGAAAGCGATCGCGACGTCCTAAAATTCCCAACCAATCCGTGGCGCCATGGCCCGGAAAAGAACTGCAACTTGCGATTGAGATGGAAGGCTTTGCCACCAAGCAGCTGCATCACCATTTGCCATTCTCTCCAGCGACTTTCTCGCGCTTCGTTTTCTAGGCGAGGCGACTCGAGGTCAAAACGCCGAGCACTGACGAGATAGAGATGTGCAGCTCGAGAGCCATAGTGGCAGCAGCACAGCGAAGAGGTTGCGGCGATCTGATTAGCCGGCCGGAGCCATCCGTGTCAATGCCATGCGCTGCTAGCTTTGCAGGATCCAACCACCGCCACCATTTGCACCGTAGCTGCTCCGGTCAACACAGCTGCAGTACCGGCGGGGCCCCCGGTGGTTGCTAGTAGTATACCATGCTGTTTCACACAATTTTTTGCGGTGCTATAGTTTAGTATACTTTGGTTGGATAAATGATTGCGTATTGTTGGATGTTGCAAGGAGAGCATCATTTTAAAGTGAAAAGATAGTGTTGGTGTAGTAGCAACAGTACAGCCAGCGTGTGTATCGTACAAGACTAAGTCCTAAAACATTAAGCTTGCTTTCTCTTTTTGAGGGATTTTCAGAATAAGTAGGTTGCAACGAGTGCATGTGCATCCATTGGTGCTAACGCGAAGCTAAAAAAGAGAGAAATAAGTTAGCGCCGATGCTAACCATGGTGCTAATATGATACCAATATATACAAAAGCTTACATATTCTAAGCATCATTTTAGTAACAAGTGTAAAAGAACACATTTTAATAACAAATATAAATATTTATATCATCTTAGGAGTCATAAAAGGATGCTAAAGGATTGCAGCTAAGATAAATATCATGCTAATTAACTATATTTAGCACCCAAATCTAGGGTGATATATATACATTCTAAGTTGTTTAGTTGTTCTATCACTGTTGCAGTATAACATAGTTTGGAACAAAAACATTCAAGTCCAACTATCTCACGTCAATTCCCGTAAAAATATATGTGTAATACTAATGTTCCATCACATTCAGCTATATATACAATCATAAAACTTTACAAACTTCTGTGAAAACCACTCTCTGTGAAAACCACTCTCTAGCGGTGCGTCAAAACAGTTGTACCTCCTAGGGCCATTTTGAATGTGTGAATTTTACTAAAAACAGCTTGAGTACGGGCTGTCTTTTCATTTGGAGAGGACGGGGGCTAGATTCATTTTCAAGGAAGCCAAAGATTCCAACTGATGGAGACACATTCTGGATAGACTACACTGAAGTTAAAACAGGCGAAACGCATGGAAAGAAAAAAAAAGAGATGAGAGTATAGAAAAGAGGAGTGTGAGACTGGGAAAGGCGGCTTGCCCGTCCATTAATGAGCTGACTGACCCCACTCCTCCCACCATCCTCGCTCGCAGGCAGCCAGCAATGAGACACATCTTCTTCTTGCAACCCAGCGGAGCAGGGAAGGAGGAGGAATGAGAGCCAAATAAACCCACGGGTTCTGTTCTGCTTCCGGGTTCCCTCACTCCTGCGCAGCGCAGCCAGGAGCTCGGCGTCGGCGAAGCAACGCGCGCGTATCTTTGTTCCTGATGGGGAACTGCGCCGGCGTGCAGGGGAACGCAGAGATCAACCCTTCCTTCAGTGCCCCCAACTCGTCAGGTACGAAGCTCGCTTCTTGGTTGCAGCGATTCTTCGTTTTGTGTTTGATGAGAGGGAGTGAGCCTTCTGTTGCACTTGGAAAGAACCGAGGATAGTCGGTCTTGATCTGATCAAATTGTGATATTTTTTTCCTCGACAAGAGAACAATTTAGTGGTCCACTTTGGATTACTGGGTCGCAACTAGTATTAGTGCTATTTTTAAGTGAAGGAAGTAGGATTCTTCAGCATATCAGTAGCGCTCCAATTTCGGAAGCATAAAAAGACTCAGTTTCTTTGCTAAATACGTCGATGATTGTAATCCAGGGACCGGTTCCAAGAACAGCAGCAAGAATGCAACCGACAGCAGCAGCACCTTCGGCACCAAGACGTCTGGTTCTTCGTGGTCGGTGCCACCGACTCCTCGTACCGAGACAGAGATCCTGGAGTCGTCGAATGTCCGGAAGTTCTCCTTCAGCGAGCTGAAAGGCTCCACGAGGAACTTCCGGCCGGACAGCCTGCTCGGGGAGGGTGGCTTTGGGTCGGTGTTCAAGGGATGGTTGGATGAGCGCACTCTCACGCCCGTCAAGCCCGGCACCGGGATGATTGTCGCGGTGAAGAAGCTCAAGCTCGACAGTTTCCAGGGACACAGGGAGTGGCTGGTTGGTGACCTTTACTGAACCAAAGATGATTTGAAGTCTGAATCTTCAGTAAGACAAAGGTTGTTTTAATTTGTTTCTGCAATAACGATTTGTAGGCTGAGGTCAATTTCCTGGGGCAGTTAACCCACCCTAATCTTGTGAAACTCATCGGATACTGCTTGGAGGATGAACAACGGCTTCTTGTGTACGAGTACATGCAAAGAGGCAGCTTGGAACATCATCTTTTCAGGAGTAAGCTCTCAAGTTTTTTTTTTCTGCCAGTTCATTCATTCTCGGCTTCTTGGTTTATGAAAAATGAGTTAAATGCTGTTACATCGCAGGGGGATCGCACTTCCAACCACTCTCATGGAACTTACGGATGAAGGTCGCACTCGAGGCTGCCAGAGGTCTTGCTTTCCTGCACGGAGATCAGGCTAAAGTTATTTACCGGGATTTCAAGACCTCCAATATTCTTCTTGACTCGGTGTGCATGCAAACCAGCCTCTATACTACATGTGCAAGTCAATTGAATATATCGATCTAAATATTTGTATTTCTTGTCTTTTTGCAGGATTACAATGCTAAATTATCTGATTTTGGCTTGGCAAAAGAAGGTCCAAGTGGTGACAAGAGTCATGTATCTACCAGGGTCATGGGGACGCAGGGATACGCTGCCCCAGAGTATCTTGCAACAGGTAACTTTTAAAGATCTTTGAATATTTTGTTCTGAAAGGACAGAGAGGACGGGAATTTTTATGGTTCAGAAGGCCCATTCTATGTAGCATAAATATCATAGCTCAGATATCACATTGAAGCAATGTACCAAGGTTTTTCCAACGTAACGCCCTGATAAGCCCTGATAACAGAGCCGATGCAAGACATCTCCGTAGTCTGTAGTGGAGAAAAAAAAAATCTTCTGCGGGTAGTGGAAAAAAATAATCTACATAGAAAGACAAGCCTTGTGTTTATACCATTTATGCTAGATACATGTTGTTTTATATGGTATATTTCTCCCCTGTTCTTAGATGTGCCTTTTGTTTAAAACAACACATCAGGGGGACCTAAATAATTCTCATCGTCAAAGACATTTCAAAATGTCACCATACAACACAACCTTCTAGATTGACATTTGCTGTTTGGCTCATGTGACGCTCATGATTTGAATACTCAAAGGATGAACTGTATGATGTATGCCATCCTGTAAAGGGGAAAACATCGAGGCGGTGCATTATGCTATTTGAGTAGTACTTTATGCTTTCCATACCTTTGGTTAGGCCCAAAAAGAATATAGATTCTCCAGCTGGTTTCATGCACGAACTACCATGAAACGAGAAATTGTGGTTGCACATACCTTTGCCACTAGTAATACTCAAATCAACACACAGGTTCTGATTACTCAACTGCTTACATCCTGTTCTTTGTCCTGTAAGGGACAAAATTGCGCACATGCTCTAATGGTAAAGTCAAACAATGATTTTCATGTCCATGGTTGACGGCAACTAATATTCTTTACCCTCATGGTGCACAGGCCATTTGACCACAAAGAGCGATGTGTACAGCTATGGTGTTGTTCTTCTGGAGTTGTTATCTGGACAACGGGCTCTGGACAAGAACCGCCCTCCTGGCCAGCACAACCTGGTGGAGTGGGCTAGACCTTACATCAACAACAAGAGGAGGGTCATCCATGTCGTGGACTCGCGATTGAACTCTCAGTACTCGCTTCCTGCAGCACAGAAGACAGCAGCCCTTGCACTGCAATGCCTTTCGATGGACGCACGATGCAGGCCAGGAATGGATCAGGTCGTGACTGTGTTAGAAGGGCTTCAACAGTCGAAGGGTGCTATGAAAACTGGCAAGTAGGAGGATTGCTGGTTATTGATGTCCATACATCTCTGCAGTGTAGGATCCTCCACTCGTTATACCTCAACGGAGTAACAGTGAACTGGTGGAGATTTGAGGGGCTGAACTAGTTTTTGAAGAGAATGTATACTATATCTCGCCTTGTGTACATGATAGTTGTTTCTCTGTTGCAACTTGTTTTCCACTTGTATATCTTAGCGGTACATGGGCGTTGTATCACAAGCTCGACACAAGTTTATTCCCACTTTTCCAGATACCTCGTTCGGTACTTCCTTCCTTGAACTGCTTCTCTAAAGAACTGTGAATAAAAGCGAACTATGTCAAACAACACATACGTTGCAAAACGAAAAATCAAATGCTGACCTGTTAATGGTTACACACTAGTTTTTGGCAGTTAAAAACCATAAAGAAGATGAAATTTTATTGCTTCAAAGATGAGAACATGAATGGATAACAGACACAACAGGTCATGGTACACAATTATCGCCTTCCTCTACAAATTACAACCAGGAGGAACTATGGCGGCCACAAGTAGCTGTAGAACAGGCTGCACGGGCGTTTAGGTCTCCGGAAGATTGCAACCTGGCTTCTGTTCGAATCTGAGCAGAATATAGCGCACCAAACTGAGATCAGGCAACGAGGCACAAAGACGGATTGATTGATTTATAAGCATCTTTAGAACCGCCTGCCACCAGAATTATAAGCACGACCGCCTGGGTATTGGCTCCGGTGCTCATCACCACGACCACGACCTCTGCCCCCACCATGGAAATCTGGGTAATCTGGACGATCACCAAAGGATTCATACTGGGCAGAGGCATACCCCCGATGAGCCTCTCCATAAGCGCCTCCAGCAGCAACAGGGGGAGGGGCTACTGCTGTTGGATGATAACCATGTTGCTCCCCAGGCACGGCATTATTTGCATAATGGCTCACGCTGGCCTGCTGATATTGCTGCTGGCGAGCCAGAGATTCCTTGCGCAGGAATTCCTCTCTATAGGTTGCTTGGCGAGCTCGAAGTGCTAATAGTTTCTCCTGGTGCTGCGCATTGATCTCCTTCAATCTCTGCAGATGGACATTAAAAGACATGAAGCGATAGCCATCTTGGTTTAACTACTTTATAGAGCTACTGAAAAACTAGAACCTCAATATTGCCAGGAACAAAATGCTCAATCATGCACAATTTCACAGTGCTGAGAGAGTGACTTCATGCTACATCGCTACAGTCCTCTTCCATTTTAGGGAGTTTAAATGTGCATATTAGAAAGGCATATGAACACAGTCAAACATGCAGAATCCAAAGCACAAATAATAATTTTAAAACTTGACCAGCAGGAGGGTTGCGTATCATTTCACTGAAGGAGGAAATAAAGAGTTACAACGCAAAACAAAACCCAACCAAAGACGAGACAGGGGATGCTTTGAATTACAGCGTCCCCCCTCTCGCGCTTGGATTCCGATCATTCTAGCCAATAATGGGATCATTAGAGGAGTATACATTGATCAATCTCTCCTACTTTTGGAGATCTGAGGTGCGATTCAGCGGGAGTTACAACATTCTCGTGTGAGCAGAGGTTGCGCGGGGTAAAGCAGAGAGGTGAAATTCGTCGAAGAAGGTGGCTCGCAACAAGTGAAATCATTCACAGAGGCGTAATCCCCACGAGATTTTGAGGGGGGCCGAAGTATCTCATCGTTGGAGGTTGGATCCAACAACTTTGAGTGGATTCAAATTAGTTAAATGGGAAGACATGGCTTTACCAAAAGAATATGGAAGGCTGGGTTTTACAGAAACCAGGACAATGAATGTGTGCTTACTGGCAAAATGGATAATCAAACTAGAGAGAGGTGATATCCTTGCACTACGCTCTTGAGGAAGAAATATTTGGGGGATGGTGGTTTTTATATATAGCAGTAAGAGTGAAGGGGCCACACAAAATCAAAGGCTATGCAGCTCTAGGGCTGATCTATATCATTGGTAATGGTAAGAGAACAAGATTCTTGCTTGATGTCTGGGTAGATGATGTACCCCACAAAACTAGATGCAGCAAGCTGTACCCTATGTGTAACCAACAGAATCACTGTTGCTCAGGTGCTGGACAACAACAATATCAACTTATCATTTAGAAGGAGCCTCGGTACAGAGGAATGGGAGGAATGGGAACAGCTGTGTGAGGTGATGGATATGATCCACTTAACAGAAGAGGAAGATACAGTTAAATGGATATTGGAGAACTCTGGCAAGTTCACAACAGCATCACTGTATAAACATATTTTGAAGCCAGGAAATGTAGGCATCAAAGATCCCACTGAAGGTTAAAATATTCTTGCGGCAACTGGATAGAGACAGGATTCCATCTGCTGATGTACTCATTAAGAAGAAATGGAAGGGAAGTGAACTCTGTAAGTTCTGTGGGAAGATAGAAACAGCAACACACATTATGATTCGATGCCCATTCGTAAGTTTCATGTGGAGTGTCATTAGAGAAATTTTCCATCAGACTATAGTCCTGGCCAGTTTAGAGGAATTTTATTCCCTGGCGTTAGTAGAGAAAAATAGTAAAAGAAATAGTAAAATGCTATCTTTGTTGGGGGCCATATACTGGGCACTGTGGTTAACTATGACTGATTTTGTTTTTAGAAATCAGCTCTGTCCATCTCCTCAATCTATAATCCACCGAATCATATCCGTGATGCAGAGATGGCGGTGCTGTCGAAGCCAAGTGAGACGGAGGAGATCGACGAAATCATCACCAAGATCAAGATAAAGCTGAAGGCCAAAAGCACCCCAATGATGATTGCCTGAGTGCCTAATGTAACAGGGTAGCTTGTTCGCAGTAAAGCCTGCTTTATGTATTGCGCGAGTACCGCGTAGGACCTTTGGATCCTTTTATTCTCTTTCTGAACCTTATGGGTAGCCTCGAGCCCACGAACCTGTTATGTAAGCTTGTATCCCCAGCAAACATCATGCTTTCAAATAAAATTTGGTTGCGGCCCCAAATCGCGCAACGCAATATAAAAAGGGGTGTGGGCGGAATTCTCACGTAAGCCAATGCACTGTGAGCTAACCAACCCCCTACATTTGCTCTCTACCGATCTAGAGGGCGCTGAAGCGATCTAAAGGCCGCCCTCATTCACCATCACCAGCTAAATTCCCCAGGAGTTGAGCTGCTAGCCATCGGCGCCGGTGATATTTATGATGATTACTAATGACATATGTATAATTCAGCCATGACTCCATCCAACATCATCACTTAATTGAGCTTGGAGGCACTATTTTTCTTTCCAGGAAAGAGATTCCGTTGATTCTCAGTATTATGAAGATGGATCACTCTCTCCGTCTCAATAAGCCCGTTGAGCCGGTAAAAGAACAGGATAATAACACCACCCTTGCTGCTCGCACAGCTACTAATCACCAGAAAAAGGCTGTGTAGGAGAGTTCTGACCGGATTGCACTTATGATCATGGATTGCTCTAATCCTGTTAACATGAGGGCTGTTCCTAAGGACCCGAAGAGAGCTAAAGAATTCCTGATTAAGGTGGAGAACACTTGCCTATGTTACCCCGATACTTACGAACGCCCTCGTATCAGATACCGATACTCCGCCAATACGTATCAGACACTGATACTCCACCGATACGTGCCGGACGCGTACCGCATATGTTTCTGATTTTTAAATAATAAAAATAATCCTGATACTTGGTTGACACCTCATCGATCCTTTCCGGATACCTCAACTCTCGACCCACCCGTCATTCGACTCATGAAAACACACCCTCTCCACGAATAAACGTACCATGATCTTGTCCTCTCGATCACCCACATGTAAGGGCATTATCGCCTGTTCTGCAAAACCCAGAAACCCTAGCCACCATCCATCTTCTTAGGTGTAGAATCAAAGATGATTGCATATAACTGCATTATACTCAACCTTCTTAGGTGATCACATTTTAGTTTTAAGAAAATATTTTATATATTATACATATAAATATATTTTAATATATATAGATGCGTATCGCCGTATCAATGTTTTTGAGAAAATGGCGTATCGGTGTATCCCCGTATCACGTATCAGTATCAGTATCGCAGTATCAGGGTAACATAGACACTTGCAGGGGTCTTCTAAGGAAAATGCGCATGCTTATGAATAAGATGAGAATAGTGGCCAAGGAAGTGTTAGGGAGCACATTCTCGAGCTGATTGATGTCGCTGGTAAGCTAAAGGAATTGAACATGGCTGTTCCTGATGACTACCTTGTTCTTAGATGAACCTTACCTCCAGACTTCTTTATTCCATGGTTCTTCTTGAGGTCTTGTTGAATGACATTGACATATTCTCAGTCCTCAACCTCCTGCCTGGCTGCATTTTGTAACAAGCTCGTCAATGTCCACTTATTACCATTTCCATTGTAGTTAATCTTGAAGGCATCAAAGACCGATGGAAGTGACAACATTATCTAGTGAACAAGGTAGTCATCAGGAAGAGCAGCTAGGGTGCATACATGTTTTATACATGTATTATACAGCTTCATTCCATGTCCCTCGACCCCTTCGCCCTGAGTTGCTTCAATTCATTTAATGTGATCGTGCATATTTGATGCATGTTGTTGGTAGAAAATGGTATTGAGAAGCTTGGAGGCACTAATTTCCTTTCCTCGAAGGAGATTGTGCATTATGTACATGGATCACTCTCGGTATGAACAATCCCGGGGATAATGACACCACCCTTGCATGTTAATACAGCTAACCAACATTTGATGAGGCGATGGTCTTTGTGAGTCTACCGCCTTCGTCAATCCACCAGGGCTCGTGGCCACGGCGGCCAGCCTCGCTATTGTGGAGGCGATGGGGCCATGAAGGCCTCAGTATCCCGAACAAATTGTAGTGCGGGTTGCTGGAACTCACCAGGTGCGACTGCAATCCCTTCGTTCCAAATTGATATGCTCTCCTCCAGATGTTGTCGCCTCTTATGTCGAGCTCGTGCACGGCCAGGGCGAGCCGTCGAGGCACTAGTGGCCTTGTCCTCTACTCCTCTTCTCCACATGATGTGGCTCATGGCTGGCACTCTTGTCCTCTGCAGCGTCCGTGGCATTGATCCGCCAGACGTACAACGGAAGCAGGGGGAGCCGACCCTAGAGCTGATGGGTCGAGTTGCTTTTCTGGCTTTGTTTCGGACAATGTCCCGTGTCGTTCCCGTTCCGCGTTTCGGGACGAAGTTCCCAAGACACACGTGTCTCCTACTTCTAAGCACCATACAATGCAAGTACGGCATTTTAATTAAGTCAAGAAGAAATCCACCAAACACATGGCGCAACTGGGCGTTCTCAACCTCAAGTAGTCACGTGGGAAGCACGCTTCTCCCAGTATTTGCGAGTGGGGATTTTTTTTGGCGCAAAACCTGAGTTTGTGCCCGAGTTGGCTGCTCCGCACCTTGGAGCTTTGTCACTACGACACAAGCATGCTCGCACAAATAAAAGACAAAATCAATGGACACAAACAATCTTATGAAATGCAAAGGAGCAGATCACATTATTTCAATTTGGTATGTTAATCATGCTAAATTACTATGGATGCACCATCATAATGCTTTGATTTTTTTTTTCTCAAACACACAGGAGAAACTATTTGATTATCAACATCCTTACATATGCCTTAAGGTATTATTTTGTAGAACAAAGAATTCAACATCGTCTCCTCTTAGATCTGTTGTAAACGGTGCTGGTTCATGGTAGGACGCCGCAGTCCACGTAGGTAGTAGCGATGGGTGATCGCCGGCCTCGGCTGATAGCCTCGGCGGCGAGCTCGAGCCGTGATGAACGAGAACGAATAACAGATGCAATCTGAACGCAAGAGAGAGCAACGAGGCAAGAGGCTTCTTTATTCTCCTTGCTTACCGAACAATGACAAAGGCCGTGCTACTTATAGCCGGCAATACTGCTAACAACCCAACGCTAACTCGAAGTATCTAAACCGACTTGCTAACAATCCAAACAACCTGATAACTACTCGAACCAGATGAAGCCTCTGAACATTATCTTCTCGTCTCCCTCTAGCCACGTTGGCGCTTGTGACGTCGCTGGTAGACTTGTCCGACCATAACATCTCTCCCGTCCTCAAGAAACAGCTCGTCCTCGAGCTGAAACTCCGGGTAGGAGGCGCGAAAGTCATCCACCGGCTCCCACGTCGCGTTGTCGTTGTCCATTCCAGCCCACCGCACAAGAACGTGCCAAACGCCACGGCGAAGACGGGCACGTAGCACACGTTCTAGCACAGGCAGAGCGCGTCCGTCCTCGATCGGTGGTAGAGCCGGGGGTGCCGTCGGGGGTGTGCCACGGAAAGGTTTGAGCAACCCAACATGAAACACATCATGCAGCTTTGAACCTGCTGGAAGCTGCAAACGATAAGCCACCGTACCTATCTTTGCCGTCACCTGAAACGGACCAGCATATCTTGGCCCGAGCTTGCCCTTGGTGCCCACCAGAGACTGTGTGGTGCGATGAAGCAGACGCAACCACACCCAGTCGCCGACGTCGAAGTGAAGCTCGCGATGATGCGTGTCGTAGTAGTGCTTGGCGTACTGCTGAGCTTGAAGAAGACGTTCTCTGACCTCGGTGAGGAAGGCATCGCGGTCCTGCAGCATGGCGTCGACTGCGTTCGTCTTGGCCGTGCCCGGCGCGAGCGGCACCAAGGCAGGTGGTGCGCGGCCATACACCACTTGGAACGGCGTAGTGCGCAGGGCGGAGTGGTAGGAGGTGTTGTAACAATATTCAGCCCATGGAAGCCAGTCCACCCATGCACGCGGACGATCACCCGTGGCACCCCTCAGGTACATTGCAATGATCTTGTTCACCACTTCGGATTGGCCGTCAGACTGGGGATGGAAGGCGGTGCTCATGTTGAGACGAACACCCGCCATCTTGAAGAGGTCACGCCAAAGGTTGCTTGTGAAGACCGGGTCTCGATCGCTGACGATTGAACTCGGGAACCCGTGGAGACGCACAATGCCTTCGAAGAATGCTCGGGCAACAGAAGCTGCAGTGTAGGGATGGCCAAGAGCAATGAAATGTGCATATTTGAGAACCTGTCGACCACCGTCAATATGACAGACTTGCCGTGGACCTTGGGAAGGCCTTCAATGAAGTCGAGGGATATGTCAGCCCACACTTGCGTTGGCACCGGCAGCGGATGCAGGAGACCGGCCGGGTGCAACGTCTCGGTCTTGTTCTTCTGGCAAGTAGCACACGTTCGCACGTAGTCCCGTACTGCTAGACGGTCGTGTGGAATGTGGAAGTCCGCTCGTAGGCGCTGCAAGGTCTTCTGCATTCCCTCATGTCCTAAGTCATGCGCCATCTTGATGAGCTCCGGCACTAGTGCGGAGGAAGCTGCCACGAACACCCGGCTGCCATGGAGAATGAGGCCCTCGTCAAAAGCCCAGGGCGCGCCGAGTGCACCGGCAAGAATCTGATCACGCGTGTGCGCCATGTCTGGGTTGTCGTTGACCTCGCGGCGAATCTCATCGAAGAGCTGGAACGACGGACCAGACAGCGCCGCTACGACGCCCTCGTCGGTGTCGCGGCGTGACAGGGCGTCAGCCACTGTGTTCAGGCGTCCAGGGCGGTACTCCACTGTGAAGTCGAAGCCGAACAATTTGCTAATCCACTGGTGCTGGGGAACAGTGGAGAGACGCTGATCCAACATGAACTTGAGTGCATAATGATCAGTGCGCACAAGAAACCGGCGGCCCCAGAGATACGGTCTCCAGTGCCTAACAGCTTGGACGAGACCAATTAGCTCACGTTCATAGGCCGCCAGCTTGCCATGGCGAGCGGCAAATGGGCGGCTGAAGAATGCCAATGGTCCAGCATCTTGGTGGAGGACTGCGCCGAACCCAGAGCCGGAAGCGTCGCAATCCACCACAAACAGTTTGTCGAATGCCGGGAGCTGGAGAACAGGTGCCGTAGAGAGAGCTTGCTTCAGAGCTTGGAACGCCGAGTCTGCCTCATCTCCCCACTGAAAGCTTTCCTTGCGCAGCAGCTTTGTCAGGGGCGCGGCGATGGTGCCGAATCCTTGGATAAACTTCCGATAGTAGCCGGCCAGGCCAAGGAACCCACGCAATCCGCGCGTGGAGCGCGGCGTCGGCCAAGTAGTCACCGCAGTCACCTTGTCACCGTCCATGGCCACACCGTCCGCTGATATAATATGGCCCAGGTACGAGACTGAGTTGGACCCGAACATGCACTTGGAGCGCTTCAGGAATAATGTGTGCTCACGCAGGACCTCAAAGACTGCCTTCACGTGCTGCAAGTGCTCGGACCAGGATGCACTATAAATCAGAATATCGTCGAAAAACACGAGAACAAACCGGCGGAGGAAGGGGCGGAGCACGTCGTTCATGTGTCCTTGGAATGTCGCCGGTGCGTTCGTCAAACCGAACGGCATGACGAGGAACTCGAAGTGGCCGTGATGGGTACGAAACGCCGTCTTCTCTATGTCATCGGGGTGAACTCGGACTTGGTGATAGCCGGACTTGAGGTCGAGCTTTGTGAAGAAACGTGCGCCATGGAGCTCATCAAGCAGCTCCTCCACAACAGGGATCGGGTACTTGTCCTTGACGGTGCGGTCGTTTAGTGCACGGTAGTCAACACAGAACCGCCATGTGTTGTCCTGCTTCTTGACCAAGAGAACCGGAGCGGAGAATGCCGAGCTGCTTGGGCGAATGATGCCTTGCTGTAACATTGCTTCGCATTGTACCTCCAATTCATCCTTTTGGAGCTGCGGGTACCTATACGGGCGTACGGCGACTGGTGCCGTCCCGGGTAGGAGATGAATGCGATGGTCGCGCGATCGTGCCGGAGGCAAACCTGAAGGTTCTGCAAATATGTCGCTGAAGTCCCCGAGCAGATAGTCCATGAGTGATGATGGCTCGCTTCGCACTGCGCGGATCGCGCATGTGCATGGCTGCGTGATGTCATGTCGCGGCGAGCCCACACCTTTCCAGAACACGCGCTTGCCATTGCGCCAGAATGCCATGCATAAATCCTCAAAATCCCACAGGATAGGCCCAAGTGTGCGCAAGAATTGAATCCCCAGTACAATGTCGTAGCCACCAAGAGCAATCACGTAGCTAGTCAGATGAAAGTGTTCATCACCAATGTGGACGTCCATGTCGCGGCACAACCCTTCGCAGTACAATCTGTCGCCATTGGCCACGGTGACACGCATGCCCGTATGCGGCGTGATCGGCAGGTGGAGGTGGCGCGCCATGGCGTCGTTGATGAAGTTATGAGTTGACCCGGTGTCGAGCAGGGCTGTCACAACGTGGCTCCCGATTCTGATGTGCAGCTTCATGCATGCCTCCTCCCGAATACCAGTGAGAGCGCATAAGGACACGATTGGCTCTGAGTCCACGTCAGCTGGTGCATCTTGGTCGCCTTCATCTTCATAATCCGCGACCTCGATATAGAACAATCGTTGACAGCGATGGCCGCGGACGTACTGCTCGTCGCAGTTGTAGCATAAGCCTTGCTTGCGACGCTCGGCCAGTTCGGCCGGTGTGAGGCGACGAAAAGGTCGAGGCGGCGGTGGTGTGGATGTAGAGCCTGATGCCGGTGCTGGTGCTGACGGTAGGCGAGGGGGCGTTGACACGGAGCTAGTCGATCTGGCCGGTGGCTGAGGTGCCTGTCGTGCAGTTGCCGTCGTCGCGTCCGGGGCCTGAGTGCGCCGCTCGTAGGCCCGAGCCAGGCTCATGGCCGCCTGCAAGTCTTGAGGATCCTGAAGTTCAACGTCGATGCGCACCCGATCAGGCAGGCCAGCTGTGAAAAGCTGCACCTGTTGTGTTGGCGAGAGGTGGTCAGCATGGCACAACAGAGCCATGAATTTCTCCTGGTAGTCTTCCACCGTATTCTGGAACTGCAGGCGAGCCAATTCCCCCAACGGGTTGTTCCTCAGTGGCGGCCCAAAACGCTGGTTGCAGAGATCCTTGAAGCGAGTCCAGGTAGGCGCGCCGGTGTCACGCTCCAACATGTAGTACCAGTGCTGCGCAATGCCCGTGAGATGGTACGAGGCAAGCCAGACCTTGTCATCTTCCTGTGTGCGTTGGCCACGGAAAAACTGATCGCAGCGGTTCAGCCACCCGAGCGGATCTTCTTTGCCATCAAAAGTAGGGAATTCAAGCTTGTGGAAGCGCGGCACGGAAGAGCTTGCGCCGGCGGCCGTAGCCGAGGCGGTTCCAGGGTGCTGGTGGATGGGTGGGCGGGGCTCGTGCGGTGATGGAAATTGTGGGATCTGCGATGGCAAGTGTGGAAACTGAATTTGGTGAATGGGTAGGGGGGCTGATGCGGACTGGTTTGATGAGGCGGATGCGTGCGATGCGATCGGTGCAGGGGCTGGTGGTGGAAGGGGGGCGCTGGCAGGGGTGAACGAGGCTGGCATGCCGTATGGCATTGGAGCTGATGGCGGTGGTGCAGGGGCGACGGGGCGTTGTTCCACGGCGGTGAGGCGCGTGGAGATGCCGGAGAGCTGCACGGCGACTTCGCCGACCTGCTTCGTCAGATCGGAGAGCAGCTTGGCCATGGTGTCGATGGCCTTGTCCTGCGGCGTCGTGCTGGAGTTGGCGGGGTCTACGCCGTCGTTGGAACCTGGCATCTCTGATACCAAGTTGGTAGGACGCCGCAGTCCACGTAGGTAGTAGCGATGGGTGATCGCCGGCCTCGGCTGATAGCCTCGGCGGCGAGCTCGAGCCGTGATGAACGAGAACGAATAACAGATGCAATCTGAACGCAAGAGAGAGCAACGAGGCAAGAGGCTTCTTTATTCTCCTTGCTTACCGAACAATGACAAAGGCCGTGCTACTTATAGCCGGCAATACTGCTAACAACCCAACGCTAACTCGAAGTATCTAAACCGACTTGCTAACAATCCAAACAACCTGATAACTACTCGAACCAGATGAAGCCTCTGAACATTATCTTCTCGTCTCCCTCTAGCCACGTTGGCGCTTGTGACGTCGCTGGTAGACTTGTCCGACCATAACAGTTCATGCTAGATGACTAATACAAACTACTATGAGTCTAAGCTGTTAATAACGGCATGCTTAATGAGAACATGCATAAAACCGCCAATATGCATATGTGCATTTGTTTCCCTCGGATGGTTAACCGTTTTGCGAAATGGAAAACAGAGAAATACCAAGAAAATGATACTTGTATACTCTGTTCATTTTTACTTGACGTTGGTTAACTAAAAGTGAATGGATGGAGTACTGCACAATAATATATCACGTAATATTGTATACTGCATTGATAGTAGAGGAAATGCCAAGGAAACAATACTAGATCCTGGAAATAAATGGATAAAAAACCTGCTAATAGCTGATAATGTATAGTAGTGTATACTGCATAATAGTATTTGGCACATGGCAGAATCATGCTATACTTCATCTAGCAAAGAAGAAAAGTATTTGGCATACCTCCATGTGCCTAGAATTTTCAGCATCCTCTGCATCATGCAGTTCCTTGGATAGCATCATAATTTCTTCATGTAAACTTTGCTCAAGACCATCAAATGTCCGAGGAACATTGTAATCCTCATATCTTGTTTCAGTCCTATCAATACGAGTCTGGTCCCTTGATTCCTTGTTGGGCTGCTTTTCTATACCAACCTTTGGATCAGATCTCTGGCCATCGTAAAAGGATTTTGCGCCCTCAGCACCTTGCCCTGCATCATTAACAGTCAGCATAATGCTACAGAACTATAAATAATAAACAAGTAGTTTACGTCCCCTTGACATCCCGACCAATAATACCAACCTAACTGCTACTAGGGGTGCAAGTTTTCTCATTCTTGGGTCATCCGATCGACCCAAAACTTCTTCAACTGAACTAAAATGCACACTTATCTTCTTAAGCTCGTACAAAAAAATGAATTAAGCTCCTGACCCACCCTAACCTATGGGTACCCACCTGCATCCCTAACTGCTACACGGCAACTTCCTCAGTCCTTCCATTGCAAAATGCCAAAATATAAGGTGTGCAAGAGGTGAAGCAGGCTATTTCAACCACCGAAAAAACGAAAAATCAAATTACAAGCAGCAGTACATGCCTTCATTATACGAATAGGATGAAACTTGGCTTGGAATGTTTGGTCCACCTCGATCCCATTGACTCTGTCTCACCTTCGGGGCAGCGTACTGACGCTCCCCAGAAGCTTGTGCCGAATCTCTTCCAGGATAGCTATTATCAGGATGTTGCTGTACCCTTTGCTGTGCTTGGTAGTGATGCAACTGAGCAGCAACCATGGAGTTGATGTCAGCGTCACCGTATTGTCCCTGCCTTCTCATTGTATTCTGCGGATTCGAAACACAAAAGCAACAAATGGTTCAAATTTCAGGGAAAGTAAATCATGGTTCGTAACATAATAAACTGGGAAATCTGGGCCAAACAAACACGATATGCCTTATTGGATCAATGTCTTCTCGAGAGCCCAAACAAAACAAACAACAGCTTCAAGCTATGACGATTCAGTCCAATGGCGGATTCCCCACCACCATCTCAGTATCTATCATCTAATTGTGCAACTCAACCCCAATAGGAAGGTAGGAATAGTAGTAAGATCATCAAGACATCAACACCTAAATAAAAAACAAAACCAACGGATCAGCCTGCACGAAGCAAATTCGCACGCGCAAGCTTCTCGGGTTCACAAATCCCAGCGCTACTTCCATGCTTCCCTAAAACGAATACCTCCAGAAGTGACCGGACAGACTAACCGCTCCCTGCACTCACGCCGCCGCCGCCGCCCTAAAAGAACCTTAGTCTACCGACCGAGCGGAGCTGGGCAAGCTGGCGGACAAGACACGACCCCGACAGCTGAGGCTAAACCCCCGAGAAGAGCAACTGAACGTAACCCGTGGCGCAGCGGGCGCGTCACCACGCCCCGAGCGCTCGCGCAACCGCGGGTGCCCGGGACCGGAGATCGATGGAAGCACAAAGATAGGGTACAGAGGCGGACACGGAAGAGTCACCTTTGAGTCGCGTGCGAGGCGGCGGCGCAGCCGGCGAGGTGCGAACGATGGCCGTGGTGGCGCGGGCGGCGGGCCTGGTGCGAGTCGGACGGAGAAGATGTGCGGAGGGCGGACGGGGGGAGCGGAGTCAGTCGAGCAGAGAGCACAGGTTTCAGGTGGGCTGGGCGGTGTCAGCCCATATTCGCAATTTTGGATGCGAACAAAAGCGATTTGGGAATCGATCGGACTTCTCGGCTGGCTTTGTGATGGGCTGACATTTGTAGGCCCATATGTGAAGGGCCTACTACGGTTTGGTTGACGCCGTAGTAATTGGGCCCAATTCTCCATGCTTGGGCTTCCCAAGTTTTAGTGCAGCTTGGATCGTCAATCTGATATGATACAACCTCGCTGCTTCTCCAAACAAGACTGTTGCTTTTACCTGGCAGGGTCCCCTCAAAAGAAAAAAAAAAACCTGGCAGGGCGTCGACCTCAGCAGAACATATTCCAGAAACCACATAGGCCCGTTCGGTTCACCCTCTAAAGTGCCCTCTAAACTTTATACCCCTCTAAAGTAAAAAGAATCTTACTATTTAGGGGTACTAAAAAATTTAATTGCAAAACCTTTCTGCAGACGGGCGTTATTTTTCAAGACGAATCTAACGAGCCTAATTAATCAATATTTTGACACAGTGATGCTACAGTAACCATCGTCTAATCACCGCTTAATTATCCTCATTGCGTTCGTCTCGCGAAATAGAAGGGAGGTCTTGGACTTAGTTTTGTAATTTGACTTTGTTTAGTACACATAAATCGTATCGACATTTTTGATGTGACTGCTACAGCACCCTCTAAAAAGAACCGAACGCTACCATACTCTGAAGAAGACCATAGCTTTACCGCTTTGTATACACGTCATGCCAGGACGCCATGGCAACACGCAGCACGAAGCATCCAGCCCACGCGCACGTCGTCTCAACACGCGGGCGGCCCCCCCGCAAAGCTCAACCACCCGGGTCAAAGCCATGCACTTCGCTCGCATCACCGCGTGCCGAACACGTACATCCCGGCGGAACGGGAAAGAAGCTTCCATGATTCCATCCAAAAAGCGGCCGTGCCCTTCCGGTGCAACCTTGTTACTAGCTGGTAATCCAGAAGCTTGCACTAGCTTCTTGACAGCGACAAACCCCATAGTTTGCAGCAGTCTTTTCCTCTCGCTCTCAAGAAAAGGCTAGCTCCAGCCGCCGGCGTCGAGATAGATTACCGGGTGGAAAGGTAAAGTCTGGGGCATCTTGGTTGGGAGTTGCAGCCGTCGGTGTTTGAATGACAACGGACTTCTTGTTCTTCACGTGTTCGTTGGCGCCGCGCCAGCTCTCGTTGCCTGGCCAACCCGTACTCAAACTTGGACGGTTAAACCCTATCTTGTTAATTAATTGCTCCAACCAGCGGCGAGCAAGCAAGCTAGCAGAACCCACGTACGCGCTGTGTGGTTCATGGCCGCACGCCTGGAACTTGCCGGCTCCGCATTACCAACCGTCAATTTACGTGTGTTCCATCACCTCTCTGAAGTGACCAGGCACAAATGTTTTTCTGATGTAGTGGTTGTGTTCAAGAAACTAGTATCAAAAACTAAAATGAAATAGTACGGCAACTTGGAATATGCTTGCATCCGGTGCTGTGCTCAGCTGAATGAGGCGTAGTGGAAACAGTAAGCAGCAGGTAGACGGCCGGAGCCGGTCTGCTGATCGTTCCCACCGTGTTGATCTAATTTTAACTCGTCTCAAATTAATCAAAGTTTACTAATTAATCGTGTTCATTCCTTCGGAACACGTCGGACAAGCACATGGCAACTGCGTAGCTAGTACGTACTACCATGTCATCACGAGCCTCATGAGGGCAAAGAGAAGAGGTTAAACGTATACCGCGTCGGCGGCAGTTCATAATATTCCTACTGTTTCTTCCAGAAGAGGAATTCATTTGATCATCGGCTAATGATAGAGGGCGATTTGATCACTCGCACCGAGACAGATTCAAATGTCAATCCGCACCCAACGCGGCTGGTGTGGTGGCGCCAATTAATTAAAGAAAGCCCATCAAGCGCCACCGCGCGCGGACCAGTTGGTGGTGTTGCTGCCGAGCACACGCCACTGTAGCCGTCGTCACCCACCACCGGCAACAACCACGCCACGCCCGAAATTGACCTATAGCGTCTGTCTAGCCAGCCCTATGGAGTAGTTTAGTCGGAACGATAAACCGAAGACAAATCTACGTCGTATAGAAGTATTATTTCAGTACTGGATCGCAGCAGGCTCTCGGATCATGTGCAGCAGTTTTAGTTAATTCTGATATCTTCCGACAAATATCAGAGTCCCCACATTAACCCCTTGAAAAATCAAATGGAACAGTAAGCTCGCCGTTCTCCGGAGACGGCACGCATGTAGGCGGACGCGCGATCTCGGACGCAGCGTGCCGACCGGCCTAACAGTTTGGCCGCGCCACGCCGCGCGAGCGGGCGGACAAGCTCGGCTCACATGTTCCTGGCCGGGCGCAAGCGCCGTACGCCGCCGGGCAACAGGCAGGCCGGCCGACCTTGCGTTTGCCACGGAAGCGAGAGATGAGCGCGTACGTCCCGGCGACCAAGCGAATCACGGTCCGGCAACGGAACGCCAGCCACATGGAGGGAACATGGCATGCCGTCTACGACGACGTAAACGCGCGTACCCGTTTCCGTCAGATCGGCCTCAAAACACTCGCATGTTCCTCGTAGAGCACCACCTCCTCGATCTGTCCCGGCTGGCTGGCTTATCAATGGAATTAAAACATCAATTCCATCGCCTCAGCCTCAGGATAATGACGAGAAATACACACCCACCCAACGGATGTGTTCACCGGCATGGGCACAACACAAGCACAAGGCCAATGAATGAGGCCGACCAATCGATCGATGCATGTACCCGGCTCACATATGCAAGGCGCTCGAACTGCATACGTAGCGCTGGGCCCAGCTGGCGGCGGAGCACACTTGCATTGGGAGCACTTGCCATGATCCTGATGTGATCTGATCTCAACTAACGGTGATCAGACCAAATGCCCACGACGGGATCAGGCGAAGCCGGTGTCGGTGCTCGCTAGCTTCCTTTCCTTTCCCCTAAGGCCTAAGCTTACTTGCAAGCAACAGCCATACATGTATGTATCCAGCCTGTGCCGCGCCGTCGCTCACTTGCTTCTCGCCTCGCCATCCTTGCTTCCTTCCTTTTCTAATCCTGGTTTGTACGCCATCCACACATGGGAATATTCTGTGGCTTCCGTCGCTCAATCATCGCACGGCATGCACACGCGGTACGTATTCTTTCGGTATACGGAACAGCTCCGCAGATGCAGAAAGATGGGGTGTGCTTCAAGGGATCTACCCCGGCCATGCGGTAGATTTTGATTTTTCCTCGGGTCAGAGGTCAAACGTTTAAAAGTTTGAAATCTTTGTAAGCAACGATCGAGTCAGCTAACATGTGAATTGCGTAAGCCGCGTGTATGAACAACATTCAGGGCGTCAAGTCAACCCAGGCATTAGAAACTAATTACGCCATCTTCGTCATGTCTGTAAAAATTAGTAAATTACTAGTGGTACGGCGGCAGTAAACTTTTTTGCACATGATCGATTATGATTGAGGCTAATGGATAAGAATCTCCAATAAGTTAGACTTGGCGTCAGTACTCTGACACATGACTACAATTATTAAGCATCTGATCCCAGGCAGGATCGCTTGCTGATTAGTCCCCGAAAAATATTAATCACAGGAGTAGTATATAAAAAAATCCTTTTCATATTGTTAATTTGCTCAATTACAAATTTGAGGGGATCGAGATAACTACAAGAGGGGTGAGAAGAATATAGTACAACTAGTAATGGAAGAAAAAAAGAAGCTAAGATCCAGCACTCCTTTCCTTGCACCATTCTCCACTAACAAAAGAATGAATTGAATTGAACAGAAAAGAATCTGAAGCTCTAGGGGCCGCTTTGACCTGGCTCTGAAGCTGGGCTTCGTAGCCGGAGCAATGCTCCGAAATACTGACCGCACTGATTTCTGGATTCTTGACTTCGCAGGACCAAGAGCCGAAACTTGGTCAAACAGGACCTTCTTTTCTAACCACAATTGTAAAAACTGTGAGCTATCAGTAGAAACTGCAGATCTCAATTCATGGATCTTCTTCTTCTTCCATCATCAAGAACATGTACAATTTGCCAAAGAAATACCCTTTCCCTTGGTTAAATTCACAAGGAGAGAGATCCTGGCTTAAAGAATAATTGGTGAGTAGATATTACAACAAATCGGTCAATGCTTCTTGTACCTTATGTATGTATTTTTCTAACATATCTTCATTAACCTCCTGTGAATCTGACTTACTGACTTTATACAAAGGCTGCAAATGGTTTCCTAGGAGACCATTGGCGGGGATCAAATTATTAGGTGAGCAAGCGAGCCTCAGCCAGCGGGGGCGTCTTAGGCTGGAGCTTGGCTTGCTGCTGGGACCAATAGGCCTGGGCCGCAAGGACCCGGTCGAGCAGCTCCTGAGGCACCGGCTCGCCACGCCGCTGCTGCGGCGAGATGCTCGCCGTGTGCACCAGCGTCTTCCACTTGTCCTGTTGACATGAGAATTTTGACACGGTTAGTTCGTGTTCAAACTTCACAGTCCTCGTCAAAATTTGACCAAAGAATGGAGTCAGTTGCATGCCAACAGATGCAATACAAAGCAGCCAAGAAGCTTCCGGTCCAATAAAGGAAACGCTATCTGATCCTTCACCCGGACTTTTTCTAAAGTCCGGACAGAGTTAGTTGACGTGAAAGAATAGGTCTCCTTTGTTTCTAGGTGAGCCGTTTCAGTGCAACTACACACGTGACACATCAACAGAACAAAGCTCATGCGTGAGGACAGCACTAACTGAATCACAAGGACAAATGGTTTTTCAAAACAAGAGCCTGGCTGCAATCTTCTACCAACGCAAAACAGTACACGGTTCCTATTCGGTGAGGAACCTAAAACCCACAAGCACCAAACTGCTGGTTGAATCAGTCAAGTAACCTATAACCCACTCGAGATATTGTCTGAAGTCTAAGAATGGCATTCCACATAAACCCCTCTAGAGATGGGAGTTGTTCTTTCACAGCAATTAAAAGGTTGAGCAAAAAGCAGGACAAGCGATCATATTTTAACAAGCATTGGCAGTGCTACGATAAACGTGTATGATAAATTACCTTGAGATCAACATATGTTCGGTGCTTTGCATTGTCAAAAGCACGGAGTTTAACATCTCGCCACCTACATGATATGCATAACCATACATTAAGAAAAAGAGGACAAATGAATTTACTTGTCAGCCGAAATGAGCAAAGTAAACAAAGTTACCTTCCAGTTCCAAGCTTTTCGACTGCCAGCACAAGCGCTTCAACTTCAGCAACAGAGAATGGACGCCTAATTCGGCGCTGCCCCTGCTCCGGTGACCTCTTTGACTTATTTGCAGGAACTACAGCCCCTGCATTGGAATCTGCAGGTGGAACTGGAACTATAGCTCGCGAGCTTGTGGACACCTTATCAGGTGATGAAGTACCCACAGGGGAGTGCACAGAATCGTGATCACTTCCCTGGTAGGTTGCTGTAAAGGGCGTTAATGCAAGCTCCTGGGAAGCATCAACTTCACCGTGCTTTGAAGACGAGTCAGCAGGCGCAATCCTGGATTAGAAGTACACTATCTGGGTCAGGATCAACGTTTACCTCCAATTATAAAATGAAAATGACCTGTTTTAATGAATAGCTTGTTACCTTGCTAGTGGTTCGGTAGTATCAATAGTTTCAAGGAAACTGCCATCTTCATGAGCTGGGACTTGAGAAGGATTCTGTGCACAGTTGGGTTCAAGTGAAAAGCCAAGACTGTCCAGCATGTCATCATTTCCAATCCCAGCCTGCATCAACGTTTTGCTGTCATCTCTGACCTTCTTCCCATGGTGAAGAACACCAACACGTAGACCACCTCCAAGAATGGCATTCACCGCCTCCAGAACAGTTTTCTGTATTGAAAAATATGATTAAACTACAGGAAACCAAAATAAGGAATTCTGTGCAATCTCTTTCCACTTACAAAATAAAAAAAAAATGCCAGTATATACCTTCAGTGAGCCAACAGTTGCTGTTTCTGGTATTTCAATAAGAAGTTCAGGCACCTTGAAAGACTTAATTCTAAGTTTCACTGCAGGGAGAAACAAAGTCACTTAGAACCAAATGTGGGCAGTCAGATATTAAATAAACTTCCAGTGGGCTGAAAAGTTACCATGAGAATCGTTTGATTCACAAGATTTCTGGAATGGCATTGAATTGGTCCCCTTGTTTGCTGCAGAGGTAATTACACGCAAATAAGTAACAACACAGAAGAAAATAGCATGAAGAGGAAAAAATTCAAGTGTGCAAATAAAACAAACCTTCAAAAGAAGCCGCATGGGAGCATCTCGCAGTAGCTTTTGTGTTTCCCTTTCCATTTGCCCTTCCAAATTCTTCAGATGCCATAACCGAATGACGATCAAACATCTTCCTCCGCTTAAACGTACTCCTTTGTGTCCTTTGTCGTGTATAATGCATTTTCTTGTTGCGGAAAGAAGGCTTCCGGTCAACATCTGAAAGGATTAATGAATTTAAGTGAGATACAGCAGGTTTGAACATGAGCACCATCATTTAGTTGCGACCGAAAAAGCAAAAAGGAAGACTGAAATCTCGCAATGCTCACCACTATAGGAATGATCTCCTCTGTGCATCCTGGCTGGAGCAACTTTCCTGTACTTACAGGCAAGCAACTTCTTTACCCTACTATGATCAGCTGTACAATTGGGCCTGAAACCCGTGTTAGTAGCGGTGCTCGGATGAGTGCACCCGGAAGACTTGTCGTCATCATCATCTCTATCCACAGCAAACCCTGTGGCTCCCTTCGGACCCCTTGGAAAAGAGATTGAGCGGCGAATTTTATCGCCAT
The DNA here is from genome assembly GCA_012490785.1 of Eragrostis nindensis. NCBI lineage: Eukaryota > Viridiplantae > Streptophyta > Magnoliopsida > Poales > Poaceae > Eragrostis > Eragrostis nindensis. Next base: position 98,264 of record JAAXCT010000374.1, on the reverse strand, counting down.
ACAATGGCATGTCGCCAGTGCTGTCAGAGCTGACCAAAGGAGGCGGCTTCACATCCACGTCCATTGGGTCGAGCAAATTATACATGTCAGACGCAATCTTATGGAAGCCCGCGGCGGCTGGCGGCATCATGCTTGCCACTGCATCCCCTGTGAAGGCTCCTGACTCCACAGATTCAGGCGACCACCTATCCGCAATTGCACCAAAATTACAACCCAAATCAGCCTTGGTACAACTGATCATAGAGGATTCCTTGTCCTGAGCATCAGATTTTGCCTTTGGATCCTCACTTCGAGCATGACTCACCGCCCGCTGCACTGCAATGTGAGGGAGGATCGCACTCTCATTGCAGCTATCCTGATCCGTCACCTCGTTCTTGAAATGCTTCACTTCCTCATCGCACTGCTCCTGCTTCACGCGGACACCCTTGGCGCACCCAGCCGCAGCGGCGCTCATGTTCCCGAGCGAGCCCTCACCCGCATCAAGCAGATTGCCGGCCACCGTCGCAAGAAGGTCAAATGCGCACATCATCTGGCCCTGGCTCTGGGCCTCCTTCTTCCGGACCGATCTCTTGCCCTGCACATTTCACCCAACAAGAAACGCCATCGTTGTCAGACTCGCCAACCAAGGCAGCGAAGCCAGCGCCGAATCGACGCGCTGAAGACCGCCATACCCTCGCGGACTTGGGGACGTGCGGCATCTCCGCGACTTGGCTTCCGGCGCACGACTCCATCTCTGAAGACGACCTCTTCTGGAACACCATGCTTGTGCCTCCCTCCGGTTGCTTGTGATTTGCAGAAGGTTGCTTAATTAACAACCGGTGGTTGCGCTGTTCATGGCTTGTCCCCCAACACAAATCTGCACAGCAGGAATCCAAGAACCCTTGATTAGCAATTACCAAGAGGAAAACTGGTACAATTAAAAAGAAAGAAAGATCATTCATTGGGATCTCCGCAAGAACATAGGATAAATCTCGGATAAACCCTTGATTAATTAAAGAGGGGACGATCATAGTTTGCAGTGTAATTAATTAGTCAGAATTGAGAATCCCAAAACCCCAAGAGCGAGAGAGATCCAGACGCGGAACAGCCAGAATGACAAGAATTTTAAACTGACCGCGCTCCAAAAGCGTATCGGACACCGAATTAATTAAAGAAACATGGAAGCAACAGCGGAAAAGGAAAGAAATCATACTTCAACTCGTGATCCGAATTAACGCTTCAGGGTGGGGGGGAAATGTTTGTCCAAAGCAAATGGTTTCGCCGCCGAATTTAATGCGCCCAAGCAAATAAATTCGCCAGGTAAACCAGCACGCCAAGCGATCAAAAAGAGAGGGAGGGAAGGAGAGAGAAGAGGAAAAAAACTTTTTTTAAACCTCGTGCATCGGAATCCGTGAGGATTAAGCAACTGCCAAAAGGAAAGCAAGGGGCGTCGGTTAAAAAAAAAGAAAAAAAGAGGGAGCGACCTGCGAACCCAAGAACGTCCAAGAATTCGCCAATCGGGTGACGCCAGATCCGATCTCGGCCCCCGATTCGCCCAATCCGAAGCGGAATTCGGCAAAACCCAGGGAATTGAACCCCCAATTCCGAAATGTGCCCAGAATCTCCGGAAGAAGGCGAATTCACCGCGGCACCAGCAAGGATTGCCGCGGATCGGACCAGAGCAAGCGGAATTCGGACAGGAACGGGCCCAGGCAGCACGGAAAGCAAAACCCCAGCACAGAAATGGGGTCCAGAACGGAAGACCCAGCCCCGAAGACCCGTAATTCGAAGGAATTCAGCGGAACCAGCACGCCGGGCTCACCTCACCGCCGGCGACGCGCGCCCGGCTCCGATCTCCCTCAGATCACCGCGGCGCGGTGGTCCTCCGCGCCCGAGCCCGCCGAGATCCCCCGGCTCCGCCGCGGAATTATTCCCTCGTCGGCCTCTAGAGCCTCCCTCCGCGCTCCCTTCCCCGTCCTCCTCCCCTTGCTTGCCTCCGCCTCTCCTCTTTTATTTTCTATTCCCCTTCCTCCCTCCTCTCTCCTCCTCTGTTTTGTGGTTTCTCCTCTTCCTCCTCGCCTTGGTTTTTTCTTCTGGCGATGGTGGGTTGGCCAAAACCCCTCAAAACCAACCCCCTTCTTAAACCCCCCCAACCCCCATCGCTTACGCCCACGCCACCCTCCCGCCCGTCCACCGGCTGCTCCCGGTTAAACCCCACGCGACGACCGGTTCCCCACACCGCGCGGCGTCCACGTGGCCCCCAGCGCTGCAATCCGACGGCCGCGGGCTCCTGTCCGGGAGCCTTCTTACAGGAACAAGGCGTCTCCGCGCCCGCGCCACGTGCCGCGGATCCTGGTCGTCGGTGCAGCGGACGCGCCCGTCCGGCCGTCGGATCGCGAGGTGGCCCTCGAGTCCCTCGTGACCACGAACCAGAGGAGTGATCCCTGTTAACCGGTCTGGGTTTAGGGAGGAGATTAGCGGCCGTTTTTAGGAAATAAACGTGTGTGATCAATAAATCCGGGCCCACGCATCAGTCTCTCTCCATTTCACTGTCTCCGAATTAATTCGGGGCTCTCCGTTTTTTATTGATTCTTTTTTATTAGAAAAATCATGGGTTTTTGCTTTATTTTCGGGGGATGAGAGGCTGTGTGGTGTTGGTGGACGAGAATGTCCAGGGACGATGCCCAAAAAGGTGCTAAGATTCCGGGGGTTCTTCAACGCAGGACCAGATAATTTTTAGATAAGAAATTCGTGGCCTTTGTGTTTCTCATCCATCCTCTTCTCGTAAAAAATATGCTGGGTTTTACTCCTACAGCTCGCTCTGCTCGCCTGTATATATGTTGGAAAAATAAATGGATGTAAACTTCCAGTTTCGTAGGCTATAAAATTACATAAGGATTGTATGTAGATGTCAATTTGCTACACTGATTGCGAAGTCGTTGTCCCAAATCGTTGACGCACCAATTGCTGAATTTGTACAACTTGTTGACGTGATTGATAAGATTACTAACATGAATATTAGCAGTATAAGTTTTCCCCAGTAGGTGTTGAGATTTGGATAGGATAAACACCCACTCAACTGTAGTAGCTCAAGTTTAATTAAATAACTGCCATTTTAGACAAATCGAGTACTTAATAGCTGTCTGAGATGGTCTGTTAGGCAATAATCATGGACACAAATCTAGCATTACGAGGAGCTAGATAACTGCAGCAAACTTTACGAACCGATAGATGCTTTGCTCGATTTCCATTCTTAGCATCGTCAGACAACGCAAACAGAGGAGGGCCGGGTCCGGACAGAACAAATGCGCAGAAACCATGCAGTGAGCTGGAACGAAAATCTAGCCACGTTTATTTTTGGAAACATGTAACCCAAAGTGCCTTCTAGGAAATTTTTTTCCCCGCCCCAATGATTGGGATTTCATGGCTTGTTACTCTGGGCTATTTGTAATTGGCCATCCTACATTTCAGCGATGCAAGGGCACTTAGGCCTCCTTTGGATTGAAGGAAAAATTTTCTTTCCTGCATTTTTCCTATGAAATTGAACTGTTTCCTGTGAAATTCCTGTGCGATTCCTGTGAAATTCCTGCGTTCCAAAGGAGGCCTTAGTGGTGACAAATTATCTGAGTTTCTTGACGAAATATGCATTTCAAAATAGCACATATGTATAGTGTCTGGAGCCTAAAACATTTTGAGTGTGGATTCACATTTCAATGCATACGATTTACGCGCAAGGGTGCCATTAAATTTTGTGCATGGTCGGTTCTTATAAGTGCAAAAGATAAATATTTTTATCGTATCGTGGAAGATTTCGTATTAAAAAGATATATTATGTCATTAATATTCGAGGATTTATAAATTTTCAATGAATGAATTGTTAAAAAATAAAGAATGTTTTTTTGGCTTGTTTACCACAAATGTCCACATCCAATATATTAGAACTTTTCAATGAAAACTAAGTTTTACAAGTACATAGTAAATTACACTAAATAAGTTAATTAAACATATTTAATCACCATTGAAGATAAGTGGATGAAATTCCACCTATGTCTTGTACATTTGAGTCTCATCGAGTTTTATTTGGACAAACTAACACTCTAAAACAAGAATTGGTGATGGTCACAGACTTGTAGTAAATTAGGGATCGTCGGCAAAAATAACACTAAAGCTGGTACAATATGTCATTTTTTCTTTCTTGTTCTTTATGTTTAGGCAAAAGGAGGCAAAAAGATGTTTTACTTCCTCTTGTTTTAGATACTACAATATCACAAATATATCCAAAATAACGCAAGTGCCAAGCAAAACAACTCTTGACCTATAGGCACCTAGATTGATCCATATATAATCTGAGGCCAAGAAATATTTTTCCTTCCACTTGCACTTATATAACCAATCTCCATGGCCACTAAAAATAAAGATTCTAATAGGTAGATTATCAAGTCGAGGTATATCTATCAATGTTTCATGTACCGGTTATCTTTTAGAGAATCTCCTGCAGTCTTCCGCCTGATTTTCGGGTGGAGTCTTGCTGTGAGGAGAACGGGTCTCTTTTTTTTTCATATGAGGATCGAGGAGGAGGCAGGAGCGTTTTTTGGACCCTCCCAAAAAATTATTGGGACTAAGAGACTGCTAGATCGAGCAGGCAAACATGAGTGATATTAATACTTTCCTCGCAAAAGAAACTATCTGTGCAAACATGAGTGATATTAATTAATATTCTCCTTTTATAAGTTGAGGATCGAGGAGGATACGGGAGCGTTTTTCTGACCCTCCCAAAAATTTATTTGGACCGCGAGACTGCTAGAGCTGTACAAACATGAATGATACTTTTGTGTTTTAGGATTGGGATTAATATTGTTAGACTGCTCGAGATGCTCTTAGACCAATTTTAAACTCGTTGAAAATGTAAATATATATTATCTAAAATTACAAATTTCTTGTATAATAAGTAGTTGAGGCCTTAAACGTTAGGGGTCGGATTCCATATCTCATTGCCCAACGCGTTTCACTTGGAGCTTTTGCTTGCAGAATTAGTGATAGCAAGATAATCTTTTTTATCAACCGGAGAAACGAGCTCCATGAGACCGTGACGGAAGAAGCGGTGTTTTTCTCGCAAGTCTCTCTTCTGTCCGTCGCTCCCTCCACGTCAGAAAAGAACCTCACACGTGTCGACTCCCGGCGCCCCCCATTGGGTCCTTTTTCCCCTGCGCTTATCCGCCTATCCCTCCGCTCCGTTCCGTTCCGTCGTCCCCTCCCGGTCACTTTTGGCCGGGAGTTTTTCCTGGCCCTCGTTATCTCCCACGGCGGAGAAGATAATAGCAACAAGGAAATTGTTCACATTAGTTTTTCGCCTGCTGCCCTCTTCGGTAGTATCATCATCATGCACCGCGACTGCGATCTCAATAGCAATAAAGAAAAGCGCGAAATCGAAAGGGAGAACGACGGATTAGTCCCTGGTTTTTTGTGCGTTTTTTTGGGTGATGGAAAAGAGCTTGACGTGACGCGTCGTTCGGGTCTTTGAGCGCGAAGGACGCCGGCGTCAACCGGGACGGCGGCGTGGCGGCCGCGCCCGCCACAAGACGTTGACGGCGCCCCGGACGCGGAGCTGACGGCGTGGAGGCGCTGGCGCGAGATAAGGATGGGAGGTTTTCGTGGGTCACGGTTTGCGCGGTGGGGCCTCTGGTGGTGGCGCGCGGGGCCCGCGACGAAGGCGGAATCTGCTGCTGCGCGCGGGGCCCTGGTGTCAGAAGACGGTGGGCGCGTGGAGCCGGAGATCTGACGGCGAAGCGACGCGCCGCGCTGCGAGTGAAGGAAAGAGTTCCTGGCTCCCGGGCCTGGGCGGCGCGGTCCGCCCGCAGAGGCAGGGGACGTCGTCGCGCGGGCCCCGACGTGGTGGGTCCGGCGGGACACGTGGGAGGACAGGTAGGATCGACGCCGTCCGGGGAGATGCGTGGCGACGAGAATCGTATCGTGAAGCGGGATCTCCCTGACGATAAAGCTTTTGCTTCGTGGTATTGCTCGGGCGAGTGTTGCCGGCAAGTAACGCTGCATCAATGGATAAGCAGGGGTAGTTAAATAATGCGTGTGTGGTGCCGCGCTGTAAAGGTGGTGGGCACCCACTTAGTAGGACGGGGACAAGGTTTATCTGCAGCTGTAGCAAAACTGTGCTGTTTTGATTTGCCAGCCATAATTGAAACGTACGCTCGAACTCGAGTTCCGAAGGATGGGTTCGAATTGTTTCGAAACTCAGAAGCCACTCGCGCGCGGGAGGGGAGACCACTGATACTCCTTACCCCAGACGAAGAGCACCAACATGCCGGTATGATGCCTCGCCACCTCTCATCATCACGTACGTCGCGGTTTCTCCAGTCCCATGCTGCCATGCATTCGCCTCAAAGACGTGGAAGCATGTAACCATGCATATATGTCGTCGGGTAATCGCAAGAACAGATCGAACCGGGCAGGCGCCGGAAGAAGGCCTGCGCGCGCGGGCAGGGACACCGGCGCGTGGGCCCTGGTCGACAGTGTCCTCTCTTATTTTATTCGATGATCGATGAAGAGAGCTTTATTAAGAGCTAAGCAATGTTGTTACATTCCCCTCATGAACAACGCCGTTCATGAGTAATTATCTTATCGCTACCACTTGTGTTTGCACCGCATGATGCATGCGTGCGTGCAAGTCTTCCTGAGAGCAGAGAGGGACCCATAGGTGCAAGTGCATCATGGGAGAACATGTACCAGTACTGACACTGATCAAGGCATTTTCCTTGCTTCCAGCAGCGGCAGATCAGATGAAAAGCCCAGAACGCATGCAGATTGCCGGAGTTGAAAGACTGGCCAGGGCGTACGTACGTGCAGTGGGGCATGAGCGGCAGAGCACTCCGTCCCGTCCCGTCCCGTCAGGTCCCATGCACGGTGAAGCCAGTTCGTCCGTTCGTTCGTTGGATCGTTGCGACACCACGCTGTGGGCCAACACGGGATATCAGCAACGTGCACCACGCGATCCGAATGGGTGATGAGCCGCGGAAAGCAATGGCGTCGCGCCCACGACCTGGCCTCTCCTCCTCCAGCTTTGGTGGTGGCGTCACTCCTCCTCCTTGTTGCACCGACAAAATCTCCGGGATTTAATTAAATAGTTTCGTATACGCATAAAAAAAATTGACGGAGAGGTTTGGTCCGCGGATTCTTATCTGTGGATTTCTCTTACATACGAATATGATATATACGTACTACTACCCAAACACGGCGCAACTCGATTTGGTCAAGCTGTTCCCACAAGATCCGAGCCCTGGAAAGCTGCTAAAGCGAAAAACGGAATTGGAAACGGAATGATGGATCATCGATCGAGAGGCCCCGGAGTCGTTGCTTGCACGTTAACCGCGGAGGCAAGGCAGCCATGGGATTTTGCCAAAGAGAGCAAAGGGCCAAAGATGCCAAACGTTCCGGGAAAGGTACCGGCCACTCGCTTTTTGTTACACCACCCTCGCGAGTGATACCAAGCCGTTCTTGGGACGCTTCGTCCTCACCTTTTGTTTGCTCTGGCCTGCGCATCGATCGTCCGACGTTCCAAAAAGCTCGTCTGGCGCACAACCTGAAGTACAGCCTTGCTTTAGAAACACTCCCATTCTTCTCGAGTACTAGTACTCCTCTCATTGTCCATGTACATATTCAGGCAAACGGAAATATACCACTGCCGATATGTATGTATGTATCAGTTGTATTATGAGAGATGGTTTGGGCCACCTCTGACATTAGTTTCGACTACCAACCAATATTTAATGGAATTTATTCAGTTTATATTGTTGTTTCTGCTTTATAAAATCACCCATATTTCATTAAAGACAAAATCACTCGATTTTATTGATCATGATCGATATTATTTTCTCACCAAAATCATAATTTAACTTGCCAACGTGATCGTAATTTACTCCGTCCGTTTCAAAATCACACAACATTAATGAAAAATGGAAAAGTAGAGAGTGCACAAGAGGTGTAGAGAAAGAATTGTATCGGAAAGTGTGAATGACATCCTTAGTGGGACGAATTTTGAATCCCAAAGTGACATCTATTTTGGGATTGAAGGAGTACATGTCAATCACCTACTAACAAAGTAATAATGTGCATGCAATTTTTTTGGTGAAGGTATAACATGCACATATTGAGCAATATGAGAAGAGGGCGACCGAAAACTAATTAGTACAAAAAAAGGGTCACATAGCGAATACGGTAATTTAACTTTTTTATCAATAAATGTCCTCCACAGCCTTTTTGACCTCATATTGTTCGGTGGAGCTCGAAAGATAGAAAAGATATCCCTCCAAGCAGTAGACCCTATATTCACGGTTACTACCGGCTAACCCGATCGAGATGGTTGTTTCTTATGATAGTGATAGCGAAACTGTTAGTGGTTGAGTAGATGGCATTTTTCAAATCCAATGACATTTTAGATCCCTAAAGACTTTTTCTCAAAAAAAAAAGGCGTAATTTTGGTTGTTAATAGGACACCTAAAGCGGTATCGAGCTCATACCACTAGAATTTACCTGCATTCGATGTTTGTTTGAAGGAGGATGAATGCTTTATAAATAAATTGGAAATCCCTTCGAGTTGAACTCAATAAACCGGAGAATGTTTATTCTAGTCCCATATAGGTTTAAACGACCATTTAAATATCATTATGTGAAAGCTCCTTTCACATGGGAGGCTTGAAACCAACTCCCCCAAATCCACGGAGAAGCGAAGTTACGCTAAAACCCTGTTCCTACGCGGTCAAATTCGTTTGAGACTCTCCACCCTTTCGCCCTTTTTACCTTTCCGTCACGGAGTTCATTCGATCTGACCCACTTTACCTCATCCGGTCCCACCCGTCAGCGGCTCGGCGCGCCGATGCTGCTTGGCGCACACGCGCGCGGCGCGGGGCAGGCAGGGCGGACAGGGGAACGTGGGGGACGACCATGGCAGCTTGCTTGACGTGTAAGGCCGGCAACGTCGCCGCCAAAGAAAGGCTCGCTCGCGGCGGTTCCGTCCCGGGTTCGAGCGGCGAACGCATTACCGCCGCGCAACTTGCACTTGCCGCTGCCGTTGCGAGTCACCTCGCTTCCGCGCGGGCTCGCTCGTCTCCAGGTTCTCGGCGCCGCGGACATGGATCCCTCGTCCGCTTACCAAAACCGGGAGGCAACCTTTATAGGCTGGCCATGTGGCCCTTTAGTAACGTACCGGCGCTAAGCAGCGGCCGCTCGCGTCACATCCTTCGCGTCGCCAACCAAACTGCCTTCCTTAATCCGTCACGGCGTTGGGCATCTAAGTTGTGATGCTAGCTAGGTTAACGAAATTCATCTGGTGCATCGCCAGTTTTGATGAATCCTAAAATAGTCACCTGCACTCCATCATGTTGTATGGTGCGGTCGAACTGTGTGGTCCATGCATATATGGGGACAGTAATGATGGATGGATGGATTCCCGAGTTCAGAGAATGTTTACTCGGTGGCGGTAGTTCGTTTCTAATCTATTGGTAGGAGGGTTACCACAACAGGAGGGGCGGTTAGTTCAACAACATGCGTGCCACCACTAACCGGCTCCTCCTCTCCATGTAGGAGCTGCAAACGGCCACACCTTCCAATCATTCCTAACCCCGTCCCCCAGAAAAAGAAAACGTCCATCTCCATCACTGCTGACACGAGGCGGGGAGGAATCGCACTGCAACCGTCCCATTCTGACCCAACCAAATCCCGAGCTCATCCACAGAAACGGGTACCTGTGCTGCTATACTACCACCACTACAGTACAAAAGGCCATGGGAGGAGAGATGGAAGGGGACGGACCGAGACAACGAGAGCGCCCCGGAAAGGCGTCCGTTCGCAGGCGAAATGAGGCATTTCCACGCACCCGCCCCGATGCGGAACGCGGCCCGGCAACGTTCCTCGATCGCATGGTGTCACGTCTCTCGATCGCGTGGTTAGTTGGAGGCGGATGCCGTTGCCGTATCCACTCACTCCAGGGGTGTGTGAGCCGGCAGCGTCTGAAAGCACCGGGCCTAAATGCCGATCGATGGATCACTGTCGACGCGTACGTACAGACCAATTCTTCTCCGGGTTGTCTGTCACTTGCATCAAACGTCTAGATGACAATAAACCGTGGATTTAAAGTGCGGTTTAGGACCACCAGGAATGGCTCGCCCTTGCTTTTGCGATTGGCTAACCGGGTCTCAAAGTGGACTTTTTAACCTGCAACCACAAGCCACCTCCTCTTTCTCTTTCTCTTTCTCTTTCATCGTCCTTTCCTTCTGCATCTCATGGAGGACAAACTCGGTAATTAAGGGCCTCAATTCCTCAAGCTAGCGCGCCCTCTCTTTCATCATCCGTTGCCACAGGAGAGAAGCCGAAAAAAAATAAGGGCGCCCTAATCATGTTAGCATGTTAATAAACTCTCAATGGATCACATGCTTGATGCTACATGTGTTGGTCTAAGCGTACGTACCGGATGCAAAACAAAATTACGCGTCAGGGGCAACGAGACCAGGAAGGTGTCACATGCAACCTTGTGATGACTATGTTTGATCCAACCGCAATCATAGAACGCTTCAAAAAATAGGAAAGGTCGGATCAGTCGCCTCAGATCTGTACTGCGCAATAACAACAATAATGTCAGCTAACTCGAGCAAGCTCGGATTATTGACGGCTCGTCTGTCTGTTAGACAGTCAGAATCGGCTAGATAGGTGGTGGTTGCCAATCTTAATGCATCTCAAAATTAAAAGAACGGCAACTATTGATAATGAAAACTGCGTTTACTTCGTTTATTCTAGACTCGTGGTCGAAACTTGTGGGATCGGAAGATCAGAACGGCTGATGCAGCTAGAGAATGATTTCTACGACTTTTAACTGATGTTGTAGTGGAGAGAGCTGAGTAAGCATCGTCAGTACTGACCACAGGATCCGATGGTCCTGCCAGAAAGTATTAGTAACAAATTGGCTAATCATTAAGAGATTCCTGCCCTCTAATCAGGGCCCCATCCTTGGGGGAGAAAGGGAATAATGAGGCGTGCATCACATTGGCTGTCTACCCGTCGTCTATGGAGAAGTAGCTGCCACTCTAGCTCACCTACTTCCCGACTGAGACAAGTGAGGGGAGGGAAAAGATGGTGCCCATTTCATTATTTATTCGGGTATCATTTGTTTTATTTTGCGGTGTAGTCTAATTTATTTCTCAGATATGTTTCTAGTTGGAGTGTGCCATTGGATCATTGGGGTAGGAGGGTTCATGAGAGGGTTTAACAAGTGAAGATGGCTAGCTCACATGGCAGGTGTGAGCTCCAGTGAGCTCATCACATGCTGCTCATCAAAAGGGCTTTCCTAGTAGTTACCTGGTGTAGGGGAGGATCTTGTCCCTGTGGGTGCAAAATCAATTCCAATCGCTGCTTTCCTATATTTAAATTAACATGCTGGTTTTAGGTGATTCAGGTTTCTGTGTCGGTTGAGAGAGTTTACACAATGAGATATACTGGTTGGCGAACTAACACTGTAGCTTGTATTTCTACATTTACTGGATACTTCTATAAAACCGCCGAAGCTGCAGAGAATTGACACATTGCACTCTATGCATTGACTTGTTCTCATCTTTTGGCTAAGAGCCTAAGATAAATATATAGGAAGGCTAATGAGTTGACCTTTTCAGTGAGCTTATGAGATCACCATGATGCCAAAATTGTCCGATTATATTTTAGCCGATAAATTAAATCATCAGTGCCCTCTCACCTTGATCTGGAGGTGCCTAGCTATTTCCCACCTAAGACTACCCACCAATGCCATTGGTGTGGAGAGATTAACAAAGGGAGCTACCTATAGCTGCCCTACACCAAGTAGCATGAATATACTTCCTAAATTCCTTGCAACCTTTACAAAGTAGGACGGTACTAAATATATAAACATCCACTTGCCTGATCAATTTTTTGTTCTTTAAAGCAACGACAAGAGATTACAAAATTAACAGTCTGGTTTTGCTCCATATAGATTAGAAGAAAAGTAAGGCGTCATGTGAAGAGAGCCTCATGTCACATGCTACTCTACAAGAACAGGTTGTTGCTTGCCGAAGGAACAGGTCACGCTTAGTCCGCCCCTAGCCCATGAGATCAAAGCATAAAACAATGTGTTTTCTTTCCTCTCCGGTGACCCTTTTTAACTCTTCTTTTCTTGAGCAAATGTTGCCAGGTTGGGAAGTCACATGGACGGATACGATTAAGGTCGGGCTGTAATCGGATCACATGGTGAGAAGTTATATTCCTTCTTTAGAAATGATGAAAGATGTGTATTCTTTGGATGCTGCTGGGCGTTGAGGGTTGTATCAAGACAAGTCCAGGAACGCCAGCTTATGTTAAATATCTCCGGCTGAAATAGCATATTTGCCAAAAAAAAAAAATATGGATCTAATAGCTACCTAGATCTCTGGAAAAGTAAACACACAAAAATGGCATGAAAATAATAGAGATGCATAATTGCAATCACAAGAACAAAAAGAGAAAATCTATAATTCAGTAGTGGTGTGCCGACTTCCGATACACCTATAAACTATTAGCTCGCTTTATATTCTTTCTTTTCCTAGCTAGCTCAAAGGGATTTATAAAGGTATATTCTTTTGTTGGGCCGGGTCACATCCCACCCATCTGTTTCCCATGGCAAGCTAGGAAAAAGTGGAGATTGATCTCAAAAAAAAAAAGGAAAAAGTGGAGATTAAATTTACAGCTAAATTGACATGCATGTACTGGCTAACAGGTGGTAAGTACAGTTGGGAGTGCGAGTGCGGGTGTGATTGCAAGCTAGTGGGGTGTGGTTCCAGGAAGCAGCTGCTAATGCTTAAGTGGCTGCGGTTGCATCTGGATTAGGCACGCAGCAGGATGTGAGATTACTAGGCTGTCTGAGAGTGAGCTGATGTGTCCATGCAAGGAAGCACGCCCAGATTCCATCATGCATGCTGGCAGGCCCCACACATAACGGTACACAAACAATGGAGGCTCATGGATGATCGTCGGTCCGATAAAAAGAACGTACGGAACAACTGTGCTCGCGTGATGTGTCTCCGTTCACAGCGGTGGACACGGAGGCCGCCAGCAGGCAGGCAAGAGATATCCGCACAGCGAGGCCGCAAGTTGCAGAGATGTATATATATTGCCCGGTTGATACTGAATATAGATCCTGGTTGGGATCAGTAAACTAATTAAGATGTTTGTCTTGATTAAGACTAGGGGCCTGTTGGGATCAATTATCGCGTTACAAACGCAATCACATTGCAATGCATCTTTAATTTTTATCTGGCGATGCGTTGATTTACAGTAGTAGGTGTGGGTTAGCGGCCAGTAGGTAAGAGAACGGCTGGTTAGTTCGACCGACCGACTCTTGAAAAATCATCAAATGATGAAGAAGAACCTCCTGTTCAACAGTGGACGGATACGGACACACCCTCGCTAGCTTGATCCTCTCATCCGGATGTCGATCCATCCATCCAAGTTGGAGGAGCCAATAATTCGCGGCCTCCAAGTACACATGGACGCATGTGGCATTCAAAACATTTCTCTCCTTTTCGTTTAAAACTCGGCGCGCGCTGCCGGTCTGGTCCCCTCCGTTCCCCGGCCCTCGCGTACCTCAGTCCGGGCCTAGCAGCTACCCAAAGGCGAAGAGAAGATCGATCGACGAACCCAGGTCGAAAGAGAGGGGGGTGCGCTCTCGTGCCGGACCAGCGCAGCATGCACACATGCGACATGCCGAGAAGGAAACGAACACGCTGCCTTGCTTTTCAGTGATCCGGCGCCGTCCAACCCCCCGATCGATCTGGTGAAAAGAAAAAACACGCGGCGGGAATATCTCCCGCGTCGCCTGATCAGGTTCGCAACAAAAGCGCGGCCGTAGCAAGCGGACCCCGACCACCGGCGCCGAGTGCTCGTCTCGTCACGTCATGTGTCGTTGCCCCGGCCGCTCGTGCGCCGCCGCGCTGTCCCAGCGAGCCAGCTGCAGCATGGGCCAGGCGAGATCGAACAGGGTGTTGTGTTTCCGAACGCGCAAGTCCCACCGCCGCACCTGCGCGCGGGCGCGGCTGGTACCTTTAATTATCACCGGAACTGTTGGTGTTCGGTTTTCCCTCATCGTTTCACGCCCCGTTCGGCGCCTCCTTTCGCCGCCGACGGCGACGGGTTCCACCGGGAACGGAACGAGGAGGAGAGGGAAACGAAATGTGGCGAAGCGCGCGTCTCGGTCCCAAACGAAAAGCACGCGCGCGCTGGGGCGTCACGAACCCAAACCCAAATTAAGATGCGTGCCGTGACGTGCCATGCCATGCCATGCAGCAGGTGGTCCATCTCCTCTCTCCTGGGAGAGGGCCCGATCGATCGACCTGCTGACGGAAGTGGTTTTTAGGTCCGGGTCGGGGACGGATGGTGGCCGTCCAGCTAGAGCAGAGAGGGACAGTTGGAGCGACCTGACCCTCCGCCTCCTCCACGCTCGTGGGATCCTATCGCAGCTCGAGAGCTACCACTCCGTTTGGAACGGAACGCGAGAACGTTTCCTTTTTTATCGTTCTCCTGATTTCCGTGACAACGATTGGTGTGTTGTTGTTTGTTACTCCGCAGCGTCGCGTGCTCCTGGGCTCCCCGGCCACTCCCACTGGTGGTACTAGTTCCAGGCTTCCGGTGGCGTCATCTCTCGAGCCCACGCACGTCGTAGGATAGGAATTCGATCGAGCGGAAACTGATCTGGATTGGGATTGGGGATTGGGCGGGCCGCCGTCCGCCCGTCGCTCCATGCTCGACCCATCCAATCGTATCTGCTGCGGGGGCGACAAGTGGCCACCGTTGCTCCTCATCGCCTTCCATCCGTTCGTTAGCGCCGCGCGGCACGTGACCGTTATCTTCTTGTCCGTTCCCATCTACTAGTATATCTCACCTCCGTCTGTAAGAGAATGTTAATCCAGGTTACCCAAGAAAGGAAGCGGTTACTAAAGATCAGTCTGAAGGACTACTGGTTCCGATGGTCGAAACGAACTGTTAAGATTGACAATTTTACGTTTTCAAGTTACCATTATATAATATACGGGCCCCATCTGGAACATGGAAGTTTCTCTCAACTCCTGTAGGCATTGAACACCTTCTCGTAAAAATTCTATGGTGTTTCTTAAACTCTGAACACTGCACACCGATTTGTCTAAGCAGTGCTCGCCATTTGGAACGGCTGGACTGGACCGCGCGGGCCTGTACCGAGCGCATTTCTGCAAGACGCCAACGGCAGACACACAGGGCCACACCCCACTGATGATCACCAAACAAACAACGTCATTACTGCCGCCCGTCGAGCACAATGACCCACAACAACCGCTCGTCACGAATCATGTGATTTTAATCGACAACCCTGCCTGCTCTCGGATCAGATAAGTACACAGTTCGAACGCTGCAGCGGGCCAATAGTTTCAGCTTTTGCCTGTTTCCCAGACGGCCACTACTCCAGTGCAGTAAAATCAGGCAAAAGGCTGGTCGCATATCAGCTGCAACGCACAGATGCCTTGAGTCAGATCGTCTAAGAAGAGTACTCTAAATACAGTAATCCAATCGATGTCCAAGGAAACTGCAATCTGTGCTACATTAACGACAGTATATGGACTACATCAAATACAACACTTCCTGCATAATTTTGTAACATGAAGGGGAAAGGGGAAGGTCATGATGCTACAAAGGCGCGAAAACTGCTGACAGCACAATCAGCGCGAAGAGGCCAGGACATGTTTTACACAATGATAGGAGAAACGGCAACTTCAGACCATGGAAAATCATTGGGAAGATGAGCTGCCGTATTGCCACGGGTTGAACTCGATGGAAGTGACATCTGTCTCGTCGGCAACATCAGAGCTGTCTATGGCAGCCCTGTGCTCAGCGTACTTGCCATTGTATTCATAAACCTCCAGGTCACCCCAGGGTGTTGGGGTGACTTCATTCGTCATGTTAAACCATTTCGGTGTGAATTGATCGCCCTTGGCCTCTCGGGTTCTTTTCTCAGCTCTCTGTAGCTCCTCAAGCCTGAAAGGATCCATAAACACAGGTGTAACTGGAAGGCAGGCAGAGAGCTCAAAATGGAAGGACAATCCCAAGGTTCTAGTGTTCACAACAAGTGGTGAAAATTCCAGAAGAGGGGGGTTACCTGCTCTTTTCTGCACCGGATTTAGACATGTCACCCTTCTCAAGTGCGTATCTATCAGGCCTCAACCGCGAATCAGATGCCAATAGCTTCTTAGGTGCTGTATCAAAGCTATTAATTTTGTGTGCGAAGTATGTATACTGGTACTTGTCGTTCTGTGGTGCAGGAGCAACTCTCCAAATCTGTTGTAATAAGCATAAAGTATGTGAAATTCAGTTACAGACTAGCATTGCATGAAATAACCAAAAAATAAATAAATCCTCCGTAGTACTGAAAAGTGGAAGATATTATGACCTCCTTTAGTTCAGAGCCTGGAAGAGGCTCGCCTTCTTGATCACATGGTTGGTAACTCATTGATTGGTTCCATTTCCCTGTGATCATTATTTTGGGTTCTTCTGCTGCACTGAATACATACCCATCGATCTCATATCGGCCAGCCCTGAAATGTACAGCAAATTGAGACAGGGCTAGACAAAGCATTACAAGCTGGACCTATGATACATGTGAGCAAAGGAACGTGATAAAAATCTGAACGCACAGTTCCACCCTACTAATGAACAGTACAGAGAAGCAATTCAATGACTGGAAACAGCAACTTTCAAATGCAGCAGGAAAACTGTGATCAGTATCATACCCAAACCAGCCACACGGCTGGAAATATAGCACAACTTTGTCTCCAGTAGTCAGGTTTGTCATGACCATCTCTCCAGGTGAGTCAATCCATGTACGGCCAAATATCAGGTTGTTAACCTTTGTTGGTGGTGGCACCAAATCCAACACCACACCAGATTTTTTAAGTGTCACTCTCGTCCTGTGATATGAAATTTAATTACAAGGATTAGATTTACATAACCGATTTCAATGCAATGCTCAAAAAGGCTTGTAATTTAGTCCATAAACTCAGACAAACAAGTCTTTTACGACATGCAGGATCTGGAAACAATAATACAGTTCAAACAATTCACCTTCCCACTGGGTAAATTTCCACTGAATTTCCCAAGAACTTGGTCTTCACCTTAGACGTAATGTCATACGTAAAATGCTCATTCTCACAATGAGCAGCACCCATTGGAGGATGATGACTTACCTGAAAATATATCGGTAAACAAAATTACCAAAAGTAACATGCTGTAAACAAATACAGAATTAACAACATAGATTAACATAAATTATTTACACTAAACGTATCGGCAGTAACAGCTTCGTATCACTAACCTGCTCAGCAAGAAATGTAATCCCCTTATGGTTAACCATCTCATAAGTCTCTCCAAGGATTGGATTGAAAGGCTTCCATGTACGCTGGTATGCAAAGTAGACCGAAACAGCCCACGTAGCTGAAAAGTTGGGTTAAAAACTCAGCTAACCAGAATTTGCCACTACACTTGTGTTGCAAAGGATGTAAGGGAGAAACTTACAAGCATATACCATACGCATGTATGGATCCTCACACTCATCAGCTTTGTCTAACAAATCACAGTATTCCATCAACTGCGTTCAGTAGGAACAGCCAAAAACATTAGAAAGCAATTATAACATGATATAAAGATTATGTTCTGTATGAGGCTCAGCCAAGAACACATACAACAATACATAAATGAAGTAGTAACTAAAAAAGGGCAGCCCGGTGCACGTAGCTCCCGCTTGCGTAGGGTCCGGGGAGGGTTCTGACCACTTTGGGTCTTTTGTACGCAGCCTTTCCCTGCATTTCTGCAAGAGGCTGTTTCCAGGACTTGAACCCATGACCTCATGGTCACAAGGCAACAGCTTTACCGCTGCGCCACGGCTAATTAGTGACTAAATTACAGATTTTTCAGACAAACTAAAATGCTTTAACATCAGCATTATCAGGATGTCCTAAAAGTTATTTTGTTTCCGATTTTCAACAGTTGACTAATGGACTCACAGTCAACCCAAGTTTAACTGCCAGCAACAGCACATAATGTGAATCATCATATAAGTAATTACTGAGAAACAAAAGCAAACCATAAGGTAACTTGTAACCTCATTAAATCTTACATAAGTAACAGTTTGGAAATGGGGGGAAATTATTACTACATTGTACACAGTTCATAATAAGCCAATAAGTATAAAGGAACTTTAAAGTGCAGGATCAAACTGCAGACACCCCCTTCATTCACAATTAGAGTACCAACCTCTGCCATTTTCTGAAGCATTGTCATTGGCTCAAAAATGATGACTGGAAGGGTCACAAGGGATGTAACATCTGCTCCAATGTACTGATGCATCATCTTCCAATAACTATCACGATCCTGCAAATTAACTGCAGTGTAAGGAACCAACCGTAGAAAGTGGAGTAATTAACAACATCAAGATGAACTGAAGTACAGAACCAAAAGACTGGCTGGATTATTTAGCTTCATTCATGATTCATGAACCAAGAATATCAGTGATAACTCCCCATACTCGAAAAATGCACAACCTGACAGTCATTAGTGATTTCTCCCTAATAAACCATGATGCAAACGATCATAGGTCCAGGGCGGCGAAAGGAACTACAGAAATAACGTTCGATGGAGGCAGAATTCTAGAAGATAGACATCGATCTCTCTTACTATTACCACAACTTAGGGAATCAATAGCAATACAAATTATCATGACTTGACAGAATAATACGTCAATGAGACTGTTTTTTAGTTTTAAATTCAATCCTTTTTATATGCCCATTCACAATAAATGAACGAACAATCATGCAAATCACTCTACCCTCCATGAGGCATGAGCAAACCTAGATAGTCAAGACATTCACATCAGTAACATGTGGCTTAGTCAATTATCTAGGGGTAGGGTCCCCTTAATTGGGTCAATAGACGACGTTCTAGCGACTAAAAGCACATATACCATACACACAATAAGCCAGGATGAAATCTCACAACCGAAATCAATCAGTAAAGTAATAAAGTGAACCTGTGTATAGCTAGCATGTAATGAGGAAACAATTCTGAGATATATGAGACGGTAATGTGGTGATCACTGAGTGTTCAAGGGTTTTTTGACGTCAAAATATCCAGAAGTAGAATATACTAGCGCGCTTATGAAGAGTGCAGTGAAATTTACGAGAATATTGAAAGCTAGAAAAAGTGTAATTCAGAGTTTAGGTATTCTGTTAGTTAATTGTCTGTTTTGAACACAAATGGTTGAAGTCAACATGAATATTTTGTGGGAACTGATAGTATCTGTCGCTGTTCCACCAGATATAAACCCCACCCACCACCCCAAAACAAACACCTTTCCAAAAAAAAAAAAACATGTGCCACTCAGTATCCATATACTTTTGATTGATGTTTGGCACATCTGATTCTAAATTTTTTTTAAGGTTTACATAACACTTCAACTCACCTCCTGCCTCCACCTTCCCCGCAGAGCCTCTGCTTCGGCATCGTCCGTGCCTCCATCGGGGTTAATGACCTCAAGGCCTTCGTACCCGAGCAACCTGAGAAAACATTGCATAAGTGTTTATATAAAATACCACGCAACCACAAACTGTTTCCACAAATACAAAACAATATCTTTACCATGGGGACCAACAACAGTCCATTGACCACACACATATATCACGTGAATTCGAGCGCAGAAAAGGCAATGCATAAGCACAAAGGTAACGGAAAACGGGCTCAACTTCAGGACAAAGTGAAGAGACGCCAAATGCCGTGCACGTCAAAGGGTTTTTCTATTTTGAATTAGGTCATACTTAAATCAAGGTTCATTCCTTGGCGCCACACCGTATAGTCTTTGAATTCCACGTTTGCATACTGCCTAAATCTCAAAATGGCAATAAGTAACGTATCAACTTGAAGGCATTGCATGCCTGACAATGGGTACATAAAAGGAACTATCACTCAACCGAGTATCCACTTTGTCACACTTCAATGTGAAGTGAATCGATGGCGTTACGTTACATATATAGGGCTAAGATCACTACATAATTCACAAAGCTACTAAATAAACCTAAGGTCAGTAAAGCCCCTAGCTTTGCAACTTAAAACGAAAATTCACGCAATTCGGCAGAACCAAGGGGCGGGGTCAGCACCAGCAGCTGGGATCGGGCGCGACAGCGCCAGATCACGAGGCGTAGAGGCTCTGATCCCCACCGATCAGCTCGGGCAGGGCTGTAACGACTTGCCCCCGAGCAAATCGGACTAGCTGCAGTTGGATCTGAGGAGAGAAGGGAAGCCGGCCGGCGGAGAGACTCACCCGTTGCGCACGGCAGCGCCCAAGCTGCGCATGTAGGAGAAGAACCCGCCGCCGCCGCCAGAGGAGGCGGCCCCTCCGCCCTGGTCCTTGGATCCCATCGCCGGCGATCTGCGAGTAAAGAAGGGAGCTTCCGCCGCTCACCGGAGAGCGCGCAGTAGGGGAAGGCGCTAGGGTTTGGGGAGGTCGGCGGCCGCGGCTACCTACGTACGAAGTATATGTGGGGGAAGGGGAGAGGAGCGGCGGCCGCGATGGCGACGTCGCCGCGTGGAATACGAACGCGGAGGAGAAATTTGGAACGGTCGCGGGAGGCGAGGGGAGAAGCGGGTCAAGCCGCCGAGGCGGTGCCTGTATTAACGAACCGGGCCGGCCGCAACGTGGGCGGCGAGATGACCACGGTGCCCTTACTCGTTTCCAATTCCGCTTCAACTAATTTCCATCAGTAGCCATCTCAAAAGAAAAAAAAAACATCAGTAGCTGCGTAGTGCATGTCTCTCCTGCAAAATTTCAATCTTGTTGATAATAAAATTTTAAAAAATAATTACTCTGTCTTTTTTCCCAAGGAGTACGAATTTTCCACTGTTACAAGTTGATCTACTGAGGAAAATTCGTAACAGTTTCTTGGGAAAATAATATAAGCTAGTTAAGGTTTTCTAGAAGGAGAATAAAGTCAACCAGAAAGGTAGCCAGCAAACTTTCGTTATTGTGAATCTCTGGCTGATTAGTCGCTGTTGATGCTTACGAGCTGTCCTTCCGAGCTGGTTCTCGATCATTGATCGCACGCTGCCAAAACCGCATCCGCACATGCAAAAGCTGGCCACACAGGCTGCTGCATCTTCGCTGGAAGGTGGGCCTTTTTTCTCTGTGGTTCGAAACCACGATCCCAACGCTTATCAGCCCAAGTGGGCCACTCTCTGGAGTCCCACATAACCCACAGTTTGTGTACAAGTCCGGTCCACTCCAGTAAGCCCACACGTAGTTCCCTGCGAGTGGAGCTGGGCTGGTAGTACAGAGTAGAAGCAGGCCTGCTCCCGGACATACCAGCCCATTTCGATCGCCTTTTCAGTTTTTGATTCGAGACACAGTTTTGGCTTTGCTCGTGGACATGTGCGGCTGCTAAATCCGCCGGAAACTGTCTCGAATTCCTGTTCCTTTTTTGATTAATCAAGTGTGGTGTCTTCTCCAAAAATGAAAAAGAACAGTTACATTTTTTCCATGTACCCGCAGCACCTTGGCCGACTGCACATCTGGACGCCCAGACGTGATCTCAGCTTTGACCATGGATGCGGCGAGTTTCCAGGTTCCCCAGGGAGGCAGGCAAGGAGCTACGCGTCGCGCGATGCAGGGAGCTGGTGGGAGGCATCACAACGTCGCACGCGGCGGTGGCCGCCGGGGCACCAGATTCTGGGAGCCCCGAAGGGACGGCGACCCGGACGGGCCCGCAGAGGGTGTAGCGTCGGCAAATGCCGTCCGCTGCCAATTGGCCATTTGCCGGTGGCCACATGATATTACTCACTACGCACCCGGCTGCAAGTCGGCCTCATGATGATGGGGTTTGACGCTCCGCGTGACAGGACGATCGCGAAGAACAGTTCCTTTTGTCGAGTAATGTCGTAGTGGATCTTATGTAAAAGTTTTCACCTTTCTGTGAGGTTCGTCTGTTTTTTAGTTGAAAACTTACATTTCATATCATCGTAAAATCATGCTAGTGTTCATATTTTACTGTTTAAGACATAACGATGGATGTGCATTGTAATTTGAGTATTTTTTGTGAAAAAGAATTTTATTAATATTAAAGTTTATTACATTCGCTGATTACAAAAGCATCTATAAAAGCAACTCCAAAAGCCTAGTCAAATCTCACTCTCTATATTCTTATTTAGTTATTTATTTAGTAAAGATTCATTATCCATATTTCTGTACACTCCAACAGACTAGCAATCAGACTCTTTATATACATTTTTTTTTCTTTATCCATTCGGCAGCAAGCCTCCTCCACCTTCCCGCGACGCAGGCGTCCGCGCGTCCTTCCCGACGGCACGGCGCGGCTCGACGGCGTCGTCCTTCACCTCCCTTCCTCACCTCCCGTCCCGCTTCCTCCACCTCCCCCGGCGCAGCACGGCCGAGTGGGAGGACGGGAGGGTGAAAGCACGCGCGGGAGGTCGTGGATGGCGAGCGGATTCACTCAGGAAAAATGGCTAGCGGGAGTCCGGAGATGCTGAGTTGGATGGAGAGTTCGTTGGATGAAGTTTTTTGCTGTTTTTTTTTTTACCGAACTAAAGAGATTTAGGTAGACTCTTGGAGTTGCTCTAAATAACTCTAACTTTATTGATATGAAACTAAAATAACTCGAAAGAGCCGTATCATCTAGAATTGTCATACCAGACGATTATACCATAGACAAAAACTGCGATGAACAAACACAACCATCTTCTTAATTGAACAACATGGAAATCTTTCCTCGCATCACGAGAAGATCTGAATCCCTTGGAATGAGTTTATTTAGTAGAAAAGTTATATTAGTGGATCCGATTTTCCACGGTATTCGCGCAAAACATCGTACGGTACCAAGATCAGTGGACATAATTTATTACTCACTCGATTAGATCAATCACCCTGTAAACCAATTGAAGGGGAAAGACTAACGGCAGTTTGCATCAATCAGGCAGTTTGCATCAATCAGCGGCCGTTCTCGTGCGCCACACATCCTCCTCATTCCTCGCTCACTTCTGCCTCGGCCGCAACGAGCGGTGGTGACCACACGTCGGAAATCAGGAAGGCGAGCGGCATAAAATATACGGAGTGGTACTCGCTAATGCAGGGCCGGCGCTGCACCGCCATTGTGGTGTTGACAGTGTTGTACCGGACCTGTCCTTTTTTATAGCCGCTAACGTGGTCGCATCATGAGTGCCGTGCCAGATGCGATCTCGTGCCCCCCATATTCTGCGAGGAGAGATCATGAGCTAGTACTACAAGGCTGATCAGAAACCAATTTTTCTCCAGCCGCAAATCACCGGTCGCCGGGCCCCACCGGCGCCGCCGTGGTGTCGCGCCGCTACTCGGCCGCGGCGCCGCCCCGCGCGATCGTATTTTTCTACCACCCGATCCATCCCGCCGCTCGCGGCGCCGGATCGACGGCGCGGATGGCGCCACGCTGCCCAGGGCGGGCCCCGAGAAGGTCCGGACGCCCACGGTTTTCTTCTCATCCCGGGCCGCGCACCGTCCCCGTATAATTCTTTTTGGATTTGCTCCATCCCCGTGCGCCCGGGTGTCCATCTCGAGCTGCATAACGTCGTCACACCACGCACGCCCAGCAGCAGCAGCAGCGGCGCCGGCACCGCCCTTAGCGGCAGAAGCAGCAGCGGAGGCGGAGGCGGAGGCGGAGTAGGGCGTCCCTCGGGGATCGGATTGGGGCGGCGGTTCGAGCACCGGGCTTCGTCGTCGGCGTCTCCTGTCAAGCTAGCTAAGGTCAGCCTCCCTCGCCCCCTGTCCACTTCGGCTTACTCGAGCCGCGCCTTTTCTTCACTTTGCCGTGCAAGTTAAGGAGAACGGTAGGCGAGCTTAGTTTTTTTCTGGGCGGATTCTGGTGGCCTGATCTCTGGGATCCGAGGGGTAAGGGTGCTGCGATTAATTCTGACTGCTCCCGAGCTTTGTCCTCCTGAAGATCATTAAGAGATAGCATTTGTGGTAAGAGAGGCAAAGCAGATTACGCGGTTGATGCAGCAGTCCATGTGACTCGGGTTAATCGCGAGCGGAACAATGCGGCGCATGCCCTTGCGCAGTTAGCTAGTCGCATGCCCTTGCGTAGTTAGCTAGTAGGATTGTTAATGCAGAAAACGCCCACTTGTATTGCCCAACTAGTTGAAACAGAATGTAATATGGCTCCTTGATCAATAAAGCTTGCGATTGAAACCTCAAAAAAAAAAAAAAGAAGAAGGGGGATGAGGGAGGATCTGATGTTTGGTTGCTTCTTTGTCACGTGGTAGCGCGAATCATGCTAGTGAAGGTAGTTTTTGCTGTGATCAGATAAACAGCATCAGTAGTCATCATGCCTTCTGTAACTTAGCTCCCCTCCATGACTTAAATTAGGCTAGTCGGTCAAACAATTGCTTTTTAGCTCGTCGAAGAACTAGTCGTTTCGCCCTACTATTGATTAAATGAATATCAAATATGTGTGGCTTATTGTGCAAAATTCATCATTGTTGCTGCAGATTGCTGGTACCTATAAAGATTGTTGCGTTTAGGAAGATATTGGAGGTCATTATCAATGGGACTGGATGATTCCTATGGCGAGCTTTCCGGCATCTTTTGTGGGGGCCTGTCTTATGATAGTTACACAGACCACAACATCTCGAGTGATTATTTCAGGTTCCTTGATTCACAGCCGGAAATCGTGCCGCAGGTGGTCGCAGAACCCAGCTCCAATCCTTCATCCTCCATGCCGAGGACCAACACTGAAACTGACAACCCGGAGGATTGGGAGTTCATCTCAGATGAGTCCCTCAACTATATTAGTCGGATGCTCATGGAGGAGGATATTGATGAGAAAGTCAGCATGTACCAGGCAGAGTCAGCGGCTCTCCGTGCTGCTGCAAAGCCATTCTACGACATTCTTGGGCACAAGTTTCCACCGTCTCCTGATCACCAGCCGATCCCTTGGTCACTGGACAGTCCTGCTGAAAGTGGCAGTAGCAATCATGCACAGTCCTTGGCTAGTACTGTTACTAACAGCAGCACCGGTGGTGCAGTGGACAGCAATCAGCGCTATTCTGAGCAGTTGGAAACTTATCGAGGCCTCCATGGTCAGTCTTCTCAGCCGCTTGTTGGTCCGTCAAGTGACTCTTGCATTCGAGATGACGTGCTAGAAGATCCTTTGATCACAAATGGACGGATCCCTGAGTATTTGTTTGAGAGCCTTCCAACCTGGGATTTCAGGAGAGGTGTTGAGGAAGCACAGAAGTTTCTCCCGGGTAGTGATAAATTAGTGACTGATTTAGAAGCTATTTGTGTTGGCAGACCCCAAGAAACAAGGAAAGATGTTTCTTTGGGTGCCAAAAAGGCAGAGGTGTTGAATTCTAAGAAAAACAGACAGAGTGATGACCTTGATCTGCTGGAAGGTCGGAATATTAAACAGTCTGTATTTTGTTCTGATGAGCCCGACTGGATTGAGATGTTTGATGATTTGCTTCGACAAACAGAGAAGAAGGCAACTGTTTTGCGAGAGATGATGCGCAATGAAGCTTCCAAGAATTCCCAGGTCACTCAAACGAAACCAAGTGGACCACGTTCACGGGGAAGGAAACCAACAAAGAGGGATGCGGTGGACCTGAGGACCATTCTTATACACTGCGCACAGGCTGTGGCAGCAGATGACCGCCGAACTGCTAATGAGTTGTTAAAGCAAATAAGGCAGCATTCCAAGCCAAATGGTGATGGCACCCAGAGGTTGGCACATTGCTTTGCAGATGGTCTTGAGGCTCGGATGGCCGGGACAGGAAGTCAGCTTTACCATAAGCTTGTGGCAAAGCGCACTACTGCTTCTGACATGCTTAAAGCCTACCATCTTTATCTGGCAGCATCCCCTTTCAAGAGACTTTCATATTTCCTTTCGAATCAAACAATCTTGAGCATGACAAAAAATGCAACGAAGGTACATATCATTGACTTTGGCATTTACTTTGGCTTACAGTGGCCATGCCTAATCAGACGTCTCTCCAAGAGGGAAGGCGGTCCGCCAATACTGCGTATAACTGGAATTGAT
Organism: Eragrostis nindensis; assembly: GCA_012490785.1. Lineage (NCBI taxonomy): Eukaryota > Viridiplantae > Streptophyta > Magnoliopsida > Poales > Poaceae > Eragrostis > Eragrostis nindensis. Next base: position 72,150 of record JAAXCT010000374.1, on the reverse strand, counting down.
GTACCTCAGCCAGGTTTCCGGCCTACCGAGCGAATCGAAGAGACTGGACTGAGGCTTGCAGAATATGCTAGGAAGTTTAATGTCCCTTTTGAATACCAGGGAATAGCGTCAAAGTGGGAAACCATCCGTGTTGAGGATCTCAAAATCGGTAAAGGTGAAGTGGTCATTGTTAATTGCCTGTACCGGTTCAGAAACCTTATTGATGAAACTGTTGCTATAGACAGTCCTAGGAATAGGGTGCTCAACACCATAAGGCAAGTAAACCCATCAATTTTCATCCATGGAATTGTGAATGGTTCATACAGTGTTCCCTTCTTCATCACACGTTTCCGTGAAGCATTGTTCCATTTCTCTGCATTGTTTGACATGCTAGAGACAACTGTCCCAAGGGATGATGCCCAGCGTGCACTTATAGAGAGGGACATGTTTGGCCGAGAGGCACTTAATGTCATTGCATGTGAGGGCTCGGACAGAGTTGAGAGACCGGAGACATACAAGCAGTGGCAGGTGAGGAACCTTAGGGCTGGATTTGTTCAGGCTCCACTAAACCAAGAAATTGTGATGAAAGCCAAGGACAAAGTGAAAGACATTTATCACCAGGACTTCGTCATAGATGAGGACAGTGGATGGCTCTTGCAAGGCTGGAAAGGAAGGATAATCTATGCCATATCTACATGGAAGCCTAATAAAAATTAGGTCCATGGTCTCAGGGTGTCAATCAATCTGTATGTCACCTATTCCATTGTTGGAGGCGGCTAATTCACAATCATGATATATTTTAGCATTTGGAGCTTGACAATGGAACCTGGATGCTCAAGGTATGCAATGATCTAACTTCAATGTATTTCAGTATTGTTGGTCTAACGGAGCTGTTCTAATAGTAGCATAGTGACAATAACCTGACAAGTTTCATCTCCAGGAAATGGCTTCAGGATTGAGCGAAGTCACTATTTCTCTGCACCAGGTCAACAAGCGAGCTTTGTCAGAATTCAGCGCCAGTTACATGGATCTGGCAGGTATTAAGCAGATATTGACCTCTCTCTTGGCCTTGGACCCTTGGTACTATCACTTTATTTAATTCATAGTTTTCTCTATTCCGGTTATTCTATGACCATCCTATTAGCAGTGACCAGATCGCAGCTTCTATATTAATTAATTAGCTAGCCACCGACCCAGCTTTTATTTTTGACTTTCTTGTATCCATCCATGTTATTAAACATGAGTTGGTTTCAGCATCAGCAAATAAAATGTTCCTCATGAGTAAGCACAAAGCATCTACATTTGTTCTGTGAGAATGGCAGGTGCTGTTTGTGTGTACTTCAGTCAGTACCTAAGGAAGTGCTTTGCTCCTTGATCTGTCCACCCTGCTGCATCTTATTATATATTTTTTTCAGAGAGTTTTGCATGCTGTCGAATACTGACTCCTTAAACTTCAATGGCGCACTGGTTGAGAATATCAACAAAAAGCAATGCCACTAATATACATAGTACTTACTTTTCTGTCTAGGCAACTAGTGAATGGTGCCACCACACGACTTGATATCATGATTGCAACCACCATCACCATATCTCCATATAATAATGCCTTCTTTTGTCTGACCTGTTAATCGTAGCAAGCTGATTTGACCATTTGTTCTTGCATTGACATTTAAGATCTATTTCTTATGTATGCCGAATTCAGTGCAATCTTTGCACTGATTCAATTGATGGCCTTCGTATTTTACTGATGAGCTGGAGTAGAATGCAGAGGACACAAGGGACATCTGGTTATAATACTTTGCATAGTTCACCTGTAACCATACGAGACCTTCCCAATCATACAAAGATAGAAAGAAAAAAAAAACCATAAGAGACCAAGATTGAGCGCCATGGCCACTATAATGACGTCATGTCTCAGAAGAAACTTGAGGCAAACCTAGCGGACTCTTTTTTGCGAAAGGAGGTCCAGTGTCCTACCAAACCTTCTCTCTTCTATCCTATGAAAGCTTCTTTCAAGTTGACTGTTATCTTATAGGCTCGTAAGTGACAGAGTTGTCTGAGTCTGCTGCCTATATCGTCACGGTGTCTGTTTCCTCACCTCAATACCGTACCGAAGACGAGAGCTGAGCGACGGTGATCACTGACGCCGCTAAATCAATTCGAGCCAGCACAGAACAAGAGGGCCGTGCATGTGAAGCAGGGAAAGGAAAATAAAGTTGACGAGGACATGGAACCAACTGGGGCTTGTGAGCTGAAAGGAGAAGCCCGTCGTGATGTCTCCTGTCTGAAGATTTCAGGTGTTGTTTTCCCCATATGTGATCCGTAGGTGTAAAGGGAAAGCAGCAGGCATGAGAGGCTCATGTTTTCCCCCATTCAGTGGGCACCTATATCAGCTGATTAGCTGCTTAATTTATGAGAACAGTTTAGTTTGGCCCTAGCTAGTTTTAGGTGCCTATAGAAGGGGCAGTACAGGATTGAAGAGACCCTTGACATTGAGGCTGAGTCTCCCTCTCCTTCACTTCCTAGTTTTGAGGCTTGTGCAGTTATATAGAGTGTGTGTGGCAAGGATCAGTTTCAGGATTTCAGCTAAAAGTCTAAAGCACGGTCAGGATGGAGAGTTCGTGAGCCGATTTATTGGCTGCACGGGAACGCTACTGGATCAACTTGCATGTCAGGCGTGAAGCATCTTCTGGCCTCACGCAGCTGGGTACCAAGTGAAACAGACTTAATGACCAAGTGAAGAAAGCTATATTCTACCTACAATAAAGTTGTTTTTTTTGTTTATTTTTCCCGGAATCTACAACAAAGTTTTCTGAGGAAATTCCTGTGATCAGATGGGCCGCATCAAGCGGTTACGTTAGTACAGCCCATTTATAGACCAAAGGCCATAGTGTAACTCTTGCTGGCTTCGTAATTGGTGAGGTGATCTAGGCTTTACTTTTTGGCCCATGAACATACATGTCGGAAACAACACGCACGGTTTGTTTTTTTTTTTGTGCGATTATGCACGGTTTGGAGATTTACGTGGCGTGGAAATTACAGTCAGGTTGTGCAAAGCATTTCGAAACAATCACTATAGTGCATGTCAACAGGGACAATGTCCACAAAATATTAGAGTGGATGGCTGTCAGTGTTAGCTTGATTTGTTGCCATTATCTTTTGCAGACAGCTTCCCAGTGTAGAATAAATTATCTCCAGCACGTTCTTCGGTAGATATATTTTCTGGGTTTCTAGGGCTTTCCGATGTATAAATAAATTATCTTCTGTACGTTCTTCAGTTGATACACTTGAAAATCGATTGGTTAACTCTTCGATGTGGGAAAGCTTGGGGGACTTTGTGCGTTAACCGAACCTGATGCGACATTCCAACGCCTCTGCGTTTCAAAGTGCAAGTTCATACAAGTAGCCCCAAGAACGATCATTTCACTGTGCTTTTCAGCTGGGGTTACGCTTATCCGACGAAACAACAAAATCCAGAGCTTGATGATTCCATGACTAGTGACAGGTGACACACGACAAAACAAAAGTATCGCCAAATGCAGCAGAAACTGCGAACACATCTACTTCAGCCATCCGATCGTTGGCCGCAATTATGCGAGAGCGGGGGACGAGATCGATGTCGATCGAGCTTGTGTGAACCAACGGACGCGGACGCCTGCCTCCCGGCCCCTGTCTTGTTTCGCATGGTGGCCACGAACATCCAGTTCATCTCACACGTACCACTCCTCTCGCGTCCCCCAGCTCCGTCTGAATTAATCCACGGAAAATCGCAGGCCACTAGTGCAGGCTTCCGGGATAAGCGCTGAGCTGGACTCTGAATTTGATGGTTTCTAGCTGAGCTAGCTTGATCAGTTCCGGCAATCTTTTCTCGCGCAGGGGCAGGCACCTAGCCCACTTCGGTTGTCTCGTAGCTGCCTGACTTCTAGTACTATAATTCTTCTGTTGCCATCACGGGCTCAAATCATTTCCTGGCAATTACAATCGCGAGACAACTACTCGTGGTGTATGATTTGTTTTCCCTCTCTCTCTTAAATGCCCCTCATGGTTCTGAGCTTTTAGTTCATCATGATCATCAGGTGTGTTTGGAGAAACTTTGAGTATGAACAAATCCATATATATTCAGCCCCCTGTATTCCTGCTGGTCATCTTCAACGGAGCGATCAATATAGACGATCACATTCTGAAAACACACACACACACACACACAGAGAGGATGATCCACGCGATGAGTTGCACTTGCACGCATGTCTTCATTTCTAAGAACAGTACAAAGTCCTTTCATAATCTCATTAGAGATGGCGTGCATGGACGGTGCACGTCGATGAAAGGTAAAACTCAACCAATCGACGTAAACTAAACTGGGCGGCCGTCCTCCATCCGCCAAATATATGCGAGATAATACTGGCGAATAACAAACCAATTCTTACACCCACACGATATGCTAAACATCTGCTAGGTCCGCCCTCCCGACGGCATTAGCAGCCTCCACCCTCCAGCCCTAACTAATTCTAGTGTAGGCAGCAGCCACTTTTAATCAAATCTCTCCCTTTCAGCGAACACTTTCCGCCCACCGAGTTAAGGCACTGTCCAAGCGAACAAAGGCAAGAAACCAAAGACTTGCTCGTCGCAGGCCGTCAGTGAGTGAGTGGCGAGGACGCCGACTACGACGAGGCAGCTTGCTAGTGCTCCTCCTCCTGCTGCTGCTGCAAAGCTAGACGCGACGGCGACGCCGGTGGCGACAGCGACGCGGCCGTCGGTCCCCATCGCTGGTTTCGATCGGGCGCGACCAACAAAAAAAAAACGAGCGCAATTGCGGGCCGAAAGGTGCGCGACGGCGTTCCGGAACAGTCTCCGCTCGATCCACTGCCGTGCGCGCGAGGCCGACCGGCCGGCCAGTTAAAAATTTGGTCAAGTTTTGATGGTGGTCACTGCTGCGGTTTCGCCACTGTTACGCCACACCGAGACGAGACGAGCCGAGCCGAGGCGACGTGCGCGCACTTTCCGCGCTGACGAGTGAACGCCGCCCCGCGCGGAGTTAAACGATTTCTTTGTTTTTTATAGTACGCACTTCTTCTCGTTGTCTTCTTCGTTGCGTCCGTGCGTCGGTGCAACGCGAATTGGTGAGCCTCATGTTGCCGGATCCTGTCCCTCTCCTCTGCCATCGGCAACGTTGTCACTCCGGCCCGGCCGCCTCCTCGTTGACGTAGTCACGTACTAGCCCCTGCAGAATCCTTGGCCTTTGGCTCATTGGGACAAAGTGCCGTGAGCAAACCGTACGTATTTAATCTAATTATGTTCAGCCGAGATAAAATATGGCTTTAGGAAAATTTGCAATGAGCTCATGCGATTGAAATGGGAGGACTTTGAATTTCATGGTGTAAATCATTATATACGTGCCTGTTCTTGTTTTAGACACCAGTGTTGAACCGTTGACATTCCGCCAAGTCAAGTTTCCGTATTACTCTCTGCCGAAGTGTTGAACCGTCGAGGAGTGGCAACTAGCAGATTTTTTTAGTTCCCGACGAAGCTATCGGTCACTTGATACAAAATTGTGAGCTCGTGATTGCCTGGTTGGAAATAAAAATAAGCATTTGCGTGGACCTTGACCGATAATCATATAAGAGGGTAGAACTGAACCAATTGGAGACTTCATTTGAAGCCTTCGCATTAGTTGTGGAAACTTCTAAAATTCTCACAATAATGCAAAACATCTGGCACTCGAGTTTGACGTGTGATAGTGACAGCCATTGGATGTAACATGATCTAAAAATTACCAACCTCTACCATCAACAGAAGCCCACGTCCAACATATCAAATACTGGCATGCGGTGCGGCGGCCGTGCGGCGGCAGGGGCAGGCATGCGGTGCGGCGGCGGCGGAGACGGGATAAGGTGAGGAGCGGCTCAGGTGCCGTGGGGAAAAAAACTGAAAGACAGTGGGTCCCACGCTCCCAATCCCTAATATTTTGAGACAAAGGAAGAACCCCTCAATCCCTTACATAAAGGGATGGAGGGAGTAGTAGCTAAATTGGGAATAATAACATCATCAACAACAACAACAATATATTGGTATCAAACTTGATCTGAAATAGTAGAATTCAAAACAAAATTTATATAAAAATTATTTTTTTCTATAAAGTTTTGAGCTAAAATACTTAATAAAATGAGTGTACAACAAATACAGCCCATCAACAATTAAAGTTCATGTCAAAAATATTAGAAAAAAACTATATCAAATCCAAATAGAAATAACTATAAACAAGCCAAAATTGATTATACAGTACTTAGATTTTGATATATGCTTCTTTATATAAAGAAATATGATGGTCAAATTTTAGACAGATTGATATGTATTGTGCAACTTAAATATACTTATTCTTAGAGAGTACATATTAGAAAACGAGAACTCTTATAGGTTTCACAAAATTCAATTATTCACGTGTCTGTAAAGCGCTAGCCATGCAAGTATGGCACGGGTTTGAATCGTTTGATGTAAATAGAAGTCAATGATCAATTGCTAGGTGGAATACAGCGAGGAAGATAGTTGACGAAGCAAGGCGAGGAAGGATGAATGGAAGTCCACAATTGACCGTGCATCCTGTCGACTAAGCCATATCAGTTTGTAATGGTGTATAACACGGCGCTTCCCGTCGTCGTCTTTTACTTGCATTCTTTTTAGCCATTGGTATGCATGCCTGATATGGAGGATGGCTTGCAACTAGCTGTCATCACGTACGAGCCTCACGTGTGGTCTTGTTATATTGTTCGTCGTTGCTTTCTCACTTTTATTAGAGTCTGTTGGAGAGTGAGCAGAACGTCTACGATTCATATATGTGGTTTCTGCTTGGTATAATTCCAATCCGCGTGTTCATCCAACACCAAAATGAATGATGAATCAACCAACAGTCAGAGCGTACCAACAAATTAAATTGGGTATGAACACCGAAGACTTGCTGCTAAATTGTACGCTTGATTAGCCCATTTATTTGTTAAACATTTGCTGTCATGCTGATGTTCCCCTTTCGCATTTCATGTGTTTCACGCCGATGCCTAGACCGAGATCATGCTCTGACTTCGTCTCTATTAGGCTCTTAGTTTACAACTGCAAGATCTACGAGATATATGTGTATATTCAGCGCAATTCATACTCCAGAGATCAAAGGGAAAAAAAATGATATTGTGGTGTTACATCTTCATGTGAACATGCTAACGAACTTCGCAGAAATAACACGAATTCTTATTTTCCCCCACCCAAAGTCAAGCATTATTTAAATATCTATGGTTTCTGGTTGAAATTAACATCGATGATCCCTGTCACTTCGATGTCACTGGCTGGCAATTACATCATGTTGTCTTCACGCCATTTTACTAATGACAGGTCGCCGTTAACTATTGGGTGATGAACCTATAAAATAACCAGGAGTAGCTTGCCCAAGTATCACTGGAAAGGGAAATTGACGTGGTGACATTTCTGTGATCTTGTCTTGCCTCACAACTTGCGCACCAAATATTGCCCCTTTTAAGCCCCTTGTCGTAAACTTTATACTCCTAGGGTCTAGATGTCTCGTCGGTCATGTCATTTCCCAATAAAGTTTTCTTTCAGATAATGATTTGCCGATTAAGTACTGCAGGCAATGTTGTCAGATTCCTAGCATCAGAAGGTGGGATCTTTAGTTCTTGAGACTCTTTTCTGCACTCGAAAGATCATCAATGCTACTATTCTTTGGAGTCCATTGAAATGGTTTGCTTGACCTCTGTGTTTGCGAATCTGATAACACCATTTCGTCCCTTAATTTTTCTTCCCTAAAATATATATTTGGCCTTTTGAAAGCGGGAACTATCAGGACACAGCAAATTCAGTCAAGCTGTTGTTGCTTGATAAGCTGTTCGATTGAATGATATGGCCACACGCACACGGCAAGGCAAAGCTGAGACGGATGCAAACGCTATTGACTTGACGATATGTTAATTACTGCCTGAAATGGGGTAATTTCAGAGCAATCCACACTTTAACCGCCACCAGTTTCTCCTCTGTCACATCCCTGTTTGTATGCTAGCTCTCAAGTCCACGAGTGATGACATTGATGCTTTCACATGCTTCACGCATGGACCGTTCCAATCCCTCTGTGCTCTTTATTTTTTGCTTTACGTGTTACTCCTACCTCGTTTGCAGATTGCATATGTGGCTGTCGGATGGTTTCGAAAATCAATCTGCAAGTTGAACAAGTCTGCAAGCTAAAGGCACAGAAAAGGAAAAAAAACTTCAAAATCATGTTCTCGAAATTTCTTTTGCAGTCACAAAGATGATGAATTCCCTTGCACCCTTGCTGCACTTCTGAATACAGTGAGTCAGTGACCTTTGGCAGAAAAAAGGGTGCTGTAACTTTTAACCATGTTCTCCAAATTTTCTTTTGCGCTCAGAAAGATGATGAACTCCCTTGCATCTTTGCACTTCTTAATACAGTGAACATTCGCAGAAAAAGATAGCAAGGATGATGAAATCCTGTTCTCCTTATAATGGACAAGAAAGAGCCTCCTATCATCTGTTTTTTTTTTCATTTTTTAAAAACAAATACATACAAAGGCACAAAGCTTTTTGGCATATCATGACGGGAGCTATGGTACACGATTACACGGAATATCCGGCTTCCAGGCTTCCAGCCTTTTGGCGGTTTGGTGGCTTCGCCTAAACAGCTGCCATGAGCCCGACGTCTCAAAGAACAGGGGAAATGGAAGCGGGAGATTGGGCACCAGTTCAGTGGAGCAAATGTGTTGGTTTCTCTCGCTAACTCATTTATTGCTTCGGCTATATAAGCATGAGAAGAACATGCAAGTAAACTCCCATTTTCTTTATTATTACATCTACGCGTAATTTACAACCAGAGATCTGGCCGGTACATATATATATATATACTAGGACCATCCCAACATAATTATACCATCATCTAGTATTCCCCCCTTACATGCTGCACCCCTCCTGTGTGGTCTGAAAGTCTGAAACTGTCTGGCCCGGCCAATGCTGAGTCCCAACTGAAGATCACCAGTGTCTTGGCATGGCACGAGCGGCGTGATGATATGTGTGATCGCTGCGGTTGGCATCTCGTGAAAGAGAGAGTGTTCTGAGTTTCTGACGGTGCGTGCGCCGGAGGAAAGCGTGCTTTTTACGCGGTGACCGAGGTCTCGATGGCGACGCGGTCGGCGCCGTAGAGCACGTCCTCCGCCTTCTCGGCCTCCTCCCACAGCTCCGGCAGCGCCTCCCTGATGTTGTGGATGCTCTCCAGCGCGTGGTCCGCGCCCCGCACCCGCTGCGACGTGCCCACCAGCACCGTGTGGAGCCCGATCCGCTTCCCGGCCTGGATGTTGCGCACGCTGTCGTCGAAGAAAATCTGCAGGAAATTACCAAGCATTAAAGCTTCGGTCAGGACACGGTTTTCAGGCATATAGACAAACGAATGCGTCGACTTCTGGAACGAAGCGGTGCGTTGGGCTGTCAGAGCTCGATCGGAAACTTACAGCCTTGTGCGGGTTGACGTTGGCAAGCCTGAGCGCCTCCTCCATGGCGTCGACGTTGGGCTTGCACAGGACGGGCGTCTTGGGCAGCTCGTCGGCGGTGCCGGACGCGGCGAAGTGGCCGGCGATGTCGAAGATCTCGGGCTCGCCGTCGCACGGCGGGCACGGCGGGTTCAGGGTCTCGAAGCAGATGATCCCCTCGAAGCAGTCCTCCAGGCCCAGCCTCTGGAGGGCGCGCACGGCGTGGACCATGTCGCCGTTCGTGAATATCTGAAACAACAGCAACGATACATGGATCAGTTTCCGTCTCCTTGGTTCAAGAACGAGAACGTTTCAAGATTTTTTTTTTTAAGGAGAGGAGGAGGAGGAAGCTTACGAGTTTGCGGATGCGCAGGTTCTTGAGAATGTGCTTGAGAACGGGGTCGGGCTTGATGTTGTCGTAGGGCAGCCTGCCGTGAACGAAGGCGTGGTACTCGTCGTAATCGAAGCTGTAGCCGATTGCCTGGTTAACCAAAAGGGAAGCTGTTAATTACACTACTCTGCAACGGAGGTGAACGAAGAACAGCAGAATGGATCAGTATTTACCCTGAGGCCGGCCATCGTCGTGCCGTAGTTCTTGTAAAGCAGATTGCCCAGGGCTTCAATCTTGCTCTCGTCAATGCCCAGCTTCTCAACCATGTAATCTAGAAGAAATGGCAAGCATGCATTTAGTTCGTGTTCACTGCAAATTGACATGGTAAATAAAAGGCGATCGTGAAAGGAATTATTAGGAGAAAAACCTTACCTTCAATGTTCTTCTTGACATGGCCTGCGATCCCGGAGCTCATCGGGTACAGAGTGTCGTCGAGGTCTGCAGGCGAAGAACAGAGTCAGAGCCTATGCATTCCGTGAACGAAGGAAGAGACAGAGGAGGAAGAACGCAACAACAGAAAGAAACAAACAAAAAAAATAAGAAAGGAATGGACGGCGACGTCTTGCAGGAAGTAAGTGAGCAGCATCTTACCGAAGAGCAGGCAGTCGAACTTGGGCTCCTGGACCATGTGGCAGCGGTCTTCGAACTCCATGTCGCGGACGGTGGTGTGGAACTAGAAAGACGAGCTGCAGCAGAGACGAACCGAGGATTAATTAGCATGTCGTTTGATGCCTTCCCTTTCAAAATTTTAATTTTAACCATGTCCCATCCCGAGTTTAACTTCGATTAGCATATCCCATATCATCATTTCCCACCCCTCAAAACCATCCCATCATTCCCAGCAATTTCATCATTCTTTCATCAGAGCCCCAAACCGAGCCACATTTGCATCGAAGCCACGGCCAAGAACACGGGGCGTACCTAGCAGCTCAATCAAGGCTCGCGGGCCGCAATGCAACAGCGCTGCGCTGCGGGCAGAGCAGAGCAGAGCCGATGCGCAAGCACGGCGAGAGAAAGAGAGGCCTCGAGTCTTCAAGAAGAGCGCTCTTCTCCTAAAGGCGAGAGAGAGTGAGAGGCGGAGGGGGAGGAGAGGAGGCTGGGGTGCGCGGGTTTAAATAGGCCCGGGCCGTGGCGTCCCTAACCGGCATCAGCAGCCGCGGTTAGCCGCTGACCGGTCCAGTGGCGTGCGCTTGTAAACTCGTTAACCCCACTAGTTAATCGCCTCCGCGGCAGTGCCACCCAGCTGTCGCCCCATGACTGGCTATAACAAACCATAGGGGCAGTGATTTTTCTTTTCTGCCCGAACTGCCCCTCAATCCTTCTGGAAAGTTTGTGTTGCCCGGCCCCGGAGAGAGCAGGAGAGGAGAGGAATTTCGGCGAGACAGAAAAATTATGCGTGGGATTTGTGGTAGTATTATAGTATGAGGAAGTTGCTCAGAGGAGTTAATAGAGGCGACCTGGCCGGGCACGGGTGACGTGTGGCCTGAGGCAAATTATTTGGGCGCAGACTCGCTCCAAATTATAGGGGCACGGCAGCAATTATGTAACGCTAGAGATCACTACTACCTAGCCGATTGAATACCATAATTTATCAAATGTAGATGATGATGCTAATTGAGCGACAAGCAAACGAAAAGAATCTTGAGAGAAAAAAAATAGGATGAATGAAACGGTAACCCAGTTGTGGAAATGGTTGGCAGTAAATGCCGTAGGAAGGAGGGAATATCCAACGGGATAATCTTGGGATCACGGAGATATATATACATGGGCACGGAAAATCTAGGAATGGTTGGATCAGAGGGCCAAAGGGCCGCGTGTGGTTGTGTAGGCGTAAGGAACTTGAGCCGCGCTTCTTCCCTCTGCTAGCTGCGAACGGCGGTTTTGTTCTCTTCAATTTCCCCTCCGCTACGGACAGTCTCCTCCTTTTCTTTGACACGACTCCCTGCTGGGGTTTACACTTGTTAAATCCCCCTTTTGAAACCTGCACACTTGTCAAATTTCGCTTCGAAACATGCAACACTTGTCAGAGTTTCGCGAGGCGAATTTTCCCCTTAGATTCCGAGACCCGTGCTTGGTCTGTTTCTTGCTCGGCAGGAAATGCACGACCTGGCGATAGAAGGGAGCAGCCGAAGCCCGCAGCTACCTTAGCTTAGCAAGGTCAATGGGAAGTTGGGGACAGATTGCTGCTGCTACTGGTACAAATCATTTGGCAAGGCCAATAATTGGAGCGGATCATTTGATAAAACGCGGGCGATGGTCCACGTGGTGCGGGAAAATCACCCGATTTTCCCCTGGCGCAGGGTCCGACGCGTCAGTACCCTCCATCATACGCCCATAGTGATCCATGGAAAGAAGAAAAAAATGGATAGCGAGAGATAACCATCTTCACAAATATACTCCACCGGAACAGAATGAAAATCGAAAATTTCCGGTGCTGACAAAAAAATCCGTGCGCTCGCCGTTGCGTCGCGGTGCCGAGGCCAATGGGGCGAGGGAGAGAGGGAGCACCGAGCACGACCCCCGCGCTAGCGCCAGCGCGCGCGCGCACACACATTGTCCGGGTCACGGCGCGGGCAGGGTTGACATCTCTCGCGAGTCGCGACAGCACGGGGACGGTGCGCCTGCGTCGCGCGCCGCGTTGGGTGGCTGCGGCGCGCGCCCGCGCCTGCGCCACCCGTTCGCACGCCGTGGACCGGCGGAGGTGCCGTGATGTGGTGGCCGCGCCCGCGCGGTCGAGGAGCGCCGCCCGCTGGACCCCGTAAGTCGCGCGCGGGCAAGCAAGCACGGCGCGCGCCCAACTCCCGGCATCCTCGCGCACGTACGTACGAGGCTTCGCCACTCACGGTACGTGTCGTCGGTGCGAAGCGCGCCGTACGACGGAGGTGGTGCGAAGTGCGCGCTTCAAATTGAATCCGGCAGGCAGGCATGTGAGTGAGCCCCTGGCTGGCTGCCTGAGGTGTGAGCTCGCGACGCGTCCACGCTCCACGCCTCTCGGCCGGGACCGAGCGCGACGGGTGGATGGCGCGGCCCGTACCGCTGCCTCCTGTGGTGGTGCAAACACGCGGCCGCTGTCACGTACGCACGGAACGCGGATCGCTCGTTCGCTCATGCATGTCGACCAGGTTCGCGAAATATCTGGTGTCTTCGGGGCGAGGTCAAACGAGGAGGATCGGAGGATCATACCGGGGCATGGTGTGGTTAACAGCGCGCCTAGTATGCACCTACACCACAGACCGACAGATGAACCCGTGCGCCGTTGGTTTGCGTCCACCATCGGGCATGTGAGTTGAGCATCATACAAACGGGTAGGGTAGTACACTCTCGTTTACTAGTGGCAAAAAAGAAAGGTACGCGTACGAGTAGCACTGAGTATTGAATCCTATGACAACGAAACAATCTACGCATGCCGCGTGAATCAAAATGACTTCCACGTTTTGAAATAAGGCCTAGAGTTTCACTATGGCTAGGATAGTAGAGGCCAGGTGGCCAAGTCATGTTGGGTTTAGTTTAGGCACTACTTCCTCCGTCCATAAATATAAACATTTGTTGATATTCAGCTAACTCGTTTGACCACTCGTCTTATTCAAAAAAATTGTAAAAATACAAAAACAAATAAATCGAACTTAAAATATATTTAGTGATAAAACAAGTCATAATCAAATCAATAATATTCGTATAATTTTTTTGAATAAGACGAGTGATCAAAAAAGTTGGTTGAAAGTCAACAAATTTTTATATATGTGGACGAAGAAAGTAGCATGCAAAGGTCTACAACTAGGTTTGATACGTCCCTTTTGATATTGAATGCTACGAAGCAAAAAAAATATCTTAGAACACCTACAATAACACTACAATTCGAACTTAACAGCCTGGAGGACTATACTATGCTACTACCTGCCTCCGTAGCCACCATATGACGTCTAAATTCTCTCGAAACCCAGACTCTAGTTAGGCGCCATGTCGTCGTGCATGGAACCTGCTACTACAACAAAAGCACAAATATCTTTGGCACCTAGTACAAGGCCAGTACCACGGACGCGAACGCAGCAGCAGCTGCGTGAGATTCAAGCGCACCGCCAATAATTCCCGCAGCTGCTGCTGTGCAGCTGCCAGTGAGCTGCAACGCACACAGCAATGCCAGGCAGGCAGGCAGCTTTGCCGTACGGCACTAGCAATGCAGCACCAAACCGTGCAATTCCAACTGCACTTTTCGCCTTGTTTCCTCTCCCCGTTTCGTCCGGTAGCAGATTACCATGTCCATCCCGTCTTGAAGCGGCTGGTCCTCTCCTCATTCGTGTTCTGCCGCCTCCCAGGTGCTGCCGAGAGGAGACGAGACTTCAGAGTTGCCAATGCCGGGAAGAAACGGGAAGCGAGTCCACGTCGTAGTCCGGTTCCGGTGAGATTATTGTGAGAATACTAGTTGTATAAAAATACTACTAGCATAACTTCGCAGCCTCTTCGAGTCCAGTTCGGATGGCTGCTCCCGGGCAGAATTATTGGGAACCCAAGATAAGAACGACTTGTGCTTTGATTAACACTGATCCAGGGAACCATCCGGGGCTCAATAATTCAGAGACAGCACATCAGGCTATGGCGTGCAGCCAGTGCTCTGATGACTGCGGCTAATCATTGGCAGCCATTTGGGCGTATTTTGGTCCGGTCGCCTCCGTTTTTTAGTAGCTGACGATACTGCACGCGTCACGTAAACCTCCACATTAATATAACCTAAATAGTCCGCTGCCTCAAGTGTGTTGGACTGTCAGCTAATCAGCCAGCCATCAAGTCGACCTGGCACTGGTACGCACTGCTGTCCTTTTTTGCTGCTTGGAAGGAAGCAAAAATTATATATATGAGCTTTTAGTTCGGGGACGAAAATGGTTGCCGTGCGCAACTGAATGAGTTTAACTACAAGAAGACTGATCACATGCTAGCTGGAACAGTGATACACAGCCCAGCCAAAGCATCCATTTTCCGGAAGGTTGCTGGACTGGCAACAGTGACATGGCTACAGCAAAAGCTGAAAAAAATGAGATGCCGAATGGATTACTTGCCAAACATGTCTAGGAACATGTCTAGGAGCACGTGTATGAACCTGGAATAATTCTGCTCCCTGCGCGTCCTTGGCTGAGCACGCATCTTCAGCTAGTAGCATCTGCATCTCATATGGCGCCAGCTGCCAACTACCCCTCCGACTTAGCAGCCGCGGCAATGGCTGCTTCAGGCATGAACACACAAAATTCCTGCGAATTTCAGCAACAACCACACGTACAGGTAACACCGAGTAGATCAAAATAGTAAGTAAACGTGAAAGAACTTTCAATGATACAATACGGTCACAGCTGATTTGTACTGATCATAAACCGCGATTTCGTGGTGTGTACATACGGTGCTGCAGCAATAAATTTGACGACGACGACCTCGGCGAGGGCACGCAACGTCGCTGCATTGCGAGTCGTCTGCATGCATACTGCTCCAGGTTTTGTTTTATGCCAGTGATGGCTGCCCGGGGGTTTGTTTATCGGGGTAGTCAATTTTAAAGATTGGAAGATCCGCTTGGTCCATTTAGGACTGTTCAACCACTGCAGCCTCTAGGAGAGCTTGGACAACTATCCTATTGGCCTAATATATATGGCGATCGCTTTTGTTCACACTGCTTGTCACAGTAGTTTTGTACTTCATCGGTGCAATTTGATATGGTTAATATGTGTCAGCCTCATGCATGAGTGGAGTCGTCATCCATCAACTACTACTAGTGGTATTTCATTAATTGTCACCTTGCTCAACTGATAATAAATTTTGTTTCATCCATGAGCATTTTTCTTTGCGAAGTACATCCATGAGCACACATGCCTGCGTAGCATCGAAAAATAATTCAAATTCTAACATTTGGAAATTGGGCGAGGATCCGACAGACGCATCTAATTAGCAGGTTCCAGGCTCAACTCGTCTGAACCCCATATCACATGAGATTTCAGCGTAACCATCTCGTCGTCCACAAGGATGTTATCTCAAAACCGTCAGAAAGGACATCGATCGCCCGGTGCCGATCGTGTGTCGAGACACACAGTCGTGTGTGGAAAGATCACTGGTCGCGTTGCCAAAAAAAACAACTAGTTCTGACGCTTACAACCCGGCAGAGCTGGCGCGCAGTGGCCGCACCGGACGCCACCTCTGCAGGGGCCGGGTGCAGTGCACGATGGAGATCCGAGTGGGAAAAAGTGTACACGTGGTGAGCTGAAAGCCTCTGCTAATGTGGCTGGAATTGACATCTCATCATGGTGATCGGTGACTGCCGAGATGCGGTTCGTGAGTGGCACTTGATGCCCAGGGGCCAACCTGGCATGATACGGGTGATGTGTGCCCTTTGCTAGGTATAGGCGTTGATTCGTTCAGTGCTTGTTGAAGCATGGCCTTTCCCGCTCCTATAATTAGGTCAAGTTAGCTGTTTAATTTGTCCTTCGTGAAAAAGGGCATGGCCTTGGACCACAGATCGCAGAATGCGCGCCAGTGATGCATGACAATGTTGTCAACAACCCCTCTAGAGAAAGAGAGAGCACAGTGCATGTGGTACATTTCTCTGAACTTTTGAAGACTGAAGATGAAGTCTGAAATCTGAAGAAGACATGCCAAAGATTGTGGAGCAGAAACGTGACGGATTTCGTTTGCCTGCAGGGACTTTTTTTATGGTTGGCCTAGCTGGTATCTGTTGGGCAATTTGGAAATTGAGAAATAAAGTTTGTTTCGATAAAAAGTTTGTAAGGTCTTTTGCTAAGATCGTTTGCTACGCATGCACTGGGCAGATCTTACAGAGTGAGGAAGATGGACGAGCCCTTTCTGAAGGAGCAGATGTACTCCAGCAGTCGGCGGTCCAACACCACCCAAGGCAACCGCACCAACCCCCAGCCCCCCAACCCGGTCTCTATCTCTCTATCTCAATCCCCCTCCCCTGCTACAGTAGAGAGCCGGCGATTTCAGGCGACCCCCGCCCCGACGCTGATCTCTCGCTTCCCCCTCCTCCCCGGCGGCCTCGTCGGCGCCGGAGAGGGTGGGGAAGCAGGATCTTGTCGCGGGCGGGTTAGCTCTTAGCTGTAGTCTAGGTTAGGGTAGCTAGGGTTAGGGTTTCCGCCGTCTCCCATGTCGGGGGCGGGCGGATCTTTTGTCTCCTTCGGCGGATCTAGTGGCGGAGGCGTCGGCGACGACGGCGACCTCGCCGGTGATGCTGGGTGGAGTGTGGTGGTTCCGGTCGGCGGCGGCGAGGCGTTGGCGGCGACCTCGCCGGTGATGCTGGGTGGAGTGTGGTGGTTCCGGTCGGCGGCGGCGAGGCGTTGGCGGCGTCGTCGACATGGAATATGGTCCTCTCGGTCTCTTCCTCGCCCCACTGGTGCTCCACTCCGACATCGGCGGCGAGCCCGTGGAGGTGGGTCTCCCTGTGTGGGAGCCTTGTACAGGAGTCTTCGGTCGGCGCTCCTTCGTCTTCGTCTTCGGCGGGGCGACGCGGGAGCCGACGTTTCGAGTCAAGGAACAGAGGAGGATGCGGGTTTGACGGCAAGAGGAGGGTGGCTCGGGCTCGGCTTCCCTGCGGTGGTCTCCATCGTCGGCGAGCTTCGAGCCATGACCAAGGTGAGTTTGGGGTGCTGCCCCGGCCGATTGGGCGTCGGCTCTTGCGCATCTCGCCTGTTGGGGCGAGTGTCTTCACCGGCTCTTCAAAGCGTTTGCGCGACAGGGCCTTCTGGCCCCGGGGAGCTCGCCTTGGTCTTCGGAAGACGGCGGCCGGTCCTGGCGCTGCGCGGTGGCGACGGCGGCGGCGATCGGCTTCGATGTGCAATGGTCTTAGGGACTTGTTTGTGATTTTGTTGTTTGTCAAAGGCCTTTGTGGCAAGGACAGCTGTTCCTTCTGTATCCTTCTAGAGTATACCTGGGTCTGTACTCATATATGTACGTTTTCCTTACGTATTAATACATGTATGCTTTATCAAAAAAAAAAACACCACCCAAGGCAAGGGAACAGGAACGCCGACAACACCAAAAGAGAAATTACAAATGGATGAAACAATCAATATCCAACCCATGAAGAAGAAGGCAGGAGATGGAGCTTCTTACAAACTGAAAGCTGCAGGGATCATGCGTTTTGTAGGTGGTTGTTATGAAAACCGGGTGCTAGATCACACTTGTAAATTGTAGTAGATGGTTAAGCGGGAGTAGCAGTGCTTGCCGGATGTCCCTGTGCGACATCCAACAAGCACAGTTCTACGTAGTAGCTTTAGAGACCTTTTTTTTTAGCGAATGCAGTGGCTTTAGATACCTGTTATTTTCTCGCTTGTTACTTTCTGTTCGAACCTCTTAAACTCGCTGTAATTTGGTTACGTGAGTGAGTAATGAAATTTCAGGGAGCCCTGTACACGTTCTGCCAAAAAAAAAAATCTAGTGTCATCTGTTGTACACGACCGCCGACTGCTGGAGTAACTGTTTCACTGGTAATCACAATCTCACAATGGCACGCTCCTTTCACCTTCCAAAGTCTACCTCTACAGTATTCCCCGTCCGTCAGTGTCTGAAAACGCCAGCCTAAGATCGCTATATCTCTTGAGCATCACTTATCGGTCAACAGCTTCGGACGCAACAGCGCAATTTGCAGATTACATTTCCACGTGAAGCCTTCCCAATGGAGGGATCGTGGTGGATCCATCCCAGATCTTGGCAGTGTGCTAGTGTAACAAAAATTAATTATTGATCTCGCCGGTCACGCGGTACCTCATGGTTGAGAGAGAACTAAACAATATGCAGAGCTATCAAGTTTCAAGCATATTTGGCCTTGCTCTATGTTGACTCATTTGGCTTTGTTGTAATGTTGTATATTTGACAATGTCAAATATATTTTCTTTATACAGACTGTTTCAGAGGAATGTACTGGTTGCGATTTTGAACTTTGCTGCAGCATGATGGGACAAAGAAAAAGCTCCGTTCACAGAACTTACCTATGGAGTTCTTCGCGAGGAAACAGATGAAAATTTAATAACAGACTTTGTTTTTAATTTTGTTCTATGATCTCATCCGGGAAGTTGAAAGAAATGTAATAAGTTCGAACGCTATGTGTGAAAACGCAGATGCAGGAAGCTATTTTTATTTTCTTAAAAAAAAGTTTGAAGCATGTACCTACCAGTAGAAGCCTGTAACGGATCTTAGAGCATCTCCAAAAGTGCCCCAATAAATAGTCCTCAAATCCTCTTTTTGGGACCAACCCAAAAAATTTTAGGCTCAACTTTTGTCCCTTTCTGCAACAGTTCTCTGAAAAAATAGATCCTAAAAACTTTTAAACCGAGCCATGTCAGCGTCTTCACGATCCGATCGCCATCTTCAACCTCCTCGCGTGCCTGTTCGCTGCAAGGATGTCGCCGTGCGTCGGCAAGGCCACCGCGTCCGCGTAGCCGATCGCGTGTGCTCCTGCGGCCCCGCGATGTTTGTCGCTAGAGCGGCGCTAACTCGTTTTTCCAATCACTGTTGCCGTAAACACGACGCCTGCAGCCATAGTTCGCATCCTGGTCTCGTATTGCTCTGCCTTGCATGCACCATTCTTCCTCCACGTACAATCTTGCCTTCAACTTTGAATTTTTCTAATCTTTAACTTGATGTCTTGATGCTTACCTGGATCTCACAATGCATAGAATACTTTCAAAGGGACGAGCCCCGAAGTGAGCCCCGAGGTGAGCTGCCCTTGCGGCGGCTAACAACTCCATGCGCAGCTTTGTTTCAGCCGGTGTGCGGGGAAACTTTTGTGGGACCCACGGGAGAAGCAGGAATTGGGGCACCCAATTTTCCCCTGTGTTTGTTTCTGATCAATTTGTTCATCGTTTTTATCACCTTATTGAGTAGTTTTATGGTTAAATTGTAAGAAAATGCCTAATTTCTTAACATATATTTTGATTTAAGGGAAGGTTATGGAGCTCTCTTGGAGATGCTCTTATGTGACGATGGATCGCAACTACTTCACGACTGCATGCGCAAAAGAACAAAATCTTGTTGCTAAGCCAGTCGTGATCATTTCAGAAATGTATTTGCCAAAATTCATTTAGCGGTTAGCACAGGCCTCTTCCGACGAGGCACAATCAGTTCTCAATCAGGAACGCAAATTATATACTTTAAAATAAAACAGGACCATGATCTGGACTTGGCTCTTCCCAACGTCGCGTTGAAACCGGGGCAATGTCTAATGTAGGACCCTCGATCGATTGCCCACATGTTTCACAATGCACCAGCGGATATTCAAGGCGAACGCGTTGAGAAGTGAAACAGGGGGGGATCAATATAATACCGATGGCGCACAGCGAAACACACTCGAGATTCCGGGGAGAACGTGAACACATGACTGCACGTGATGTGCACGACACGCGCTAGTATTTGTTCACCGCCCCATGTGATTCTGGATAAGGAAATGGGCGACTTTGTTTTGCTGAACTCGTCGAACTTGCCGTCAGCCTGAGCATCGCTGGCTCGCTGCTTCTTCCGTGTCCGTCACTACAGGGCAGCCAGGCAGCAGCTCGCGAGGAAACGGTGCTAAATCACGGGAGTGCGGCGATTTCCTCGTTTCCGGCGGGCACCAGCTGACATGCCGACCTCCAACGGTCTACGGATCGTGCCGCGGTGCGGAGGACGTGCACGCGGAGGCCTTTGTTTCGGTGAACGAGCGCGCGTCGGGCCGTGCGGTTTTACAAGCCTTTGTCAAGTAGACAGGTCGAGCGAGGAGATTCAAAAAGATAGAGGGTTTTGAGCCTTCGGGGAAGGCTTCGGATGTCCAGCAGCAATTCGGCCTTAGACAACTACGGTTGGCGGATCGGTCTATTGGGCCGTTTCGTCAGATGGGCCTTATCACAAAAGTGAATATGGATATTTTCTACAAAGTTTTCAAATTCAATTTTCTCTCAAATAAGGAGTCATTTATTCTTCAAAAAATAAGTACACATTTTCGAAAACTATTTTCACTATGAGCTCGTTATATAAGTACAAACTATCAGTACTTTTAATATACTAGTATTCTGACAATTTAAATACACCATTTCAACACACTGTTTGACAAGGCGGTGCTCACAAATTGTCGTAAACAGCATGATAAGAATGTTGAATGCTTATTTGAATAACATTCAGTTAAGTTTTCATATTTTTGTTTATACATAATATAACAAGATCTAAATTGCTATATAATTCTAAATATTTTCAAAGTTTAACCAAACTACTATACCATCATTTTGAACACATTATTTCAGTAAATTTTATAAAATTATCGAACAAGTTATCATAATTTGTTAACAGTAGTTGTACTAATTTTTGGAACAATCGCAACAAAGTATTGAAATGTTGTTTAAAAAAGTTGCACGGGGTGTGCATGTACTGATTTAGGATTGAAAAATTACAAAAAAAAAAGAAAGAATGCATATGAAAATAATATTACGTCTGAATAAAGGATATAGGAAGTCCTTTTGACATGACCCACTTTTTGGTTCTTTCGAAAAGAAGATCGCCTTTTCAGAAAAGGGAAAAAAACGCACACACAATGTAAACAAAATCAGCGGGAAAATGTACATGAACTAATCTTGTGTCCGGAAATCAATGCCACCGATGCAAACCATCCATTTTCTTCAACCACTTTACCACATCGGCTTTGGCTTTGATCCAGATACTGCGGACCCGAAAAGGCATTCTCGCTTCTTCCTTTGTTTTGACGTTGCACCTCACGGCACTGGGAAAAATATAATTGTTGGATACATTTTGAGGCTATGAGGCATGCCTCTGGGCCCAATATGTAGGGCATCTGTGGTAGCCGAGATTCTTTATTTTGCAAGCACTAAATAAAGTTGCTTCAACTAACGTTAAATGTCACAAAACAGTAGGCACTTTCTGTTAGAAATTCGTTCATCTTCTTCTGTTGAAACAGATACTTGAGTTGAGAGATCGGACATCAAAGAAAAACTAAAGTAAATTATTCTAGTACCACATTCTGCATTGTCCCTTGTTAAACCTGCTTCCGTTGTGGTACTTTTGTAGAAACGGCCAACAAGTGCTTTCGAGCTGGCTTTGGCAAGTTGGCATCCGCCCTCCATCACATGCTTGAAATACACACTTAGGGCTGCTTGGATGCCAGCCATCTTTTGCCACGCCACGGTGAGGCGCCGCCACAAGGTGTGGTGCTCATTTCTCACGCCACACTCTGCCACACAGCATGCACAAATGGACAAGGGAGCAGGAGGAAAACGACAGAGCAAAAGCAGTGGCGACCAAACCTTTGCTGGCAACCAAGCAAAACGCTCACACGCCGTAACTTCGGTGTGGTAAAATGAGGCGGGGATGTTAGATCTAATTAATCATAATTAAGAACTTAATCGCAGGATCATCTAGTCAACAATAGATCACACCTAGAAACATGAATCTAATGCGGAATACTTAGAGTTTAGTCTCTGTTACCGGCTGCTGTGGTGTCCATGGCGGTCGGTGCAGAGGTGACGATGAGAGCTTCCTTGGGGATGTACCGGAGGCGCTCCTTCAGGCTTTTCAGAGGGTATCGATGACCTTCAGGTCGGTATCGACACTGCCCTATTGGTCGTTGGACTTCCAGGCCTTCTAGTGCGCTTAATGATCGGTGGTGATGGAATAGATGGCGTAAAGGGACCCTGGAGGGTACCCCTCTATTTATAGGGTCGCACTGTAGGCCCGGGGCCGAGTCCCAGATGGAAACATATTGATTTGCCTCCCGATCAAGGCAGAAACGGACTCCTGATTTGTTTCCCTTTTATCTCTTATTCTTTTTTATTTCTTTCTGTATTTATCTCTCTTAAAACCGAATTTGTTGTCCCACAGGCCAGCACAAAAGGAAAACTAACAGGGGAACCAAGCAGCCCAAATCGCCATAGCAGTTGGTCATGTTTGTAGGTGACAGAGCGGTACGTAGCCTGCTGCAAAGCTCCAGAATGCTGCTACCCACAACATCAACCCAAGTGGAGAGTTATTTAAGTTCGTTTCTGCAGGTGACATATACCTGACATTTTTGTGTGCAGATTTTTTAATAAAAAATTGTGATCAAAACTACAGAATTTCCTCCAAAATACAGACTTGAATGAAGCAGAATACTAGAGTCATCACGAGATAGGAGCTCGAGGGCACACATCCTTCGCAATTCGAGAATCTGAGCTCGAGGGCACACATCCTTCGCAATTCGAGAATCTGAGTAGGATGCCGCGTCACTATCCCGGTAGCAACCTAAAGGCCTCTGATCAGATCATCAGATGCACGTCCTGTCGCCTGTCACCAACCAGAAACCATCGACTGGAAAGTGAAAAGCTATTCCGTTGTTGTGTGTTCCGGTTGTGCAATGGTAGGAGATTATTATTGTTTTACTCAAAGCTGTTTCCTTTATGTCCAAGACAGAGTAAAGGTGCCCTGCCACGGGAGTTTCAGACAGAAACTAGAGCTTGCAAAAAAGACATGCCGCTGGGCCACACATTAACGCATGGTGCATTACTTAACCCGGCAATGGAATTTGGGGGAACGACACTGTCAGAAAAGAACGGTATTGCTCCACTACACAGATACGCGTGGAAGGGTAGAGACAGACGAACAGTAACATTTTGTGCAAGCCGTGTTTCATGTGCCCCTTGTAGCTTAAGTTTGGAGTAACTTCATTTACAGCATCGACCAACAACAGATTGCAGCGACGTTTTAACTGCAGTTTGATTTGTAGCTCTATACCAGCTTTGAATCGGCAGATGAAGCAATCGGGTTGTATGGATCTGTATACGCAGCTGTTCTTCGGTTGCACCATATCTGATCATATTTCATAGCTGTGTTGTCCAGACGCTATGTGTTTGCGCGGGCCCTGTTCGAAACCAAGTCTGACGTAATGACGTTTCAGCTAACGCTCTTGGTAAAAATGAACCATCGTTCATACTTCATAGGTCAAAGCCGCCCTTCGCCGACCTATGTCAAACTCTAATCGATGATGCAGTGGTTGGTACCCGATAGGATTGGGGCCGTTCAAACATGAACTCAGCTCCTGTTGCACCAAAACTGACTTTTGGATATTGGACAGAAAATCTTAGAAGCTACATGATTCAATCATGGATGGTATAAATATGGCATAGTGTCCCTTAGTAGCACCCTGTACGTGAGTAGGGTGCAGCGTTATAAGCTCTGTTTCGTCACTATTTCCGTGCACAGGGATGAAACCGTGGAGTTTAACCACCGTCCACCGGGAGATTTGTTCCGCGCCAAGTGTTTATCGGATAGCATTGATCTGACGCGACAATGAAATGGTAGCAAATAACGCAAAGGATGTGTCGATCTTTCGAAAGCTTGGAATATCAGATGAGATCAGCTAGTAGCAAAAATTTTCGTCAGGAATACGCTTCATTTTGCATCATGATTAGACAACTGAGGTGTACTACCCTGATCGAACCATTCTAAATCAACAGAATAGATAAATTAACCAGCAATACTCCTGGATATAACATGTTTTAGAGAAATTCTTGGTTATATCTGTGGTCAGAAAAAAAGAACAATTCCTTTGCCTGCACTCTAAATGCCAGCCCGACCCAACTCTTTTGTACATGAGCAGCAAAAGCGCTGGCGCTGGCTTCGACCTTTTCCCCGTCTTGTGTCATCAACTTTCTCCCCTGATCATCATCACCACCTAATTCTTCTTCGTTTTTCCTTCCCCTATGAAAAAGGAAAATATCGTATCGTCACCTAATAAACTGTAACCACCACAATCAGGCATTAGTACTGTCCTTTTTCTATATAACCCTTCTTCCCACATTTTATGAGCCCTGGCCGTGCTTGCTAGCTAGGTAGCTCTAGCCTCCCCATACATCCTCAAACACTGCAATCGCGAAGAAACATGGGGACTCACTACTGTCTTGCATTGGTATTGATCGTTGGCACGTTGCTGGCGCTGCCGCAGTCGGCGCTCGGCAGCACGAGATACTACACGTTCAATGTACGTGCATTTTCGCCAATGCGCTTCTGAATCTGTGTTCTTTTTCGTCGTCGACGAAGTTTTGGATACGAATGCTTGAGCAGGTTTACCGAATGGGCTCGATCTCATCATGTGTTGTGTTTATCGTCTGTGAGCTGCGCAGGTGGTAATGCAAAACGTGACGCGGCTGGGCACCACCCGCGCCATCCCGACGGTGAACGGCAAGTTCCCCGGCCCCAAGATAGTCACCAGGGAAGGCGACCGCGTCGTCGTCAAGGTGGTGAACAATGTCAAGGACAACGTGACCATCCACTGGTGAATTCTTGCTCTTCTCCTTCCTTCCTAATTCATCATGCGTAGGCGTAGCGATCGCTCCGCCCGGGACTTGCCAAATTCCACCGGCTGCAGCGATCATACTGCTAGCTTACGTTTTGAAGAAATCATCAATGCCTAATGCTTTGCATGGCGGTAATGGGGGGCTTGCTTGTTTTGGCGTTGGTGCGTGGGTTCAGGCACGGCGTTCGGCAGCTGCGGACGGGTTGGTACGACGGCCCGGCGTACGTGACGCAGTGCCCGATCCAGACGGCGCAGAGCTTCGTGTACAACTTCACCGTGACGGGGCAGCGTGGCACGCTCTTCTGGCACGCGCACGTCTCCTGGATGCGCGCCACGCTCTACGGCCCCATCGTCATCCTCCCCAAGCGCGGCGTGCCCTACCCGTCGTCGTTCCCCAAGCCCGACAAGGGGCTGCCCATCATCTTCGGCGAGTGGTTCAACGCGGATCCGGAGGCGATCATCGCGCAGGCGCTGCAGACCGGCGCCGGCCCGAACGTCTCCGACGCGTTCACCATCAACGGGCTTCCCGGTCCGTTGTACAACTTGTCAAGCAAAGGTAATTTTACCAACGAATCAAGGCCCATCTAGGCCCATTGATAAAGAACCTTTCTATCCGCCATGTTCCTCCTGACCATGATGCGCACAACAGACACGTTCAAGCTGAGGGTGGAGCCTGGCAAGCTGTACCTGCTCCGTCTCATCAACGCTGCGCTCAACAACGAGCTCTTCTTCTCCATCGCCAACCACACGCTGACCGTGGTGGACGTGGACGCCGCCTACGTGAAGCCGTTCGACACGGACATTGTGCTCATCACCCCGGGGCAGACCACCAACGTGCTCCTCCGCGCCAAGCCGCACGACGGGTGCCCCCCGGCCACGCACCTCATGCTGGCGCGCCCCTACTCCGCGGCCAACCCGGGCACCTTCGACAACACCACGGCCGCGGGCGTCCTCGAGTACGCGCCGCCGGGCCACATCAAGGCCCGCCCGCTCTTCCGCCCGTCGCTGCCGCCCATCAACGACACGGCCTTCTCGTCCAACTTCAGCGCCAGGCTCCGGAGCCTGGCGTCCCCGGACTTCCCCGCCAACGTGCCGCGCGGGCCCGTGGACCGGACCTTCTTCTTCACCGTCGGGCTCGGCACCAACCCGTGCCCCGCGAACCAGACGTGCCAGGGGCCCAACGGCAGCAAGTTCGCGGCGTCCATCAACAACGTGTCCTTCGACATGCCCACCACCGCGCTCCTGCAGGCGCACTACACAGGCAACGTCGCCGGCGTGTACACCGCCGACCTGCCGGTCCAGCCGCTGCAGCCGTTCAACTACACGGGCACGCCGCCCAACAACACCAACGTGTCCAACGGCACCAAGGTGGTGGTGCTGCAGTACAACGCGAGCGTGGAGGTGGTGATGCAGGACACCAGCATCCTCGGCGCCGAGAGCCACCCGCTGCACCTGCACGGATTCGACTTCTTCGTCGTCGGACAGGGGTTCGGCAACTACGACCCGCACAAGGACCCGGCCGGATTCAACCTGGTCGACCCCGTGCAGAGGAACACCGTCGCCGTGCCGGCCGGGGGGTGGGTCGCCATCAGGTTCTTCGCCGATAATCCTGGTGAGTATATATATATCGAGCGTGGAATCGTGCTGTGTATTTTTTTTTTAGCTTTCAGTGATTAGATCGATAGATTACTCAATTTTGATCCTCGAAATGCAGGTGTTTGGTTCATGCACTGTCACCTGGAGGTGCACACAAGCTGGGGGCTGAAGATGGCATGGGTGGTCAACGACGGTCCGTTGCCTGAACAGAAGCTGATACCTCCGCCGCTCGATCTTCCAAAGTGTTAAAACTCGATCGACTTTTTTTTTTTTTTTTTTTGCGAAGGGAGACTCGATCGACTTTGACATTGACCAAGACAGATTGTGATCCATTTTCTTTCGTATGATTTGCTCCCAATTGTCACCCGGCAGTGGAGATTATTGTGGCACATAGCGTACACAAAAGGTTAAAAAGGATTGTTTTTTCTTTGCTTTGCTTTTTTTTTCTTTTTTTTTTTTATCATTCCCATTCTTCCAAAGGTTTAAACACAGGGTCACTTTCTTCATGTGGAGTAGTTTGAAAGCTGTTGTTGTGAGTCGTACTCAATAAGAATAGTTTGAGACATTCGACAAGATCAAAACGAACGGACGCATTTTGTAATTGAGTGCTTTTATTTTACGGATTGCACAACGCCGCCACTGTATATACATGGCCAATATGGGCCTTTACCAGAATTTGGCTTCAGTTGTTAATTGTAGGTCGCCTAAATGAAGAATGATGGAGCTATGGACAAATTGGTGGTGTGTACCTATCGCATCTTCTTTTGCCTAGGGGGGTTGTACCCATCCATCATCAGCCTGTTCGGCAGGCTGTTTTGCAGCCGTTTTACTGTAGCGGCTGCTGAAGAAATAACTGTGAACACTGTAGCGGCTGCAGAAGAAATAACTACGAACACTGTAGCGGCTGATAAGCAGAAGGCCACGTGAACAGGCTGCATATCATTGGTATTTCTCTTCACGAAAGTGAAGGGGGAAAAAAATGAAAAATGAACAATGTATCGGTTCAACCAAAATATTGCAAATGCAGAGCACCTGCATCTGCATGGCACTTATACTTCATAGCGATAACGCCTGCTTAAGATTATCCACTGAAAGATTCTCTATACGCAACTCAAGTGTGTCAACCAAAATAAAAATAAACAAGAGCTGTTTAGTCCTAAAGCAAAACAGGGATATACAATTAGCACCAAGGCCATCTATACATACTTGATATGACAATATATTGCTGTTGCTAAACGGTGGTGGAGGCAATAGATAATATTTTATCTGAACAGGAATGATTAACACTTAAGTTTGCATTTCGTTAAATTATAAAAATATATACTCGATTTGTTTTTCCTTTACAGGAAGGGGGGGGGGGGGGGGGGGGCATGACCCCGTAGCCTGCACTTGGTTCAACCAGTGTGATGAGTTGCATGGAACGATTTTCTTATGGAACATAATTGTGTGCTTTTATTTTACGAAATGTGACTTTGAATGAGTGTTGTGCACAGCCAGGCCTATATATGAATTGTTACAACCTGTTGTCGTCAGCATTGTTACATGCAATAGCAAAAAAAAAAAATGAACCCTTGGTCGGCAGCCAGCTAGCAAATGAATTACTTAAGGTAGAAGTCAGCGCTTGAACTCGGGCATGCTACATACAATATACAGCATTCACTCCTAAAATAGATGTCACTTTAGTATTTAAAACTTATCACACAAAGAGTGTCACTTTTGCTTCTCAATACAACTCTCTCTCTCTACTCTTCCTCATTTTTTGTGCACTCTCTACTTTCGGAATAACTTGGGTGTACTAGTTAATTTGATTTCAGGAAAAGGACCATTGTTATTCGGTTCAGTTGTTACATATAACACGCACGACTGCATTCGCAAAGAAAAAAAAAACGCACGACTGAAGAAATGGTAGTGCCCTCGTCTCTTCTCCATGTAACACGGTGAGCAGGCGAGGGACACCACGCATGTCTGTTGTATCTTCATGTAACACGCATGTCTGTTGTATCTTCATGTCTTGTGGCGGGCTATCCATCATACATCATGTGTATGTCTCGCCGTAAGTGAAAAGAAAAAAGAACTACGTTTCAGTTCACACATAATAGTGCAACTGCATTACGCAGAGCACATGGCGCTTGAACTTCATAGCGATAACACAGACAGGCTGCAGATTATCATAGCGATAACATAGTAGGCTCGGCAGAAAAACAAGAGAACCTTAAGCTTTTTACCGTGCCCTCAAATTGACAAGGGCTGTTCATTTTTTCTAATCCAACCGTTCAAATGCACTTCATACTACTCCGAAGCTCCCACGGTGGTATGCTGGTATTTTAAAGTGATATTGAAAGTCCCTTTATGTTGCCTAGAGGGGGGGGGGGAGGTGAATAGGCGATGTACGAAAATTAGCAATTAAAACTGCAGCGGAAACTGAAACCCCAAAACCGGAACTTCCGGTTTGTCAAACCGGAACTTCCGGTTTCCTCAGGACAGAAAACTGAAACTTAGGTTTTCGAAGCCCGAACCCCTCTAGATCAAATGTAAACTACGAGGGTATGTAAAAGAGCTCTAGCAAAGACATACACAGAGAATATAAGCTCAACTATACAAGCAACCTAGTAGATCAAGATTTGCATATAAATGACAATAAGAACGTGTAAGCAAATGCAAACCGAATGAAGCATGCAAGGAGTTGTTTCCCGAAGTTCAGCAGCTTGCTTTCCAAGCTGCCTACGTCTCCGTTGAGGAAGCTCTTCACAAGAGCCGGGTCTCTTTCAACCACTTTCCTCCTTTCCACTATTTGTTCTTTCCTTGCGGAGGCGAAACGTGCCTTTCACAAACTTTCCCAAGGCTCACCACAAGCTTGGGAGCTCTAGGGCGACGCCTAGCCGTCTAGGAGGCTTCACCTCCAAGAGTAACAAATGCTTCACGGATTCAAGGCGAAGTGCTCAATTGCTCAAGTATGAGGATGCTCTCTTGTGCTCTCTAATTCAAATTCTCTCAACCCAAACCAAAGGATTTAGCTATAAACTCACAAATCTCACAAAGAGAGGTTGGGGAGAGCTCTAGGACACCTTGGCTCAGGATATATGCGTGGATGTGGTCAGCA
This sequence comes from Eragrostis nindensis, assembly GCA_012490785.1. Lineage (NCBI taxonomy): Eukaryota > Viridiplantae > Streptophyta > Magnoliopsida > Poales > Poaceae > Eragrostis > Eragrostis nindensis. Next base: position 42,259 of record JAAXCT010000374.1, on the reverse strand, counting down.
CCCTCCAAAAGAGGGTATGGTAGAGTATTTATACTCTTTCCCCCGAAAACTAGCCGTTGGAACTAGCCAGTAGAAACCGGAACTTCCGGTTTCCCAGATATAGCCGTTGGGTTCAAAATCTGCCAAAACCGGAACTTCCGGTTTGGCAAACCGGAACTTCTGGTTTTGCCAGGTCAGAGAGAACTGTGCAAGTGTTGGCCATTGTGTTTCACTCTTCTCACTTAGGTTTTTCTTGAGCACTGAGACTTTCTAGCTATCCATGTAGCATCCCTCTTGATAGAGCGGCACACCTATACTCAAGATTACATATAAAACAACTTTTTATGACTTGAGCACATAAGGGACTAGATGTTGCCACTTCTCTTCATTTTGTTTCATGAGGACAGCCACATGAGCTTCTCTTGAGCATTACCATCTTGAGCTTGTGACTTGGAATCTTTCAAAACATATGATCAATATCCATCTTGCAATTCCTAGTCACTTCAATTCTTTATATTTCAACAATAATTGATACTTAGCAACATAAACTCCATATAGCTTGATCGGTCCATCGAAATTCGACTCCACTTGCCCTTCACCATAGCTTAGGTGCCTCGGCGCCAAGAACCTATCTTGCCCTTCTCCTAACCATGGTTCATCGTGACCAAGTCATGCCAATTCTTCACCATCTTGCCATTGAGTCATACATTGCTTTGTTATCATCCATAAGTATCCAATTGTGTTGTTGATTGATTTATTGGTTGATCAAGTAGCTTCCGAATGTATTACCACAAACAACATATACCACTTGATCATTCTTCATCTTGACCATGAGAGAGCCAATAGATTTAGAGACAACCTTATATCCAATGATTCCTTGTCTCTATTTATTTTCCATACATGCTTGTCATAGAATCTTGTACATGAGACAATTCATTTGTTTACATCATATGTTGGTCACATGGTCTCATTTGCTTCAAACAATTGTACATCCATAAGTGTATACATGAAAGGCATTGTACATATATTGTTTGCAACCTGTCAATATACTTCACAAAGAATATTAGACCTTTAATCATGTTGTCATACAATACACCAAAACCCACTAGGGGTGCACATGCACTTTCAATCTCCCCCTTTTTGGTGATTGATGACAACCTTGATTAAAGGTTACAAATGATATTCAAAGACAGATTTTCAATGCAAACATATAGAATAAGCTCCCCCTTAATATGTGCATATATGAGTGAATTTCCAAAAAAAAAAAATGGCCTCAAATGCCATTTGCACATATAGAGTGGAAAAACATGAGAGCTCTTCTTATATGTATGCATTTGTGGGGTGCAACAAAGTATGTGTGAACAAATAGCACGTGATGCATATGACAAGTTAACCACAAAACAGGATTGAAAGAAATGCATTTGTGCTGTCTGGCCAAAACCGGAACTTCCGGTTTAGCAAACCGGAACTTCCGGTTTCTCCAGGCTGCACAGATTCAGGAAGAACAATACACCATTTCAACCATGCATCACACACTAGCATAAATAGGTCCTTAGAAACATATTACAAGGTTCAACACACATAGTTCATACATCACAAAGGTTCTCAAGTCCACGAAGTGAAATAGATTGTGTTCAGCCTGGCCAAACCGGAACTTCCGGTTTGCCAAACCGGAACTTCCGGTTTTACCAGGCAGAATAGATCAAGACTGAAATGCTGAAACTTGATAGTGATGATTCGAAGCTTTAATCCTTCTCTCCCCCTTTGTCATCTAGCACCAAAAGGAGTTGAGAAACTTCCTGGAAGCTCACTCATCATCCTCATCATCACCATCATCACGCTCCTCTTCTTCTTCATGTCTTGGAGGAGAGTCGAAGGGAGGTGGCTGCTGCTGCTGCTGATACTCACCAAAGAAGCCAAATTCATAGTCGCTGAAACTCTCATCACCGAAGTACTGAGCACTTAGATTTTGTTGTTGATAATTGCTCATCCTCTCCTCAAAGGTCTCCATAGGTGGACTTTCTTCATTTTCTGACCCAATCGGAGAGCAAACAATTTCAAGATTGCTTTGTTGTATTATTTGCTTCTTGCCTCTTTGTAATTTTCTTCCTCTCTTGCCTCTCATGGTGTGCTCTCACATCTGCATCATATTGAGATCGACACATGCCAAGAAAGAAGTTGAAGAATTTTTTGATTGGAGAGGAAGACTTGCTGCCCTTGTGCCTTCCACTGCTGCTAGGACCTCCAGAGGTGGAGGCTCCATGAGTTTGAGCCGCTGCCCCGCTGTGCTCAACCGGCATTTTTAGATTTGCTTTGACTCTTAGGAATGTGTGCTTCATTTCACACTCAAAACTGCCACCGGTGACCTTCTCAATCATAAGCATGATGTACGGTGCATAGCCACAACTTTTGAGAGGATTATTTGCAATGATCTTTATTTCCTCCCATATGAAGTCAAACACGGAGAAGGGAGTACCATGAGGACGTGAGGGAGACATGGCTGCAAGAAGGTTCTTGTTGTAGGAAGGGATGGCTGTGGCATCACCCTCTCTAGGAGTGAGGGTCTTCCTAAATAACCGGTTCAAATAGCCATAGAAGGGAAGCAAATCTGTGGTGTGTCCAAGCTTGACTTTCCTGTCTCTTGGATATATGTAGCCCATCTTAGCTGCCTTTAGAGGTTAACTCAAGTGAAGGCGGGGACGATTTGCATCATTTCGTCCAAAACCAAGAATTCTAGCAAACTGTGCATAGCTCACCTCAAACCAACGACCCTCTGTCATCCAATGAAACTTATTGACACCGTCATGCTCCTCAACATACAAGGTAGAGAAGAACTGAGCAATGATCTCATTGTTCCAATTCTTCTCAAGTCCCATAATAGCACTCACATTTTTGGCTCTGCATGCGGCAATCACTTCATTCAGAATTGGATCACCCTTGTCTCCAGATACCACCAATTTATCCACTGAGAGATGGCCACAGGTGTGGTCTTTGCCAAGATCACAGATTCATAGAAATCCTGCTGAAAGTATGTCTGAAATCTGTAGTCAGAGGCTTCCTTCTGAAGAGGCCTAGGGTCACTGCCCTCATCTCTCTCACTGCCTCAGATTTTCCTTTGTAGCTCACTTTTGCTCTCCAATGAAGATTAGATGGGATCTGAAATTTTGGAGCTCCATAGTCAGCAGCTCCAGCTGGAATAGGCTCATCTACATCAAAGATTTCTTCTTCCTCCTCATTGATTTCATCATCATCCCCTGCGCCCCACTGATGCCACCATAATCAGCAACGGATTTCCTTTAGAGTGAAAGCTTGTTTGACGAGGTGGAGAAGGAACATATTCTTCTTCTTCATCATCATCACTTGAGGTCACTTCCACCTCTTCATCCACTCCTTCCTCAATCTGCAAAGTAGCTCTTGGTAGCTGCTTGGTGCGTGTCACTGTTTGCTTGCGACGTGCAAAGACTTTATATTGAGGATCCACATCATCATGCCTTGCTTTCTTTCTTCTTTCACCTCCTTCTCCGGCCATGCTGCCCCTGATAGATATTATGAAAGGATAGATCTTAGGAAACAGCTAGGACAGTACTTGAGATGACTTGAAATCAATTTCAGATGAGAACATGCACACAGGAGTTCACTGAGGAAACCGGAACTTTCGGTTTGCCAAACCGGAACATCCGGTTTTCTCAGGGAAAAACTATGTCCATCTAATCATATGAAATCAATTTAGGATCCTTCAAGGCATGAATAGACGGAAAGGTAGCACTTAGAATTCCTAGCCATAAGAAACTGTTGGTCGTTTATACGCACCCATTTATATACCGCAAGTGGACGGTGTACATTGTAGCTTTTTCCCTCAGAGTATTCCAAGGTTTATATCGAATCCACAGGGATCAGCAAGAGAACCATGTTTAGGGTTTACTATTTCGTCTAACAAATCAATCCTAGCATGAAGTACTTATTGCACATACAAGAGCATGAAAAAGGGTGAAAGATGAGGGTTGTGCCGGTCGGCACAAGGGGTGTGCCGATCGGCACAGGAGCTAAATTGCACGAAAATTGCTTGAATGGCCTAAGGAACCTGATTAGGTCATGGGGTAAATTAGCCAAGTCTGCTAGTTGAGATCGTAACCAAAAAGCTTAATCAAATAGCATCATAAACGGGATTACTCAATTATTGATAACCGAAGATCGGTAGGTCGAAGCCCCTTTCCGGAATGCCCTGTCACGACCAATTCGCCGTAATCGGTGACCTCTTCCCACTCTACACATCACCTCAAGGATCATCGCGTATGCATTAGCGGCTGTTGAGGTACGGAGGCAACGTGCAAATATGGCGCATTACAAGATCCCAATGCTACCTTAACCACAATGAAGATAGTGAGAGATTGAATCTCTCACCTCTTATTGCCACCACAATTAAGATAACATCTAATACTTAGTCGTCACTAAGCGTAGGAACAAGTGCATGTAAAACCATAAAATCCAGGCAATCAATAATCAAAACCATTCATCCACATACTCAATCATACTTCGATAATACATAGTGCAAGATACATCACCATCTAGTAGGCCTACCTTGATGGATCACCTCTTTAGCACCAATGGTTCTTGATCAACAACTAGAGAACATGAAGAACGGGGCAAAGCCCCGGTGGCTCTAAACTTACTAGCTGTGTTGTCCCTCTGGCGGCCGATCTCTAACCCTAGGGCGTCCCATGGGTTATATATACAGTGGGGAGGCGTTTGGAGGCGAAAAGAACCAATTCTAAGTCGGTGCCGGTCGGCACCAAGGGTGTGCCGATCGGCACGACTCGTTTCCGGTTCGGACTCGATTTTCCTTTTTCGCAGCTCCGCATTCCATAGGTCATATCTCCACCGTCCGGAGTCGAAACGAGGCAAACTTGGACTCTATCTCGTAGCCCTTGAAAAGATCTACAACTTTAGTATTCATTAGATCTCCAGATTCGGCCGTCTTGGTTCCCAAATATGCGATGCCAAAATATCTGTCTCCTCTGCGCAGGTTTCCTTGCGGGGCCCATATCTCCTAGCTCCAGAATCCAAACGGGACAATCCATATGTGTTCCGGAAAGTTCTCGACGAGATCTACAACTTTCCTTTACATTGGATTCCCATTAGAGCACGTCTTGAACTTGAAATCCGCGGGACAATACAGTGCTATTTCTGGACTGCGCGAATTGATCTTTCCTTCCGGATACACCTTCTAGAAATCCTTAGGCATTGGGCCACGACCTTGGGCTTGCATGTTGGGTTCCATGGACGTCCAGAGGTGTCTTGTAGGTGCCATGGGCTTGTGGGAAGCCCTCCTTGCATGGCGAGTCGGGCTTCATGTCGATACTTCTCATATAAGAGCCATTTTGTCGTCTTTTCACCTGTTTCTGCAATATAGCACTAAAACGACACTACATGTGGAATTCATCAAGGTTAGAGGTAAAACACATGATTATGATGAGAATATGGAGGATTATGGTACGATGTTGGTGGTTTTGGGCATATAAAAGAGGTACTTAGAAACCACCAACAGAAACTAATCAAAATTCTTGAGCTAGACTTCCTCTGACAAAACCGGAACTTCCGGTTTTCTCAGGGAAAACCTAATTCTTGAATCCGATCGATTTAGCCAATTAATCTTCAAGATATTGCAGGCACATGTTCCATGGCATCCTAGGAATCAATGCTAGGAAGGGAATTTGAATCTACCGAAGGACCAAAGAGATCGGAAGATGAGTCCATTGGTACCTTGAGGGAAACTTCAAAACCGGAGGTGGAATCGGAGACTCCGGTCTTGGGGATACTCAATCCACCCAAAAACCAAAAGATTCCACGGTTGGACCTTCAAATCGCCAAGGGAGGACAGAGGGAGGTCGCCCACAGTGAGAAGTTTGAGATAGAAGTGAATGTGGGACGAAAGGGTAAGTTTTCTGGTCGGTTAGGGTTAAACCCGATGAAACCGGAACTTCCGGTTCCCGAAACCGGAACTTCCAGTTTTGCTGACTGAACAGACAAAACGAGGATTTTCTTGTTCTCACTGTAGCTCGGAGTATCCGGTGTACTACCAGAGTATCCGATGGGGAGTCTCTGTTGCTGAGCGCTGAAATTCCAAGATTTTCTCCGGAGAGTCCGACCTTGTGCCGGACAGTCCGGTACCTGATTGCACTTGCTGAGTTGAGAGATTTTCAAGGAATTTTGATCAAGGAGATTATGGACTTGAGAGGAACTATCTCACTAATTATGGTTAGACAACAATCAACCAAAGTGAACAATAACCACAATTAGCTTGACATGATCACAAAGATCAAGAACCAATATTTTTCGAAACACACACAAAGCATGATAAGGTTTTACAAAAGTTCTAACCTAGCTCACAAAGAGTATATGGTGACTTGAGTCATCCACATAGCAAGGCACAACCTAGCACATGAGTTCTATATGATGAGAAGAATTAATGCTAGAGCAAATAGAGCGTACCTTAGTGTAGAAAAACCAACCATTCATCAATGTAGATAAATACATTGATGCTTAGTCTTGTGCTTACTTCCCAACAATAAATCCAATGCTAGATTTTTCATAAGTGGAATTCATGCACTTTCAATGACACAAACTAGCATTAGCAGCACAGACTTTATTCTCACACATAGTGATCAAATAGATGGAGAAATAGTAAAGAGGCTTCAAATGGACATGGGTATATGCTTCCTGCCCAAACCGGAACTTCCGGTTTGCCAAACCGGAACTTTCGGTTTTTTCAGGATGCAAGTACTTTAGAATTTTAACTGAAGAACCTGAGATTTTGAAGCTTAGCATGTGCATCATATCCCAGTTTGAGGTATATCCATTTGATAAGCACATTCTCCATATGTGAGACTATTTTCTTAAAAAAGGCTTAGATAAAAAGGTTGGTCTCATTTAACTTGAGATATAGAATGAGCCTCCCCCTTAATATGTGCACCAAATATTTGAATAATTTATTTTGTGCACTTGATCGATCAAGATCATGGAGAGATTCAACCTATATCTCAGTTAGGGAGAAAAAAAGAGATATTCAATGAATGAATGAATGTTAAGAAATACTCACAACCACATAGACATGTGAGCAATTTTAGTCATCATGTTGTGCTTGTAAGTTCAAGGATAAACCAACATGGGATTCTAGATCATCCATGGATCACTTCACTTATGCACTTCAATCACTTTTGCAATTTTACTCTCGCTTGGAGATTTGCCAGGGGAAACCGGAACATCCGGTTTAACAAACCGGAACTTCCGGTTTTTCCTGAACATTTGCATTTCAGCGAGTTCAGTGACATCTTGATAGTTGCGTCTTGTATTGTCTTCAAGTTGCTTTAAAGAAGTACGATGAGTACCTAGAAGAGGTTAGAAGAAAATTTCTCCATAGGAGACATTAATTGCATCTTTCTATACAAGTGTGCATACACATAAGTATCTTAATGATCTCATCAAGATAAGAGATGGCACATGCAAACTAATTGCAGAAGAAGGAGTGATCATAAGAACTTGGAAGTGATACTTGTCACCATGATGTCATTGATGTAGATGATAAATGAATAGCTCCACCCTTGGCATGTTTCATATCATGAACACTTCATTTGTTCGCCAAGGCATCAATGCATCATTTATACCTGTGTAGCAATTTCAAGCACATTTTGGTACCCAAATCTTGTTGGGTCCATGAATGTTAGTCACACAAGATTTTGGCACCCAAATGAGCTTTGTGCTACCACTTGGTGAACTAATCACCTTCTTAGCACAAGGACCATTTGTGGCCTTCATAGTTGATGAATTAGTATTGACCAACTTGGGAGTGGAAACTTGAGCCATAGGACAATCCTTACCGATATGTCCTTTGTTGCGACAAGTATAGCAAATTCGATACTTGGTTCTTCTTTCCTTATCTTTGATTTGCTTTCTTGTGCTTCCACACTTGCTCATGTATCTATCATATGCTGACACAAAGCCTTTGCCACATTGTTTATTAACTTGAAGCTTCTCAGCAGAAACCGGAACTTCCGGTTTGTCAAACCGGAACTTCCAGTTTTGACTGGCCAGCACCACTTTGCCTTTCTTTGAACATGAGCCAATTTTGTGTCCTTCTTCCATGCAGCCAAAACACTTCCTATGAGATAAACTTCTTTGTCTTCTAGAAAGTGCGGCTTGATCATTTTTCTTCGAAGGACATTCGAATGAGAAGTGTCCCATTGAAGAGCACTCAAAGCACTTAACATGAGCTTTCTTCTTGAGTGTTTGCATGTTGCTCTTGTCATTAATTCTCTTGAGCTTGTTGCAGGGGATGTTAGCACATGTGACGGTTGATCCCTTCTCAAGCTTCTTCACCATGTCATCACGGTTATCTTGAGATGGTTGCACATGACCTTTCCCCTTCAACACACTCAAGTCATTCTTGAGCTTCTCAACTTCTCTCTTGAGATAGTCATTTTCACTTGCAATAAAATCATCACAAGTTTCTACAAGAATATGCTCATCACATGATGGCTTTACTTGAGAGCAACAAATATTAGCACACGATAAATCAATAGACGTTTGTGTGCTTGTGCGATTGCATGTGTGAGGTTGATAAGAATTCACCACAGTCAATATAACCTCATGAGATATTTCCAGCATGGCATGTGACTCAATAAGATCTTCATGAGAGCACCGAAGCTCTTCATGGCCCTTTTGCAAATTCACTTGCTTGCTAGTGAGCACATCAAGTTGAGCCTTGAGATTGCAATTTTCTTGTTGCAATGTTGCTGCACATAGAGAAGAGTTAGTGGCACAAGCATAATCCTTTGTCAAGTTATCAAACTCATTAGTCAAGGATACATGCAACTTGTTAAGTTTCCCATGATCTTTACTTAGAGCTTTGAGCTCTTCCAATTTGCCAATGAGAAACTCTTCTTGCTGCTCAAGTTGTAACTCTTGCTCTTGAATTTTCTTCATGAGCTTCATCATCTTGAACATGTCTTTCTTGCTCAACGTGTCAAATTCAAAGTCGTCATCTTCGCTTTCACTTTCATCCTTCTTGATTGGTTTCTTCTTGCCTTTAGCCATGAGACACATAGAGTGTTCATCCTCCGAGTCACTTGAAGAGACAGACTCTTCACTTGGTCTAAAGCGGCACCAATCATTTTCTTCATTTGAAGTCGAGCATGTATCTGTTCTGCCAAAACCGGAACTTCCGGTTTGGGAAACCGGAACCTCCGGTTTTCCCAGACTGGCAGACTGAACATTGTTTGCTTCACAACTCGATTGCTTCAATTCTTCAATGAAGCTTGTTGAGGATGATATTCTCTCAGGCTCATTATCTGAGAATGATAGCTTGTCTTCACTTGAGCCATATGTTTCTTTAATTGCCACCCAAAGAAGATGAGCACTTTCAAGAAATCCTTGTTCCTTGAATATCACCTCCACACCTGCGCTCAAAGAACTAGATAGAACATTATATGCATGAGCTTGAGATATAAGCATTTCTCTTGCCCTTTTGTTAGGTGATAATCATCCATGGCATGAGAAAAGCCTATATCTACGATCCACCAAATTTGTGGGCTCATTTGACGAAAATATGAAATCATTCGGTCTTTCCAATAAGCCTAATTTGAGCCACAAAAATGAGGAACATCACAAGCAGGTCTAGATATAGATGAAAGCAAGTAGCTAGGACAACCATAAGCATTTTGATCCATTTCGCCTTGCGACATCGATCGTTCCTCCAAGCGGTTAAGCCTACAAGGAGGTTGGGCTCTGATACCAATTGAAAGTCCCTTTATGTCGCCTAGAGAGGGGGGGTGAATAGGCGATGTACGAAAATTAGCAATTAAAACTACAGCGGAAACTGAAACCCCAAAACCGGAACTTCCGGTTTGTCAAACCGGAACTTTCGGTTTCCTCGGGACAGAAAACTGAAACTTAGGTTTTCGAAGCCCGAACCCCTCTAGATCAAATGTAAACTACGAGGGTATGTAAAAGAGCTCTAGCAAAGACATACACAGAGAATATAAGCTCAACTACACAAGCAACCTAGTAGATCAAGATTTGCATATAAATGACAATAAGAACGTGTAAGCAAATGCAAACCGAATGAAGCACGCAAGGAGTTGTTTCCCGAAGTTCAGCAGCTTGCTTTCCAAGCTGCCTACGTCTCCGTTGAGGAAGCTCTTCACAAGAGCCGGGTCTCTTTCAACCACTTTCCTCCTTTCCACTATTTGTTTCTTTCCTTGCGGAGGCGAAACGTGCCTTTCACAAACTTTCCCAAGGCTCACCACAAGCTTGGGAGCTCTAGGGCGACGCCTAGCCGTCTAGGAGGCTTCACCTCCAAGAGTAACAAATGCTTGACGGATTCAAGGCGAAGTGCTCAATTGCTCAAGTATGAGGATGCTCTCTTGTGCTCTCTAATTCAAATTCTCTCAACCCAAACCAAAGGATTTAGCTATAAACTCACAAATCTCACAAAGAGAGGTTGGGGAGAGCTCTAGGACACCTTGGCTCAGGATATGCGTGGATGTGGTCAGCACCCTCCAAAAGAGGGTATGGTAGAGTATTTATACTCTTTCCCCCGAAAATTAGCCGTTGGAACTAGCCAGTAGAAACCGGAACTTCCGGTTTCCCAAACAGGAACTTTCGGTTTCCCAGATATAGCCGTTGGGTTCAAAATCTGCCAAAACCGGAACTTCCGGTTTGGCAAACCGGAACTTCTGGTTTTGCCAGGTCAGAGAGAACTGTGCAAGTGTTGGCCATTGTGTTTCACTCTTCTCACTTAGGTTTTTCTTGAGCACTGAGACTTTCTAGCTATCCATGTAGCATCCCTCTTGATAGAGCGGCACACCTATACTCAAGATTACATATAAAACAACTTTTTATGACTTGAGCACATAAAGGAGTAGATGTTGCCACTTCTCTTCATTTTGTTTCATGAGGACAGCCACATGAGCTTCTCTTGAGCATTACCATCTTGAGCTTGTGACTTGGAATCTTTCAAAACATATGATCAATATCCATCTTGCAATTCCTAGTCACTTCAATTCTTTATATTTCAACAATAATTGATACTTAGCAACATAAACTCCATATAGCTTGATCGGTCCATCGAAATTCGACTCCACTTGCCCTTCACCATAGCTTAGGTGCCTCGGCGCCAAGAACCTATCTTGCCCTTCTCCTAACCATGGTTCATCGTGACCAAGTCATGCCAATTCTTCCCCATCTTGCCATTGAGTCATACATTGTTTTGTATCATCCATAAGTATCCAATTGTGTTGTTGATTGATTTATTGGTTGATCAAGTAGCTTCCGAATGTATTACCACAAACAACATATACCACTTGATCATTCTTCATCGTGACCATGAGAGAGCCAATAGATTTAGAGACAACCTTATATCCAATGATTCCTTGTCTCTATTTATTTTCCATACATGCTTGTCATAGAATCTTGTACATGAGACAATTCATTTGTTTACATCATATGTTGGTCACATGGTCTCATTTGCTTCAAACAATTGTACATCCATAAGTGTATACATGAAAGACATTGTACATATATTGTTTGCAACCTGTCAATATACTTCACAAAGAATATTAGACCTTTAATCATGTTGTCATACAATACACCAAAACCCACTAGGGGTGCACATGCACTTTCAGATATAATGAGTACGGGTACTATAAAAAGTTTGTCCCGTTCTCTCCTTTCATGGGTTCCCAACCCTAGGCAGTTGTGGCCGCTGCCGGCGGCGGCGTGGTAGTGCCCTCTGGTCTCTTCTCCATGTAACACGGTGAGCAGGCGAGGGAGACCACGGCGGCTCTGTGCATTCCGGCGAGGGAGGCCACGGCGGCATGGCACGTTCCTGATTAGCAGTTTTTGCCGTCATTTTGGAGGAGCACGTCGCAGAGCTTTTCTCAAACAAGGTACTTCTGCCGTGAGCCCTTCCCCCTGCCGCCCAACCCAACCCTCTTGTCGCCGCCCAGTCTTCTCTTGCGGTGCCTCCTTGAGGGCTCTGCGTCTCGGCCTCTAGGCCCTCTACGCTCCTAATCTTCATCAACATTTTTTTTCCACCGAGGGCATAACTTTTTATTGAAGGATCCCACAAGAACATTGTCACCGTTACAAGTTTACGATCACTCTGGAAATGCAGTGCATTGTCCCCAGGTTTTCCAAGCATTATCTGGAACACATCAAGCTCGACAACAAGTCTGCAACATTACAGATGATCTTCATCAACATGCAGTTGCAGTCCTCAGTGTCTCTGGCGCATGACACCTTGGGCGTGGACCAGGCATGTGATGAAATGCTCCAAAGCACAAGGATTGTGGTTACTTTGTGTCGTAACCCTGAAATTCCAGATATTCCGAAGACTAATTATGAAAATTTCCGAAGACTTGTCTTGCACGTCAAGGCTTAGGAGATATGTTCCGATCTCTTTACTAATATGGTAAAGTTGAGTTGTAATCACGCTAGGACTATATAGGCGGTTGCTTAGCCTATAAATATTCATGTACACCCCCGATGAGGAGGTAATCGACACTTTCCGCAACCCTAGCGTGAAGGCTGTCAACATAATCAAGATCCACATTGGACGTAGGGTTATTATCCTTCTGGAGGCCCGAACCAGTATAAACCTCTGCGTGTTCTTAGATTGATCTCTACTTCCCACGTTGCTCCTACAATCCAAATGTCTGCCGAACACTCCGTTCAGACGGGCTACGATACTTTGAATCCCTGGAATTGTAATACTCGTAGTTCGAATCCCATGCTCATTTCATATGCTGAGGATTGCCATTATGAGCTGTATCAGTAGTTGCTGATCTAAGCAACTTGATTCAATTTGCAATCGTCTGCTGCGGCTACACTGCACGCGGAATTCTTTAGTCGAGGTTGCAGTATTCTATCTAATTTGCTTTGACAAAGTATCTTTATTTCTCTGGTTCGGGGAATGGTTTAAGGTTCACGTAATATGCATGTTCATTTGGAGTTTGTGTGGCTTTGTGCTCTGCAAAGTCCAAACATTAAGAAAGCTTCCTTTGTTTTTTTTTTTCTTCTTCTGTACCAACTCGATGTGATGCGGTGGCATTGTTGTAACAACATTCATTGCAATGACAATTACAATGATACCTACAAGAATGAATGGCTAGATTAGACTCATACAGCTTCCTTCCTCTATACAGTATAATGCACCGTAAAGGTTTTTAAAAAGAAAGACGTCAAGTATGACAGCTGAAGCAAAGACAGGGTTACGACTGAGAGATACTGTACCTTGCATGTGACCTGCGTTTCGATCCCAACCCGTCAAAGCACTCGACCACTCAATGAGGTTTACTTGATCAAGTGACTTGTCCGGACCAAATTCATTGCCTGAACAATAATGATCAGCTACCATTTTTTTCTTTCCGAAACAAAGGACTAACTACATCCACCGGGCACCGGATAAGAAGATGAAGAAGATAACAGCGCCGAGTCGTTCTCCAAGAGCTATAGATAGGTGTGCCGGGCCATCGATCGATCGGGACCAACCAACCGCGAGTCCGTCCGTGTCACGCCCCTATCACTCCCCCACGTGCCCACTCGTGGCCTCCTTGTGCGCACGGGTTGACATGCGTGCCTGCAAACCACGACCCGCGCGTGCCTGATCGAGCGAGTCCCGTAACTGCGAGGCAACAGCGATGGAAGCTGCTGTTGTTGACAGCGTTGGGGGCTGGGCCAGCGAGAATGAATGAACAGCGCTCGCTTATTAAGCTTTGCAGTTTAATTTGGGCACGCCAGCACCATTTTCAAGTGCTCACGGTTTTCAGCCGTAGTAGTTTCCATGAACAGCGTGGACTTGGTAGCGCACGGTAGCACGGATGGAGCTTCCGTCCAAGATTGTCGCTTGAATGCGGAAATGGACCGGTGCAGTGCGAGTGAGATCCTACTGTCCCGCTGTTGCGTTTTTCCGTCAAGGATTTGTAGACGAAAGTGATGGTTATCTGCAGATGAGCGGGGATTGATTTTTGCGGCATGGCGCTTGTCATGAGAATTGAGAAGAGAAGGACCATTCGCATGCGTCACCTGCCGGCCGGACTTTGTGTTTCGTAGGTAGCAACAGTCCCACGAGCTCTCGGTGCCTGCCCATACGAGGGCGGCGTCTGTCGGTCTGTCCTCCTCGAAGAGCATGACCGGATAAGGGGCGGCGTCCCAAGCCAAACCTTAACCACGGGAATCATCGAAGGCGGCCGCGTAGTAGCACGGGACGACGGTATGGCCGCGCCGGGAAACGCCATCAAAGGGTGCGGGGCTGCGGGCTCGCCATCCCGCGCGTCGACGTACGTACATGCACGCTCCCGCGGAGCTAGCTACTGATCCCTCGGCTTTCGGGAACAACGGAACGACAGATTAGGATAAGGCCGGCCCCATGCCGGCCGGTGTCGAGCCCACCGCGCGCCGTCTCTCTGTTCTGTTCGTTCCACCGTTTTCGGCCCGGTCCAACGGTCCACCCTTCCGTTTGCTCCTCCCATCCACGGACCGGCAGCGTTTTCCCGCTCGTCCGTCCCTACGCCGCGGCTTCCCGTTGGGGCGCGCGGCTACGGAGCCCATGCCCCCCCATTCATCCCGCGTGGGGAGATTCGGCGCCCGACCGGCGGGGCGCGTACGGCTGGCTCTGCGGAGCGGGGCAAAAGGGAGTCACGCCACGCGCTCGCGCGGGCTCATCGGGATCCGCCGAGCAGCGCACGCACGGCGGCGCAGGCAGGGGGGCATCCGGAGCAACGACCAGCCGCCGCGCGCGTCCGTTTACACACTGGGCAGTCAAGGCGCCGCCCGCTGATTTGAACGGAGGTCGGCGGCGGAATCAGCTGCCGACCAGGCAGCACTTGACAACGTGCGCGCGATCACAAACCTTCCCGACAAAGCAAACCTACTCAACCCGCGATTCATCCATCGAACGGTAATGATACAGCGCCGAAAACACACTGTATGCTCGTTCGTGGGCAAAAGGGTCGTAGCCCCATTTGAACGGGCAATGATACGATCTGATAGCAATGAAGTTAGTTTAACATTTTTCTTCAAATCCAAACCTAATCTCCCACAGTGTACCGAAGAACTTTCCTCTTTTAGGCGTTGATTGATTGGACCGGAACGAAATGATTACTAGACGCGATGGCTGCAACTGCAAGTGCGTTCCCGTGCACCAAGAGACATGCGCATTAATCTACTGCTGCTGTGAACACAGGGGAACACGGCAGGGCCCGCGGTCAGGCCCATCTGACTCAGCCCAGATTGGACTGCAACCATGAGTCATCAGTCAATAACCTGGAATTACAAGCATCCATGCCTCATCTTTTTTTTCGAAAGACCCGGAATCACTTTGTGACCCGGCATATATAAATAAGAAGAAGGTGCCTCATATTAAGGGAAACGAGGCCAAACCGTACAAGTATGAAACGAAAAGCTACACTAGAAAAAAAAGAAAACCACAACAGGGATGGAGCCCATCACATGTCATCGTTGCGACCCCTAAGAGCAGCTCCGACTTTATAATGGTAGACATCAGCCTTTGTCTCGATCATGCTCCAAATCGTCAGCACCAACCACCAAAACAATCCTCACTTGAGTCATCGTTGCCAAGCTCACCGCACACACGATCGAGCAGCTCCGACTTCCCAAGAGCGACTGTCTGATGAGATCCGCCAAGGAAAAGAAGCCTCACAACACAACAGCCTCATCCCGTGACGCCGGTGTTGCTGCCGCCATGAGGCAAGATGTCAAAATCCGACGCTAAACCGGCAGCGAAAAGCAGCTCTAAAGTGACGCCTTCAAGAAGGATTCGACGTTCATGACGCCGTCGTCACCCAACCTAGCAAGCTAGGTTTGGGGTACCCCCAAGAACTCTCGAGGGGTGGGGCAGGAGAACCTCGGCAATGTCTCCAACGAGATAACTACGCACAAGGGCGTCGTCACTGCCGGCGTAAGCAAGGTTTCCCCCGGCCTCCTGCACTTCCCCACCACCAAGCCACTGGCCTCGACGCCACATTCATCATCCAAAGCAGCAACACCACGCCACCTTGCTGCATCCAATCGCCAACCAATCTGCCCATGGCCAACACCACGAGACAGTGGCTGACACACCGCAGCCACGACGATGGTTGTAGCAAACCTACAACCACAAAGAACACCATCTTCGCCTGTATGTCACCTGGCACCAGCTCCGTCCACCACTGTTCGTCTCCTACAGAGACGAAGCACCACCTCACACCAATCCGAGCGCCATCGCTGCCATCGGGTGTAGCAGCCGCGCCTCCTCCACCGGATCCGTGTGCAGCTCCGCAGGTGCCTTCGGCGTGGCAGCCACGGCCGCCGCCGCCGGCCGCACGCGTTGTCCCTGCGCCGCCACCATCACGCGTGGCAGCCACCGCGCCACTACCGGGCACGCGCGTCGTGCCCCCGCCGTGCTTGCCGCGCAGCCGCCGCGCCGTCCCACCGTCGAAACGGAGGAAACGCCACCGCCACGAGCTGCCGGCATGCCCCGGTGTCCACGGCCAGATCCACCGCAGGGAGACCGGATCCGGCCAACAGGACACCGGATCGAGCCGTCGCCGCACGATCCACCATCTTGGACTCTTGATGTCGCATATCCGGACGAATCTGCCATGGAAACAACTGGTAGAGCCTCGCCGCCGCCGTCCCGGCTCGCCGCGCGGTTTCCGGCGGCTCGCTCTGGCGGCGGCGCGGCAGGAGAGGGAGGGAGGGGGTGGCGGCGGCCTAGGGTTTGGCTCGCCGCCCGTGTCGCTCGCGTGAGAGCGACGCGGGGGCCGAAGAAGAAACTCGTTTATTGGGAGAGAGGGAGGTTGGTCCATGCCTCATCTTTTGAATCGTGCTTTCTTATGGGGATGTTTGGGGACATGATTACGCACCAGTACAGCTAACTGTTGCACCGTTGAAAGGACAATCTAAATAGTGTCGATTACTCTTTTGAATCGTGCTTTCTTATGTGGAAATTGTGATTGGGTTGTGCTCATTTTGAGGAAAATGATTACTTGCGTCGTCTCTCGAAAGAATCCAGCCGTACGTGAGTTGATTAAAACCCACATGGACTCAGGCCCACTAGGTTTTTGTTTTGACTACGAACATCGCTCGCCTTTGTATAGTAGTACTGTACATGTCGGTAACTCATGGTAACATAGTACAAAATTGTGTAATCAAATTGTTTGATTCTGGTTGCCTTTCCCCCCCTTTAGATGTCTTAAAAGAAAATGAGTTCCCCTAGGATTTTTATTTTCCTAGAGTTTTTTTGAAAAATTTTGTACCAAAGAAGTATAATTTTTTTATAAAAACTATTTGCAACAGCAATAGCGTATGCGTACTATTGTAAGACCCACATTCTGTGTCTTTACCTTACGCTGCTTTTGATCATCAGGCTTCGTGTCTTCTCTGTCCTCTTCACACGTCACTTGATTCTGATTATAGTGCTGATGATAGAAGTAGTTGTCACCTGTAATTCTACGGCAACAAAAATACCTTGAAGATTGTAGCAGCTGCGCACTTCTAAGAAAGAAAGAAGATTTTTTTTGAAACAATTTGATACTAATGTTTGTTTTACAAACAATCATGGGCCGGAGTGTTTCTGGACTATAGATGTGTTCGTTTTCAGGAGTCTAAATTTTCGAGGATAGAAAACAAACAGGGCCTATAAAAAAGAAATTAGCTATCAGAATAAATATTGAGAAATCTTAATCTCGAGTTGGAACTCAGTCCAACTCAGCCCACCACGGACGGGGATGATGCAGTGCCGCAAAAACCGGTCCAGGTCTCGGTCCATCTACAGACTACACAGTCCGTCGCTCGCTCCTCCCACTCCCAGTCCCAGGTCGGTCCGTGTATTCCCTCCGTTATAAATAGCGCTTGATTCCTCACGCCCCCACACCGTCTCCACCACACTCTCCTCCAGTCCTCACACGCCCACCTCCGCTCCGCTCAACCGCAGCAAGCAGCCAGGATCCGGCCATGGAGTTCTACGTGGACGAGAAGTGGAAGTTCTCCAAGAAGAGCCGGAACAGCAGCAGCTGCCGGCGCGTCCCGGGGGCCGGCGGCCCCGGCGGCGACTCGTTCCTGAAGCGGTCGTCCAGCGTGCGGGACGTCCACGCGATCGGCCGCCGCGGCTCGGCCGGCGCCGCCGCGGCGAGCGGGTGCGCGCCGCAGCCGTCGTTCTCGAGCCGGTGCGCGGGGCTGGTCAAGGAGCAGCGGGCGCGCTTCTACATCATGCGCCGCTGCGTCACCATGCTCGTCTGCTGGAAGGACTAGCTAGCCGGTGACAGCAACTAGCCGTCACCGGCGCCACACCCACCTCGCCCCGCCGCCGGCCAGGCGTCGGCCCGGATCGGGCCCTCGTCCTCCGCCGCCGTTTCTCCTTCGAGATTAGAGCCACTGCGCGGAAGAAAGCAGGGAAGGACCCGGGGAAGAAGGCTTAATTAGGTGATGTGTGTATAGATCAGCCTTAATTAGGACTCTTTTTCTCCTTTTTTACTCCCATTCCTGGGATGTTTCTTGGTTAGCTAGTAGTACTACTACTCCTAGATTAGTACAGTACTTATTCCTGCGAGCTACTACTAGCTACTAGACGGAATCGTGGACAGTTTTGGGATCTCCTTCTCAAGGAGACGGGGATCTGGTTCTTTACAGCTGCTGCTGCTGGTGCTGCAAAGGAGCACACGCCCGCACGCACACAACAGCCACACGGGGTTAGCAGCATCAGCTGGGCAGCTGTAGGAAATCTAGTGGATCTTCTGTTTGTACCACGACCGCGGTGAAAAAAGTTGTCACCGCCGATGTATAGCTAAAGAAATCAGACGCAACATGTTACTATGATGTCACCAGATTTCTTTATCTTTCCTTTCGGTTTGGTTCGTTTCTCTTGTCATTTTTCTCTCTAGGTGGCATCCAACTAGCTTGGCAGTTAAAATAAAGGATGATGAGATATGAAAGTGAAACACACAAGAAGAGGAGTTCGGTTCAACGGTTAAACAGAAGCCTTGAGAGAGAGATCAGCGAGATGGATGATTTGGTGATGATAGCGAGGAGGAAGACGACCACCGCCAAAGACTGAAGAAGCAAATGCAAAGCATACGGATGAGCGAAGCAGACACAGCCAGCCAGGGCAGTAAATGGGGATGGTGACGGTGATGGCACCCTTTTTCTCCCCCTTGTCCTCACCCTTTTGGGACTGCCATTTCCGGCGTGGTCATCTGACGCACTCCATTATTGCACTTGGTGGCCCCCTCTCCCGCTCCCTCTCCACCTCTTCTTCTTCGTCTTGGGACGAACAGAGAACAGACGCACATGTATAAAGAGCGAAAAAACGCAGGGCTGTACTAGCGCTCTACACTGATCTGAGGCTGATGCAGTTATTAATTAACGAGCAGTCACATTACGTCAGTTACCAACGCATTAATCCCATTTGTTAATTCCGGGGAATGAGTTGGAACGGTCGATTTGGGGGAATCAAAGCATCAAACAATGTGCTAGAGAGAGAGAGCACCAGTGCCTCGGCTTTGGCCGGAGGTGAGCTGGGCCATCTCCCCTGCTGATCAACACCGCACTCGCAGGCAAACGGATGTTGCCATCACCTGCACGGCGACGCCGCAATTGGACAGAGCCGTTGAGAGAGAGATAAGACTATAAGAGATGTTCCTGCCTGCTTTTCTCTGCCGTCGCCTGTGCGCTCGTGCTGAGGCCGGATCGTTCTGTTGATGCATATGGACGATGCGCAGTACCACAAGATGGCCCGTGATCTAACAGGGAGGAAGGACAAGTCTAGCAGCGAATACACCTGTAATCTAACTGACAGCTTGTGCTGGGCGATTCTTCCTAAGCTCGGCAAGGCTTGAAGACAGTAATCCAAGTTCATTTGGTGTACCGAAAGTTCGGCTAAGATACCAGATCACAGTCCTATCTTGGGAAAACGAAAACGATTCGACAAAGATTTCTTACAAGCTCCCCGGCGTCTTTATCTAAATTTAACCCACTCACTTACTGCTGATCCACACCAGCAATCCAATCAGCACTTTTCCATCTGTAGTAGAATTTCAGTGGAGCATTACTCGGTTCCGACACAAAATCATCCTACATTTAGTAGTTGGAAACATGACAGGGACCTAACAATGAGCATGTAGGCCCAAATCCTTTGCTCCTACGCACGCAGAAAAATCCAGCAGTTGCAAGCAATCAGGCTTGCTGCCAGGAGTTGGTGTGGCTGGCCGGCGAAGCTAGCGTACGTACGTGGGGGTCTTTGGAGCTGCTGTCGTGGCGAACGAAGCGTCCGGCATGCACACTCTACCCTTTCTTCGGATCGCGCGGAAGCTAATTTCCGGATG
The DNA here is from genome assembly GCA_012490785.1 of Eragrostis nindensis. NCBI lineage: Eukaryota > Viridiplantae > Streptophyta > Magnoliopsida > Poales > Poaceae > Eragrostis > Eragrostis nindensis. Next base: position 21,905 of record JAAXCT010000374.1, on the reverse strand, counting down.
CAACAACCCATGCCAAACGGAGTATTCTACCATATCTGCTGCCCCTGCCCGATTTTCCAAGAGACAAGCCGAATCCTCTTGCAGAATGTAGCAAAGTGAGGTCAAGACGTGCGGTTTTAGTCATAACACAGCCAACTTTGGACTGCCCTTGACGTCTCCTCCTCCATCTCTCGATCTGAACCCTCTTCAATCGTGCAACGTACTCCGTGGAGATCAAGTGATTAATGTTCACTGCGAGGACGGCAAAAGGATCGACTCGCTAACAGCACTTCGGACGTGGGAGCGTCATCAACAACAACTAGAAATCGCCGTTCCCTTGGCCAGGAATTTTACTGTATCGACGGTAGAGCAAAACGGGTAAGCACTAGTTGAACACTGTGCATCCCAGCTGGCCCCGTCCTCTCCTCTCCTCTCCTCCCCTAGCAAAGACACTCCATGTGCCGGCACCAAACACTGATGTGATGTACGCTCTCAGCTCTCTGATTCACGCGCGGTAAACAGGGTTTGGCGTTACGGTTCATCACGGCACGCGATCTACTACGAACAAAGTACCGATACTGTCATCAGTAGGACGCTGAAAGTGCCATGCCAATCAGCTCCGGTCAAGCTCGCGCGCACGCAAGCGCACTCGCCGGCGCGATCCGCCTCATCAGTTGTCAAACTCGCGGCTCCACTCGTGCGCGCAACTTTGCGCAAAGTGGGCAGTGTATTTTTCCTGGGGCCGTATCATGATATGGGAATTTATCCCTATCAGCGCTTTAGATTAGAGTGTCTGGTCTTCTTTGGGGCCCTGCTCTTGTCAAGTGCTCATGGTCGTAGGGAAAGCGTCGTTCTTGGCCACTCCCCCAGGGATTGTGGGGGGAATCGCCGGAAATAAAGGCGTGCTAGATCCGATAGGCACAGAAGGCCGGATCCTTTTCATCATCATTTCGCTGATTTGCTTATACTACTACTAGCTGATACGGAAACGGGCGGAATATTTGCTCGCTCTGCACTCCTCTCATCTCGGTCGGTCCGTGATTAATTAAGCGCGCTTAGTTATATAAGCAGGACCGACTGCTTACTTGCGAATGGCACCATCTGCGTTCGGTAATGGGAAAAGTTGTCCGTGGCGTCAGAATCTCTTTCAGCCGATGACCGGCAGGTTTTCTACCAGGAGCGGAGGCCGGCCTAGCTAACTTCGCGCTCAGCTCCAATTAACTAGCGTTCGCTTGACCGTCCTCTCCTCATCATCATCAACCGTCGCTAACGCGTTGTTGCGTAACCTGTTTTTGGTGTCTTCCGTTCTTTCTCTCTTCAGTCGCGCTCGCCCTCAGCATGTGCCGCGTCAGCAAAGAGACAAAGGGTAGAAGTAGTACTGACCTGACGAATAACAATGACTCGTATGGGATGTGGCACCCAGCTCGGCAGTGACTATTTGGTGGGCTCGCGATCCCATCCCTGCTCCCGCGATATGATGATTGATGCTTCCTTTTTCACTTTCAGGAACGCGGGAATGAAGCCGCAGCGATCGATCACTGATCATTGATCAGGTGATCAGAGACAGCCGAACGATCGCCCCATACTCCGTGCGAAAGTCCACGATCCGCGCGACGCAAAACCAGAGTACGTACGAGACGACGGACGGGACGGGGTGCCGCAACCACCCGGCAACGCGGCATGGACCGCCCCGTTTCGTCGCACCGGATCGAAGGAACCGACCGCCAGCGACCGCACCGTGCAACCTGCCTGACGGCGAGAACTCTGAAGTCGCGATGGCATCAGTAGGGCACAAACACGCGCGCGGCGGTGGGTTCATGGATACCCGATCGGCGGCGAATTCATTGATGCCGAGCGTGTGCATGGCTGCAAGCGTGCCGCGGGAGTTCCCACCCCAATCGTCTCGCCTCACCGACTCACACACGAGTTGGACTTGCTTCCGCCGCGCGCCTCGCTCCACGCCCTCGTGCGCGCGCGCTCCCGCTGCTGCTGCCGCGTCCGGGGCGCTGCGTCCGCGCGCACGGCACGCTCGATCCAGCAGCATGTGAGGTCCGCGTGCACGTTGGTGGGGGGCGGCGGGCGGAGCCAACGCCAATCCAAGCGCGTGCGTCGAGATAAGGTACCAACCAGTAGTAGGCCAGCCGCCCCACACGAGCGCGAGACGCCGACGGACGTGCGCGCGCGCGGTGAGCCGGGCTTCCGGGAGGAGAGGACTACCGCGCTCTCGCATTCACGGCGACTCTCTCGGCGGTGGAAGCGAACCGAACGTGCACGCGACAGGAATAGAGTTCTGTGCGGCGACGCTGACCGTTGACATACCAGGGTCTCGGACCACGGCCCCACAAACTGGTCTGCTGGGCCCAAGGGCGCTCCCGGTGTCTCTCGAAGGCAGACGGCCCCAAGGCAACTCACAGTCAGGCACGGAGGCGCAAGACAAGTATTGCAAAGAGAGATTGGTGCAGGGTTGGAATCTACTCCACGTACTGGCTGTCACAATGAATTGATGGCAAGTTTCCTTCCAATCGCAGGGAAGCTTTGTTCATGGCCATTCGCCCATTCCATCGGTACATGACCCCGAAGCGAAAACGTGCTGAATACTGGGTCCTGCTCTTCTCATACTTGGAATAATGGCATCGTTCGCTTCGGTATTGAGAAAAGTTGTCCCCTGGTAGAGGAATCTTTCTGACCAACGATTTTCTAAGATAACTAGAGACCGGCCGCGCTAATTAAATTCGTGCTCGCACCTTCCTTTGACCTCATTGATTAACACTAGTCGCCTGGTAGTAATTAACAATCTGACATCTTGGTCTAGACTCTTTATTTGGTTTGTCTTGGGCATTTCTTTTTTTTAAAAAAAATTGTTTCGGGAAGACTTTAGGAGTAGTAGCTTGTTCCAGCTACTCACAATTCACACAGACTGCAGGCAGAGAATGAAAAGCCACACGGACATATAGCACCGGTGAAAATTGATCTGTGGTGGGTTTCCCTAACGAGAAAGAGAACTTGTGTGACGGCTAAGATTGCAGCAGACGCCTCAGCCGTGACCGGACAGCCGGACGATAGCTCCTTGTGCTTTTGAGAAAGTCCATGCGACCCACAACGCAAAACAAGACGGCGCGCGGCCATGCATGGATGGAACCCACCCACCCTCGGCACCGCAGCATGGACGTCCCGTGTGGAATCCCGGGCGAAATCTCGTAGCCCATGCAAAATTCCATGTATTATCAGATCATGGAACTAAACTCGCCACCTACCAAACCTGTGACCTGTCAGCATGGACCTGGCTTCGGCTCGCTTGCCGCATGGGGCCCAGCCACGGCGGTGACACGAGAACGCATGATGCGAGTGCGGCTGATGATGAGCTGAGTGCCCGCCCAGTGTGTGCAGCCAGGGAGCGGAGTGACGCGATCGTTCGAGGTGGCCGGCGCAGCGCGATCACGAAACGAGCTCTCCTTGCTTGCCTTGCACTCGTTTCCCACCCCGTACGTTGTCACCGCATCAAGCTCGCCGGCTGTTGCGTCCACCGCGCGCGCACGCCCTCCACAGCCGACACTCGTGCGGGCACGGGCGCCGGCGCCGGCTCGAGCACCGGCGCCGCGAGCAAGTTGCTGCCGCATCGGGGTGCCGCGCTGCGCCCGCCCGCACGGCACGGTCCAGCATGTGAGGAGGAGGAGGCCCGCATGCACGCACGTTTGGGGCGGTGCTCGTGCGCCGCGAGACGGTATCAGCCGACCTCGCCTCGAGCGGGGCGCCGCAGGACGTGCGTGACCTCTCGCCGGTCGCGACGGTGAGGGTGAGGCCGGCCTCGGGCACGGGTGGAAGCGAACGTGCGCGCGCGCGCGACAGGAACACCAATCTTTTGTGCCGTGACGCTGACCGTTGACCTGCCACGGCTCGGGGGCCCACCAACCTGCTGGGCCCGCGAATAGCCCAGCCCCGGCGTCACGTAGCCGTCGTCGGGCGGCAGGGGAAACGAGGCAGGCCCGACAGGCTCAACATCGCACGTGGGGGTGGTGGGTTCACGTGGCCCCGTGCTCTCCCCCACCCACCGGACCTCCGCGCGCTGATGGATTTGACCGCGGCGCTGGCCCGGACTACGCGTGGGTCGCGCGAGTGTGAGTGTTTCGTGGCCGCGCGGCCCGGCCCGCCACGAAGGCGCCCGTACGGCGGCACGTCGGGGGAGCCGGGCCACGTGCGGCGGGTCCCCGCGCCCGCCCGCCCGTCGCTGTTCGTCGCGCTCGCTGACGCCGCGACGCACCGCGCGGCCGGAGCGCGACACACACACCAACAGCAGCGACAGGTTTCACACAAGCACAACCTCGAATTCCTCAGCTTTTCTTAGGATATTTTTGGGGCGCACGCCGCCTGGAAAATCTGCCGCCGGATTCGAAAGGATTCAGGTGCCGGGACTTGTGATTGTGAGCCGGGCCGGGGATGCGCACGTCGAAGCGCTGCCGTTTGGATGCATGTGCTCGTGTGAATGATCGTGCCGCTCGCTCGCTGCCTGGCCCCCGTGCGGGACAGCAGCGTGGTCACGAGCTCATGATTCCGGCGACAAACGGCGGCGGAGAGTCGGTGGCTTTGACTATGTTGTCAAGATTGACCGCGCGCGCAAAACGCTCCCACCAAGGCCCTGACGCTCTGCTCTCTTAGCAGAATGCCGCAGGTGACTAGACTTCGACGAGGATGCGCATGCAGTGAAAATATGCGTACTGGGAGTGAGGTATCCGTGTACGGGGAGACTTTAATCCCAGCAAAGACTCATACATTCGTGATTTGTTAATTCCAGCAAATTTATCACGAGTTATTCTGAAGTTCTGTTGGCATGTGAAAGCGGAGCGAAGACAGTTTTGCAATTTCGCTGCTGTCTGGGAACTCTGACAAAACTAGTACTTGTGTTAGCGCAATACCATTCTGCCTAAATTATCAACAATCGGCACAAATTTTGTACTCGCCCAACGGGCGAAGAAACATCTTTCATCTTGGAAAATTTACATTCATTGTGGTTAGGTTAGATGTATAACTTCTCTTTGTACTGTATTTTTCACGACAGGCTAATGGCACTGACAACATACATCGCACATACAGGACAATATAACAAAACCTAGCTCAAAATTTGTTAAGACCAAAATTCATTGTTGCACTACACATAACAGTAAAGCTCGCAAGCATAAAGGAATAAGTGATAAACAAACAAAAAAGTTATGGTTATCTCATTGATCAAGGTTCACTTGCTGGTTCATCATCACTAATCTTTTGGCGTTTGGTTGTGGGTTCGTTCTCGCCATTGTCTTTGATCTCTTCAGGTTCTGGAGCTGACTCATCGGGCGCTGGTCCATTTCCATCTTCGTGGCTGATAGCGCCATTTACAACACCATTGATAGCATCAGGGCCCAACAGGGAGACATGCTTACTCGTGATCTTCCTACCTGCCCTGATCTTGGGCCCCCAGTGACGTTCTGGGTTTGGAAGGAAACGCTTAACCTTCTTCGCCTGAGCCTTGCTGAGGGCAGCAACTGCTCTCGAGAAATTTGCCTATGTAACACAAAAGGAGGAAACAAATTACTATTGTCACATGCTGCAGAAGAAACATATGGGAACACCATAAGCTCAAATACTCAATAGACAACATACTTCTAGCGTGGGCGGTTTCGAAAGGATTGCCGTGCCAGGAGAGTCATGTGGCTGTTCCTTAATAGGATGGTTCTTCACCTGTATTGAAATATGCAAATATATTAGTAAGGTAATTAGAAGCTCAAATAGGAAAAGGCACCCATCAGGCACCAAAATTGTTGGATGCGCTGAAAAATATTATGATAGGGTCAACAAATTTTACCCAGCAGCGCATGATGTCCCAAATAACATCCCAAGGGGCATCAGACTTTACTCCAAGTGGGTTAACATGAGTGCTTGATATCCGGTATCCTGCATTAAGAACAGCAGACCGGAACATAACCAAAGACGGAGATGTGCACTTGACAGTACCAGCTATGTTATGGAGACTGAAAAACAGCGGAATGTCATGTAACTCCTGCATCACAAGAATAACTCAAATCAAATTGGGTGTGTAAAGAATATTCATAATGATTCCTTAATTGCAAATAATTTATACTAACAAAAAAAAGAATGTGTTGCCAAAGATACACTAAGCTACAGTCCTAATTTTCTGCAAAATCCTCTGGTTGCAACCATCCAGTTTTACCAAGCAAAAGGGAAGGAAAAAGCCCAGAATGGTTTATTGGTTGCACCAAATTGACTAGATAAAAAAGGCTTTTTTATTGAATGATCTAAACATCTAATGGATCATAGTTACCAAAGTATTATGGAAAAAAGGATTCATGCTTCATTTGAATTGAGGGATACATCATGATTCATATAGGTCATGGAGAGACAGTCTTGCCTAAAAGCTCTTCTGATGGATACCTTTTAATTCACTCTTCTGAATAATATCATCAATTTGATGATATAATAAAACAAAGACGACCATCATGCTTCTAGTCATATATGCATTGATAACAACAATAATAATATGGCAAACTGAAGTTTAAAGTAATACCTCTGACACAGTAGTTAGAACAGAAGTAATTTTGTCATATGCAGGATATCTATCTTTCATTGACTTCACATCAGTCAAAGTAGAAACCACCCAGTCTTGATCATGAATAGGGGCAGACCATATCGGGCCACCCACATTAAATTTCTTTCCACAATCGCTGCACTCTTGAGGAACAACAGGCCCAATACCAGGGGCATGCTTCACACTGTTATTCTTTAGTTCATACACGAAGAAACAAGAAAGTTAAACCATGACTGTGTAAAGATACTGTTGAGGGAACACTATAGGGGAGTGGAATAGTATACAAATTGCAAACATGTACCTTAGAAACGGTCCTCCCAAGACACTGAAGATGGAAAGAATCACAACCAACACATTGATATACATAAGAAAGTTTAAGAGGAGTATTCTTTATCTCACTTGCAGAACTGCATATGAAAGCGACATACATTGCCAAATTAGAAACGTCGCAATGTAATTCAACAAAATATAGAACCATAGAAAGGCACAACAATAAAATGGTTAAAAGAAACTCACGTGAATACTCGAACAAAAACACGGACATAAAAATCCATAAATACAGAGAGAATAGGCACAATATATCGCTTGTACCGATTCGCATGGCTCTGGTGCAAAAGAAAAAAAAATGTTAAGGTTAAGGACAAAGCACGGAAACTGCAGAAAAGATTTCATTTGGCAAATCGTTACCTCAATACTGGCAAGGAGGATTCTCAAAGCCATTTCATGGCAATACTTGCCCTTGACTGGGTAGGAACCATATCTACAAAACATAATAGATGGTTAAACTGCAAGATCTCCTGGAACTTCTATTTGAACTTGGAAGCTTAGGACTGTTATAACGATGAGATGCACAGCTGAGTGAGTATTGTCCCTAATTGTTCTCTCCCTTGCACATTCTAACCATTATGGTTTCTACCAGAATCTGTTTTATTAATTAAAAATCTCAGTAACATACACTCACACCCCAAAAAAAAAAAAAACACTCTTACTGGAGTTGGTAAAACAGTCACACATACTTGGAGTAGCAAACTTCTCCATTCGTCCCACACAGGACTGCCATATCAGTGGCAGTGCACATCAATAGTCCACCATCGGCCACAGCCTGCACAGCTGAGTCGAGGAATATAGATGGTGACCCATAAGGGTCGAGATCAACCTAAAGACATTGGACAAAGACAATAATCAAGAGAAGGAAACACAGTGCAACACCATAACAAATAAGATCCAATCTAAAACAGAAACAATCATTACTCCCTTGTCCCTCGGTACTTTAAATGATGACATTAGGACAAAGATTTCAGTTCAGTTTTGCACTAAAATAGCTGTCCTAATGTCATCATTTGAAAAAACAGAGGGAGTATTATTTAAGCAATTTTAGTGTCACGTTTATGACTTTAGACACTTCTGAGTACTGACTTGCATCGAAGAAAGGGTTCACATTTAGTCTAGCAACATAAAAACCAGAAACTATTTTAGAGTCTCAGCTAAGTTCGGAACTTACACTTAAAACAACAGGAAGGGGAAACAAATTTATTAAAACAATTAGGTCGAAATTCTAGCAGAGAATATAAAAAAATGTATGGTAACTGTCAAGGCAATAGAAGTAACAACCCCACTCCACACCCCACCATGGAAGGAATACCACATTAGCAACATGAAACACAAGTCCCCCAGAGTAGCTCCCCCAAACACAACCCAGCGAAGCTAGTCAATATAATAGAGTTCATCATGCAGTTGGCCCTCATTGCAATACGCCAAATGGTCCCATCCTAGAATGGACAGGGGTGATAAAGTTCTTGTGTTATCTGGATGCTTACCACATCAAATTCTTTTGGATGTGTGAGCATGTAAACCCGAGCATCAGCCAAGTGAGCTTCCACCTTACTGGCAGCGGAAGCCCCATTAAACTTTATGTTTCGCTTGCAAGCTTCTACAGAAGCTGAAGAAAGAAAAAACTTAATGAAGCAAGAAAGAAAAAACTTAATGAAGCAAGCACTGAGGCATCAGTAGTTAGAAATTCAAGAAGCTGGTTTGTACAATTTTGCCAATACCTTTATCATTGTCTGTAGCAACTACCTTCCCTAACCCTTCGACTTCACGGGCATACCGGAGAGATCTCAACCCAGAAGCAGCCAAAGCCTGTTTTATTTACCAGTGCAAACAGATACTAGTCAGTGTATGCGGAGGTATACAACTGATTAGATGCCCCTGTGCCACAATCTTCATAAATAAATACGGCATTTCCATGTTTAAGAGATGCTTCACCTCGAGAACAATTGGTGGCTTAAGCTCTCTGGTTACTTTCCAGGAAGGTGTCTTTGGTGGTTCTTTTGATGTATCGTTCATTTCATCTGCAGCTTGGTTTAGCTCATTTTCACGAACGTCCATTTCATCATGCTGGCTACCTGAAACATCCTCACCATTTGGAACTGATGTTTCACTCTGTTTGTCCTTTTGATGTGACTTATTCCTCTTATTCATTAGGGCCTCATGTTCTTCCTTGCGCTTGTTGACAAAGGTCCTCAAAATGGCGATGGACATATCTCTGTTGTGAACCTAGTCAAAGCATAATGTTCAGCATACAGAAATACGCTAATTAACTGGAAGACAATACCTAATTTTGTCTACAACACTTCATCAAATATAAGACACCACAACCAAGTTTCATTTATCACCAAAGAGTAACTGTAACACTAGAAACGACTTCATATCCATGTTTCCTTTAAAGAATAAAGATAATGATTTGGAGGCTGCATTTACATACATCGCAACTCGGAACCGTTCTCATTTCAACTAAAATGAAATATTAAAATACATAGTGCGATGTGAAATCATCATACCGATACTTTGTCACTAGCAGGTTTCACATATCTCTAATCAATATCAGAATTTAACAGCTTCCAGTTTATTGCAAAGCACTGCTATATATATATTTTTTTAGCCGGGCACAAACCACCCTGGTGGTAAAACGAGGTAAATTCGGAGCCTAAGATACAGAACTCCGAATGCCACTAAACGGAACAGCAGGTGTGGTAGAAGCTCGTAAGCGTTTTGAATTAACTAACGGGTGCATAACTAATCCGTAATCAACAGTTCATAAGCTTCGACCAAACTCAGATAAGAAACCGTTATAGCAGCGGGATTGAAACCTGCACGGGATTGAAGAACACGGCGTTGCTCTTGAGCATGAGGATCTCGGCCTCACCCTCCCTCTTGATCTCATAGTCCTTCAGCTTCTCCTCCACTTCCCCCATATCTCCGGTTCGGCACGCAACCCCGAGAACGAATAGCGGGGTCAGGCGATTTCAGCGTCGGGGGCGCCCAGCGCCGGATCTGACAGAGAGGCTGGAGAAGGAAGGGGCAGAGGTGACTGGGTCGAGGAGAAGCGAGGGAGGAGCGGGCGGCGGAGGGGGTAGCGAAAGAGCTGGCCTGGTCGTGGTCTCGTGGAGGTGGAAAACGGCGGCGGCGTTTGGTGTGGATGTGCGTGTGGCGGCGAAACGTAGGAACGGGGTTTAGCAGAACCCTAATTTTTTTCCCCTTCCCAAAAATAACTGTTGTCTGCTGACAGATTAGTGCAGTCTCGCCGAAAGTAACAGGGCAAAAATATTTTACTTCAAAAATCGACAAAGATCCTCAATGATTCCGAAACGGTTTGTAAAGTTATAATTATACTATACTCCCTCCGATTGTTATTTTGCTGACGTTAGGACAAAGCATTTAGTTCAAATATAAACTAGCAATCCTGTCGGAACGTCAACAAAAAAAAGTCCAGAGGGAGTATATGGTTTATAAATTTTGTCCGTTCAAAAAAGGTTTATTAATTTTCTTAATTGGTTATCTGGATTCTAATATCTATTTTCAAATAAAAATAGCATCCACACAAATACACTGACGTATGTGTGCCGTTTTGTCCCAAAACAAAACGATCGATGGTATGGGTGTGTAAAAAATTGTGTGTACCAAGAGGTGAATGTGATGAGTGATGACCACGTGTTATTTGCTACTCCTATGTACCTATGAGCTAGCCTTTAGCAAAATGCTCGCTTAAATAACGAAATTCTGTGAATTGCAATGTTTAATAGTACTTCTTTTAAGTTTTGATGATGATGAACATTAAACTTTTTCTATCCTTCCTAGTCGTACTATTTTGCATTTCTACTCGCTTTTGTTTATAAACCTGGGGGTTCGGGTTTGAAGTTTAAACTTCCTAGTTGTATCATGTTGCATTTCTACTTCAAGTCAATAAGTACAAATAAAGGTGTGTTATATTGTATCGAAATACGGTCAACTTTGTAGCAGATAATTGAGTACTCTCTCCATCTCAAAATAAGGGACGAAGGTTTCGTTAAAGTCACAATTTTCAAATAAAAATACACATAATAATATAATAATATAAAAATAAATAAAAAATTTATACTATGATACATGTTTTTAATAATAATATAATCCAAACTTTGTTAATGCTTCTCAATATTTAGTTATTAACCATTAAAGTTTAACAACTTTGACTTTGACTAAACCCAAAATGCCTTGTGTGTGTGTGTGTTTTTTTTTTTTTTTGGCTTTGAGCAAACCCAAGATTCCTTATATTTTGGAAGTATTTGCTCGTGGTGGCAGCGTTTCGGTCAACTGTGGATCTGCTTGTCCCATAGTAAATCTTGGCTGGTTGCCCATTCTAACAGGTCTCTATATGCAGGACCTATGACACATTTCAATATCCCATTTCTTTCGAAAATTAGTTCATTTCAATATCCCATTTCTTTCGAAAATTAGTTCAATGGATACACGCAAAGGTTGAGTTTTGCACATGAACTGCTGGTTTGAAAATAAATCCAGCACCACTTGTTGGTTTATAGTTTAGCCGCAGGCTATCGAGCTTCACCCGTTTCACTATTTCAGCCTCAAGGAGCACATCCCTGAATCCCTGATCCCGAAAATGGCTGATTCCAGGCACAAACAGTCTTGGCAGCCGGAAGGTTCCAAGTCTGGGAAGGCTGCCTTACCGTCCATTAAGAAACACCATAATACAGGAACACAACATTTCATCTTTGTACATATTTACATCTTAGTATTAGTGTACAAATAAACAGCTAACTCCGACAGCAGCTAAGACTTCGCATTTGCTCATGCAGGGGTAGCTCAAACCTCGTGATTGCATGAAGCAAACCGCCTTCTCACCTGGTATCCATTTCGTAACTAATTAAAGCATGAGCCTCGAAAAATACTGCTCGAATTCTTGATCGATGGTTAGCTTCTTCTCACCTGATTATTTTGCCACCGACACAGCAACACACCACATTAGTATCAATACCTAGCAATCAGATGTTGCTAAAAAGAAATTTGGATTAAGCGCTTACCATGAGAGGTGGTCTGGCCTGTCGGCAAAATCTGGAAATCATCTACACCATTCGAGTAAAGCTTCTCGTCCATGGTATGAGAAGCAGAACCATGAACAGCACCACAAGCTAGTTCATCATCCATTAGATCGCCATATTGTTCAAGTAATTCATGCATCCTATCCAAGTCATTATCATGTGGTTGCAGCACCAGACCTGGAGGATAACACTCGTCGTCATGCATAATCCAACTGTCAGTGTCTTTGGTGCTAGTGCTACGCGAAGAACTGGCATCAGACAAAATGTTGCTTGAGCTACTGGATCCAGATGCCCATGCCTCAAACATTTTCGTCATAGATTGGATCTCAATTCCGTTTTTGGAGTCCACTTCAATGCACCCACCAAAAAGGCTTAGGGTATTCTCACACGGGTCCAATTCTTCAGGTATGCTGACCATGTCCGTGCTACAATTCTTGTTGATGAAAACGCCATCGCATCCTAAGCTCTCTGTTGTGGCAGAGTAATCATCTTGCCGAGATAATCGTTTCCGGAACTTGTATTTAAGTGATAGCAGCCTAGGATCTATGAGTTCATGCTGTGACTTCCTTTTCTTAAGTGGACTGTGGATAGGGTAAAATTTTTCTGCACTGCTGGAACTGTAACAAACCATAGCAAGGCACATTACAAATATAACTTCATTTTAAAGACACATAAAAGTAAGGAATCATATATGAAACGAAATAGGTTTCCACAAATTTCTTCATGTGCTAACAAGAGCCTAAGGCACTAACGCGTCTCAAGAATCAACAAATTATCAGTATCTCTAAAGCTTTTTGTGATTTTGTATAAAGAGTAGAAAAGTTTCATCCCGTCTTTCTAATATCATCTATCGGTATTTCTAGATTATCTTTTACCAAGTCACAATATGTTTACAATCATCTTATTTTTGCAAAAACAAATATGGTAAGATATGATCTATGCCAAAGTAGCAGGGGTGGAGAAGAGGATACAACAGAATGTCCTTGCGAACAGGGGCGGAGCTAGAAACTTAGCAAAGGGAGTACTACCGCTGAACAAAAATTAACATTGATTAGACCAAATAAAGGTGCTTAGGCTAAAAATTGTTGAGGATTAGATATAGATTGTCTATTGTTCTCGAGACTACAGGGGGTGCTGCAGGTTACAAAGCAGGATCCACCCCTACTTGCGAAGGGTCCAGGCAGAATACCAAGTCCCCTTTATAGCCAAGAAGGATCATCGGGTCGGCAGTCAACATAGTGTGGGCTATTTAATGCCCTTTTTCATACATTTCATCTACAATGTCTCTGCACTGTTTCATGAGTTCTACATTTCACAAGCATGGGGTAAAGACACATATCAATTTCATTAATTTGTGGCATACAGCTAGGACTTGGGAGATTTTTATGCACTCTCTTGGGACCTCAGCTGTTGCTTAATTATCACATCTGGTCATTAAAAGATACCAACTTGTCATTCAAATCACCATTGATTTATGTAGGTTGTGACAATGCATATATCGATTTCAGCACAAGTGTAGTCTGCCATTGCCAAGCTGGACTGGCGCTGGAAGTGTATTGGGTAAGCACATGAGATCCTCAACTTGCTGTGCCATATTCTTGTGTACCACAAATCGAGACTAGGCTCAATATTATGCACCATTAACAAGGCATACAAAGGCAAGCCCTAATTGCAGCCCCACCTTATAGCATTTGTAGTACCATGTGCCATCCCTTCCAAGAAAAGATTACTACAGAAGAAACATATAGCCAACTAATACTGGAAACCTTATTTGCTAACGACTCAGCAAAACCGACTGCCTAATTTTTCGAACCCATGAGAAGCTATCTTTTGATGTTACACATAACTTCTTAGATCACGGAATGGATGGTTTTCTGTTAATGGAAACTTGGGTGTTCGGAAACTCCATTAATGAAAAAAAGAACTCCAACAAACTACTGTTTGCAGTGTTTTTTTTTAATTAATATGTAATATATTCTGAAGCTTATCATACCAGCACAGATCTAGCAAATGGCATCGTAGTGCTGTGTTTAGACAAATAACTTGTTCCAAACACTCTGTACTTCGTTGGTTCATTGCCCGAAAAACCAAAGGCACCACTAAGCAAATAGTGTAAATCTATTACAAATTTGCAAGGACATCGTGCCAATTCCCCCATTTCTGAACGGAGATCTCACCACAATCACGCTGGCTAGTAACTACTAATTCTACCCCTAACCTCTTCCCTGATCACAACAGATGGCAAGAACCTCCGACCCTTATCTGATCAGCAGCAAACTAATGGAAAGCAGAATTATGAAACGAACAAGCTTATTAAACAGAAGAAAGAGGAGCGTGTGTGTTACTGACCAGCCTCTGAGGCTCTGGGTGCGCTGATTGGTTGAAGACTCCTCCTCCGCTGCCGTTGCCGCCGCCCCCGCGTCCTCTCGGTAACTAATGGCAGGCAGACCTATGAAACGAGCAAGCTTAATTGACAGCAGAGGAGGGCGCGTGTTACTGACCAGCCTTTGAAGCTCTGGGTGCGCTGGTTGGTGGAAGACGCCTCCTTCACAGGCGGCGCCGCCGCCGTCGCCGCGTCCTCTTGCGTTGCTCCCATGCTGCAAACCACACCGCGATCTGCGCGCGTGAGAGTAGCAGCTGATGGCTTAAGCTAGGAAGGAATGCTAACTCGGGTGAACAGCAGCTGGGAATGGGGAGGGAGAAGGGGGCACCCGGCACACAGCGGGGCGGGGCGACGGCGCAACTGGACACACGTGACGCAGGCCCATCCCAATCCTACCGCATCGGCCCCATGGAGGCCGGATGTTCTGTGGAGTGTGAGTGTGGAGCACTTCTGAGGAACGCTTTACTTTGCTGAAATTATGTAAGTGAATGCTGTTGACTAAGTTAAGTGCATGATGCTAAAGTCGATCGATGATAATGATGACTTTGCTGAAATTATGTAAGTGTGCAGAATATTAAAAAGATGATGAAAAATGTAAGTGTGCAGAAAACGAAACGAAAAAAAGATAGAGATAGAGGTGTATTGAAAAGAGAGAAATGTCTCGAAAAGTGAGAATGTAAGTATTTTGAAAAACTTATAGCTAGAAGAGTGAAATGCACCGGCGGTTCTTAAACTATTTCAAGTGTGTCATTCAGTTCCACGAACTCTCAACCGCACATTCAAGTCCTCAAACTATCAAAACCGTTCACCTGAGGTCCGTTGGCCGGTTTTGGTTTTAGAAAAATGCAAGAAAGCCTTGAGTTTCCTATTCTTCTCGCACACGAGCCCTCAACCTCATTAACTCGCTTAGTAGCATGCATGGTCACAATGTCGCTGCCGTTAGGGACATCGGCTCGCTCAGCGACGTTAGCAATTTGAATGCGAATCAGTTTTCAAACTTAAAATTTGAATGAATTTGAAATTTTGAAAAGTGAATTATGGAGCAGCAGCAGCATGATAGAGCAGTACAGCACGGACGGCGGTGGAAAGGAGCAGAGCAGCGGCATGATGGAGCAGTACAACACGGACAGCGACGACTGCAATGGTGAAAACCGCGGCACCGCACCGATGGTATGAGAATAATGAGAAACTTAGGGGCCTCCTTGCATTTTTTTAAAAATCAAAACCGGCCAACGGACTTCGAGTGAACGGTTCTGATAGCTTGTGGACCTAGATAACACACTTGAAAATAGTTTAAGGACCACCGATGCATTTCACTCTAGCTAGAATGTCAAATATTTTGAGACAGAGGGAGTACTCACTGAGTTTTGATATAGAAGTTGTAATTTATCATCCACTTGCTCTCTTATGGGAATGCAAATGCTTTGTGAGATTTTTAATAGAATTGTAATTTATCATCAACTTGCTCTCTCGTGAGCTTAAAAGTTGCATTGGAATCCAAAGCGAGCTATTCCATATCCCGACACAATCCACGGTTTGGCCATGTCTACTGCCATCTGCTCTCTTTCGGCACAATTGTTACCAATTGTACCAGTCCGTAGATGATCCCACGAGACTCGGACTCTCATATCCACAAAGCCCCATAACTTGACAGCCTTTGAAGTGAATACCCAGCCCGTGTTAAACAGGGATGATCGAGGAGTGAACTTCCGTAATCACTCACAATCACTCGTGTAAAAGCGTTTTGTTCCTGGCTCCAAACCAGTACTAGTGTAATCTGGCATGAGAGCAGCGCACTCACGGCTCTGATTTTGGCACTCTTCGCACAGATATCGCAACAAACATTCGGCACCTCTGAGAGCGCTCGACCGAACATTATCCTCCTTTCCTTTCCAGGACAACCGGCCAAACTTATTCCAGCCCACTTCCAAGTGCCAAGTGCCAACAGAAATTGCTAAGAAACTGTTCTATATCAAGAAAGGTTGATCTATGGTAAGTTCACAGCACTTGAACTAGGGGAAAGCCGGGGTAAAACACCATCCACCCTTTGGTGTATAAGCATCACTGAGAAGTGAACGTTAGTTGTACAAGAACTAACTCCACCTCGGGGCGTTAGGGC
This sequence comes from Eragrostis nindensis, assembly GCA_012490785.1. NCBI lineage: Eukaryota > Viridiplantae > Streptophyta > Magnoliopsida > Poales > Poaceae > Eragrostis > Eragrostis nindensis. Next base: position 5,472 of record JAAXCT010000374.1, on the reverse strand, counting down.
AGGCGGGTGTCTGCCAAACCCACTTTTAGACTAGGCCTAAACCGGCACCTCTGCACCTCCCAACTCAGCATTCTACAGATTTCTGTTAGAGCTATGAGCTAAGGCCTGCTCATGAGCAGACACTTACACCATGTAAGAAGCATCCTCTTCACCATCGCCGGCACCCTGCCACCCATCACTCACTTGGTGCTTGCAGACTGGGCATGTCCCCTGTTGACGCAGCCATGGATCGATGCAGTTTACATGAAACTGTGGAACAAAAGGTAAAGTAAGTAAATTTTGCTGCGTTGCCTCTTCATACAACGACATTAGCTATACTACGAGTACATATGTTTTAAAGGAACTTTATTTTTATTCATCCAAATGTATCAACATCAATCCTCCATTGGGCAAGGTATGTGTACTCCACAAGCTAACACCAGGGGCGAAGCCAGCATCAGCATTCATCGGGGTCTCTTTAGTATTATCTTGGGTTTTTACTGGGGTCCTAGCTGAGATTAAGAAGGTATTATACAGGTTTTACCAGAAGTCGTCGGGGTCAGCCCCTTGGCTTCGCCCCTGGCTAACACGCATCTGCACTAGAGTACACAGGCACAGAGTCTAGGTCATGCTCACATAAAAGGTTCTTAGGCACTTATCATGCCTTAAAAGAAATTGATGGTTTTCTTTTGTGTGTCTGTGGCTTTGAGAGTGTGTCAGAAATATGATATGAAATCAGAGTCCTATCAGGGGCAAACATACCAACCAAAAACATAATTCACTGATGTGTCAATCAGTGGACTGCTCAACATTTCAGGTGATCAGGTCTGAGTGTGTAGTTTAATTATGATGTACTCCCAACATTCCGTTCTGCAGCATCACCTTTTGTTTTGAGATTTTGAGAAGAGTTGCTCTTTAGAGGAAGTGAAAGGAGCGAGATCATGAGGTTGAATGCTGTTAATGAAAATAGTAATACCCCCCATAGCAACCAAATGTGAGGTGCAAGTGGCCAACCAAGTGTGAGACCCAAATATGAGAGATCCAATAAGATATTCGTAAATGATATCTGCCATATCAAGCTCGAATTAACAGGTTTTAGCAGGGTCATTTCACAATAGAAACAAAAATTGAAGTCTTCTAATGTTGCCATACAAGCAAAACAAGGAAAGATGATTGGCACAAGTACCTGATGCAAGCATGGTAGGCTTCTTAACAGATCGCCCACATCAACTTGCTCTAAGCAAACACTGCATGTCAATTCATCCTCCGGAGTTTTGCTTGTTCCGTCTGCCTTGAAACCATCCTGCTTTTTCTGCAGCTCAGAAGCATGCAGGTTAGACAATGATCAGAACAGTCCAAAGTCTGAATCATGTGTGTACTATAGCATGGCCATTAAACACACATTAGAAAAAGCAATGGCACTAACCATATGATCCTAAAAGTAGTTATTACATCTGATAAGAAAGTGTAAGTTAGGAAACTACATAGCACCATAGTGACATAACAACCAATAAGCTCCATCAAAATAAGGCTTATGATCTACAGCATATTGGCAACTCAGACCAGAATGTCAGCTCCACAAAGGAATGTGATAAGAAAATCATTCCATACAGCTATAACTAACTGCGACACCACAAACAACATGACATCTAAACAGCCCACGAGATTGACCATAATAGGATACATCTAAAACCACCACACCTTGATAAACAGGTCAGTGTTTATAACTTACCTCATTGCCAGATCCAGTTGAGGAAGCCGACTGCTGAGAAGACCCATCACTAATGAATCGAATAAAAGGTTAGATACATACTATATAAATTAAATTCAAAATTACATGGTTGATCACAGATATATCATGGAGGGTATCAAGAATCAGATTCAGAGGGCCATATAAATAATGATGAAAGGATAGTTGATCGTGCCTTTTTCGGGAAGAGGCACTTCCCTGCTGTGCCTGAGCTTTGTATTTGAAGACAGGAAGAGCATTTATTTCTTCTTCACTCATAGAACGAGCATGCGGGCTATTATCAGCATCCAGTGCCCTCAGAGCATCATAATCTGAAAGCAGAAGATAGCTATGCTAAGTTTGCAGAAATAGCAAACATCAACCAAGGTGAATGAAGTGAATGACAGACCTAAATCATCAAATTCGCGATCAAGAAGTGCCAGTTGAAGCCTAAGGCTCTGCAACCGGCCACGTGTCGCAAGGGCAACGGTTGGCGGGACATGTACACGCAGCTCGGTGTGTCCGAGAAAACCGCTAGCAGCTGCAGCATGAGCCTGTGCCTGCGCTTGGAGCTGCTGGCACGTGGCGTACATTCTAAGGCTGGTGGCTGCTAGGAAGACTCCCAGGACAAGCCAAATCTGCAACAACAGAAAAGTATCGCACATACAGTTATCAAACCATTGCACAATGCATGCTTCATATGAACAAGAGCCCAACTAAAACCATGCACGGGCACCGTGCATGCAGAATGAGTAACTTACCAAAAAATTGGGAGACATCTGGTGCGAGTTCAATACCATGAACAAAATAAGAACTGCCCAGGTGAAACAACAAATGTTAACCGAAAGGAACTTAATATTTAGCAGCTCATCGGTATCTGTAATAGAGCAGGAACGTCCACATTACCAGTGACAAGAAAAGCCAATGAGTTGCTGTTAACAGGCCTCCCCCCTGCATGAATTCTCTATACAGAGACGCACATACGACTGAAATCAGACATTCGGAGCAATGAATCATGTTTAAATTACTCCACCACCAGCTAGCTTTTAGCAGAAATACATGAAGAGGTGGAAGAGACAAGACACTCACCATGGGGCGGCGCTCCGGGACGAATCCCGGGAAGCCGCCAGCCTCAATATCCGCCCTGCTCCCCCGGAACACGAAGCTCATGGCGCCCACCGGCCAATACAACTTTGCCGCCGTTCCTCTTCCTGCCGCTCGTAGCAACAAAGCTGCCCCTGAAACTGAACCTGCGGAGAGCACCGACAATATAAATGAAACAAGCGCCGGAAAGCGACGCTGCAACCAAAACTTGCTGAAAACAACGGCAGCCCAAGCGATCCGGGGCGGAAAACGAAATGCCGCGATAAACCCTGAAGCTTCCCGAAGCTTCGCCCGAAGCGCCCGGACCGATTCGGGCGCCTGGTTGGGGAGGGGCAAGGATCCAAGTGAGGAACGCACCTGATCGAAGGAGAGATGATTACCGCCGCGGCGACGAGCCCGCGATTCGCTCGCCGGCGGAGGACGCGAGCAGCAGCGGCCGCGGATGGGGAACGGAGAAGAGAGGAGAGAAAGGACTGGACAGAGCAAGGAAGGCGTGGAGTATTTTTCATTTTTTTGGCACTCTCTTTCTTTGTGCGCCGCTGCGCTGGGACCGACCTGTGACGCCACGAGGCCATATCGAGGCCGTTCGCTGGGTGATGGATGGCAAATTTGAAACATGTTTTTTTTTTCGACTTAAATTTGAAACATGTTGCGGAAATTGAATCTTGTCCTCTGAAATTTCACACATATCATTTACAGTATGATTTCAATGTTTCAGAAGATTCACTGTATGTGGACTTCCTTATATCTGCATTTTTTTCTATAGAAATTCGTAAATATGTACTTTTGGGAATTACTCATTTCGTTTTGCTGTAGAATTTGTCCCGTTGAAGCATTAATATAGCTGGGAAAAAAAGGCACGAATAATCAAAAGGACAAAAACTGAACTATATCATTTTGTCGTAGATGATGGTATACTTGCTGGCATAATACTACATAGCAGCAGGTGATCGGAGAGATCGTTTCTAATACTTGACCTCTACCAAGGATTTCGCGCTCTGCTGTATGTCAGGATGCACGCGTCGGTGTCTATGCTCCGGCGCCGAAGCGCTGCGTGACGAGGTCGCAGCGCGCTGGCGCGAAGCCGACGCGGCCGTTCTGGATGTCGTACTCCACCCACACGTTCTGCTGGTGGTGGTGCCCGATCACGTACGCCGACATGCCCGCCATGTCCGCGCTCCCGAACGTGAGGCACCACACGGCCTCCGCGCCGCCCTCCCCGCGCCGCTCGCCGGGCACCATGTACAGGAGCTTGTCCCCGGCCACCGCCACCTCGGCGCCGCGGAGCACGAGGCCGACCTCCGGGAGCAGCCGGCTCGTCGCGGCCACCCAGGCCTCCGTCGCGCGGAAGCACGCGTCGAACGCGCCCTGGAACACGAAGTCCGGCTCGGCGAGCGGGGCGAGGAGGAGCGCGCGCGCCTGGCTCGTGAACTCGCCCTTGAGCGCCGCGTAGGCGTCGGCGAGGAGGAAGGTGAACTGCGTGCCGGAGTCCACCATGGTCTGCCCGGCGCCCGTGTGGTCCGGCGCGAGCGCGGATTTCGGGATGGGGAGCAGCGCACGGCCGACGCGGATGCCCTCCAGCTGCACGGAGTAGGCCGCCCGGTCGAAGTACGGCAGCGGTAGCGAGATCTCTACCAGCGGCGTGTAGTTCAGCGGTGGCGCGGCGGCGGTTCCGTCGCCGTCGCCGAGGACGAGGAGGCCCGGCCCGTCGCCGGGGGCGATGCAGTAGGCGAAGCGGCGGGTGCCCGTCTGCGTCACGAAGGACAGGCTGCCGCGGTTCATGCCGAGGAGCCCCGTCGCCGCGTCGGAGGAGTTATTACTAGTGGCGTTGCCGTCGCCGGTGGTGGAGGACGTGTAGGAGGCGATGCAGCCGAAGAGCACGGAAGGCACGGGCGGCGCCGCGCCACCGAAGGCGAACGTGTCGGCGGCCAGGAGGCCGTCGGCCGAGGACGCATCGGCGTAGGAGAGCGAGACGCGGCAGGAGGTGGACGGCGGCGCGGCGCAGGACGGCCACACGGGGAGGTCGCGCCCGCGCCACTGGCAGTCGGGCGACGCGCACGGCACGGCGCGGTACGTCGACGAGGCCGACGCGTTGAACGCCGTCGTCGCTTGAGTCCCGTTGCTGCAGAGCAGCCAGGAGAGCTCGCTGCCGGTGTCGAACACCATCGTCACGTTCTGCGGCGGCGTGCCCACGGCCACCGGCACGGTCAGGCTCACATTGCGGCGGAACTGCACCCTGTTCGCCGGCGCTCGCGGAGGCGGCGGCACCGCCACCTCCTGCAGTCGTAGCGTAAGAACGATGGGCCCCGTGGGCCTGATCGCGCCTCTACCAGCCGCCGCCGCCGCGGCACGCGCTAGAGAGAGGCAGAGGAGAAAGAGGACCAGCTCCATGGCGTGCGGTCACTCTCCGTGTTTCTACTCTCCGCGCGCGGTTTATACGTGCGGTGCATGTAAAACTCCAGGCCTCGCGCGACGGTTTCCCGCGCTGCCTTCCCTTGCTCCTCGCTGCGTCACACACATGCACACACACAAGCACACTCATCGTCCTCCTCCCTACTAGTGTCAGCGTCCCATTCCACCGGCATTCGTACGCAGCACGTGCTCGGTGTAGCAGCGGCGAGTACTCAACGATATTGCGCCAGTGCCAGACTTGAGAAAGC